>JAUIMM010000651.1:9100000-9544935 GCA_031769625.1 Taudactylus pleione
CATAAGCACGTCCACCATGTCTTAGTGAGCGGCCAGTGTACGCCCAATCGCACAGGCAGAGCAGCCCACCAGCACACATCATCTCCAGGAAGTGTATTAAAACACTGGTACATCGAGGACAATCGGAAGCGATCGCAGCGCTTGTGGTTGCCTTATCCTACTGCAAGCACTGCGAGGAATTCAGTGTAAAAAACAGGCATGTGACGTGTACTATGACGCTGCGTGTTAATTATGCACGCCTTTAAAACTGCGTTGAAACGCACCTCCACTCCCTCATTATTAGTGTCCTGCCCGTTACCACCCACAAACGGCCTCTCCTGTCACTCATTTCACTGGGCTGTCTTTGCTGGGCGAGTAGTTCGCGCACGCGCAGAGCGAAACATGCGTGTACGCAAACCATCGGGCCGCTTGCGAAACGCACAGTGCTAGCGAGAGACTCTGAATGAGGTCCAATGACCTCTCATGGAGATCTATGAGCTTTCTAAAGTGTGGCAACATATTATACATTGGGGATGCGGTTAAGATGCCAGACGTCAGTATACCGACGCCGAAATCCTGCCGCCTGTTAGGAAGCCGATGTCGCGATCCCGAAGGTAAGTATACTAGTGTTAGCCTGGGAATGGGAGGTTAGGATTAGGTACCTCCCGGGGTGGGTTAGGGTTAGACTGCGGGGAGGGGGCGTTAAGGTTAGGCACCACCCCGGGAGGGTTAAGTTTAGGGTGCAGAAAGTGGGGCTTAGGGTTAGGCACCACCAGGGGGAGGTGAGGTTCGGGAGGTTAGTGTTAGGCACCACCAGGGGGAGGGGGGCTAGGATACTTACCAGCCCTTGTCGGGATATTGAAGATCGGGATCGGCATCTCGTCCAGCAGTATATCATACCGATTACATACATTGAATGTATAGAAATGCATCAAGCAATAATAGTGCTGCAACAGCAGCCAGAATCAAATGGGTATGGAGAGCAGAATGCGTTTTATGGTGCATCCTTTCATTTTGCCGTCAGGGGGGTGACTCAGCTCCAGTTCGGAAGGGGATTTAGAGCTTATTTATTCATATTTCTGTAAAAGCCCAAAAAAGTTCTAAGGATTCTGGATTTAAACCTCTATGCGCTCCTGCCTATACCTTCTAAAAACTTGCCTATACCTTCTAAAATTTACGCTATTTGCGCACGCAGTCATACAGTAAAATAAAGACTTCAGACCTTGAACATGTGTTTCCAAAGCACAAAGTATTATTCCAAGCAAAGTACAGTTAGTTACATGCTGTGATCTAAGTACAATTTAGCGCAAAGAAATTATACAGACCCAAGATACAGTTATACATACACACACGCTCTGGGACCAGATTCCAGCATCAGCAAGAAACCTCCATCAACAGCATCAGCATGAAGACTGAAGACTGGGGTCAGAACATGCATATTTATACCCTTACAGAAATAAACTACACAATAGAGAGGTTCGTTGCGATCCCATTGGTTCCCCATCACGGTGCTTCTGTTACAGGACATTTAACAGGTTGATTCAAATGGACACAGACCAGCCTCCGACAGCTGGTTATCTCCGTTTTCCCGCCTCATGCAAATCTATGCTGTTAATTTTACAAAGTACATTTTGGTGCTTTAACTTTCTACGTTCCATAAGTTGAGAATACATGTTGCTATCTTCACACCGATGATACCGGAAAGCTGTTGAGAAAGTGCAGATCAGTATAACACCAAACACGGCTTACTTATCACGTATTAAACCTTAGATGCAGTAAACAGTCATTTCTTTACACGCTGGTATTGTGAATGAATCATGTAATAATAACCCTTTTGCGCTACGGAACTATTGCTTTAAGTGTATGTATGCAAGGGAGAACGACACTAAATAGCGTTGTGCGTCTGGGGATCTGTGGGGTACTTAGCGAGCAGCACTAAGCTGGAAAGGTATCTCTGAGTGTATGGGACTAAGTCGGTATTGGTTGTGTAGGGATCGTTAAAAATCTGAACGTGCTAATAATTAGCTATTTTGCATTGTGCACTGTTTAACATCATGTGTGTGTTAATGTGAATGCAGGGAAAACACCACTAATTTGCTACTATTTGATTTTAATGTGTTGGAAAGTCATTTTTATGTATGTTAAACACCGTCGGTATGTGTTTGGGGAAGATTGTTAAAAAGCTGGCCGTGCTATTTATTAGCAATTTAGCGTTGTGTTTTGTGTACTATGTAGTTTGGACAAAATGGCGCTGTGTGACCTATTTTTAAGACGGAGTCTGGTTGCCATTCGCAAGACGGCGTCGCTCCAAGCAAATTTTACACTGATTCTGTCTCAGCCTCTAAACCAGCTTCGACAGTTTATTTATCAGCACAGATTGCGGCAATTTGGAATGCCTTTTCAGTACAACGTATCAGGCCTCATATCCTGGGACAAGGGCTCTGAAAAGAGCCCGTCCTGGTAAAGCCTAAAAAGTGAGAGCTTAAGCGATCACTTTATTCTGTGTTCGGTCCCGGTAGAGCTGCTGCGCGTGCACGGCCATTGGGCAGACTGCAATGTGCTAAGCTAAAGATGGCGTTAGCTAGTGTGGACAAGCTCCGAAGAGCTGATGCAGTCCCGGGACGGCTTTGTAATATATAACAGAGCAAATGCAACCGATGGTCAACATCACTGCACTGAGTTAATCGATTCCCGGTCGTGGCTGATCTGTGTGGAGGTTGTACACTGAGGTCCAGTTTCCTCTCACACTCCAAAAGCATATGTTGGGTTAATTGCCTGCTGACAAATAAATGAATCTTAGAGTGTGTACGTGTGATAGGGAACATAGATTGTAAGCTCCACTGGGGCAGGGACTGATGTGAATGACTAAATAGTCTCTGTATAGCACTGCAGAATGTCCGTGCTATGTAAATAGATGTAGTTACCATGCCGGTGGTTGGGATGTCGTTGCTCAGAATACCATCTCCAGAATCCTGACCGCTGGCATCCCAACGGTGAGTATTAAGGTTAGGCTGAAAGTTAGTCACTAGGGAGATAATTAGGCTGCAGGGGGGAGGGTTAGGCTGCAGGGGGGGTTATGGTTAAGGGATAGGGTTGGCAAACTACTTACCTTGAGGCGTCGGGATGCCGCTATCGGTATTTTCAGCACGGGGATTCAGTACTCAACCCATATAAATATCTGATAATTGTCACAGTAAAGTGGTGTGGGCTTGAGAAATGGGGTAATACCCCAAAATGTTGCTCCTAATACACCTGACTTTGTACATGAAGACGTCTCCGAGTGCCGTCCTTTATTTCTTGCTGCATATTGAGGCCCTGATTCAGACCTGCTCGCTACCAGAGGCAGCTCGCAGGTCTGATGGGCGTGTTTTTTTGGGGGGGGTTCCGGTCTCCTGGCCACTCGCTAAGCTGTGTGTGACCACCCACAGTTTTTGCGAGCGGCCAGGTGCTGATCGCGATTATCGTGACCATCGGGCTTGCGACGAGACCCTTGTGGTATGGTCTCGTCTGCCGCAAGCCCCAGTGAGCTTCCTGCACAAATAGAGCCGGAAGCTCACTACTGACATCACGAGTGATGTCGGTAGGGCCGCCCACAAATGGCAGGCGTTCCTTCGGGAACACCTCCGTTTGTCCAGCCACCCCCCCCTCCCCGCCTACAAAATGGGGCGAGCTTTCAATCAACATTGACAGCCGCCCCGTTGTAGCGAGCCCCGGAGCGAATGAATATCTCACTCGCTGCGGGACTTGCACGTGCGCACTGCCCGGCCATCGACCCGCTTGCGAGCGGGTCTGAATCAGGCCCTAAGTTTGGACTGGAGCCAGTGGCGTAACTTCATCCCAGTTGCCCGGAGGCAAGATAAGTGTTGGTGCCCCCCCCCCAGCAAAAAAAGAAAAATACAAGATGCTACTGGGGGAAAAAAATAATAAATAAAACTCTCTCTCTCTCTCATCTATGGCCTCCAATGTGAGCAATTTAGCGTCTCTATACTGTACACAAGCAACATTGTCAACACACCAATACTACGTTACATCTGCCTCTGCTTAGCCAACCCCCTGTAGCTGCCTAATAATGTCAAAACACATTTTTAGTATACTGCATGTGCCTGTACTGCAACACTGCACGGTGCAACTCAACCGCATTCGCAGCCGAAAAACATTGTACAAGAAAAAAATAAACACATTGGCCCCCCACAGGAGATAAAATATATACATTAGCCCCCACAGAAAAAAAACACATTGGCTATCACAGAAAACAATAAAACACATTGGCCCCCACAGAAAACAAATGCTTTGGCCCCAACAAAAAAAATAATAAAACACGTTGACCCCACAGGAAAAAAACAAAAAAACAAACACATTGACCAAAACAGGAAATAAAAAAAGCCCCCCAGGAAAATATAAAAGACATTAGCCCCCACAGAAAAAAAAATGAAACAAGCAAAGTGTTCTGGATAGTGTGGATAACTTATGTAACCGGGGCTGGGGGTGAGGTGGTCAGAGTATGTCTCTGGGGCCAGAGAGGGGGAGGGTACCATACTTGCCTACTTTTGAAAAAGCATTTCAGGGAGATTGTTAAAGCAGCACCTACGAGCGCGGCGGTAAAGTGGGCGTGTCCTGCTACATCTGAAAGGCGTGTCATAAATTTGATTTTCATCCACATGTAGATGAGCCCCAAAGCAGTTAGTAAGATCTACTTGTTGCTGAAAACACACTGATACTTCTCAGAAAATACATGTAGCCATAGGGATCATTGTGCCTTATAGCCAATGCAGGGAAATTATACTAATGATCCCATTTGAATGTATATATCACTGTTTTTTCTTTTATATAACAGTGGCATAATGGGGGTAAGGTTAAATGAGGGAGATTACTAGACTCTTCAGGGAGACAGGGAGATTGCTACTATTTCAGGGAGTCTCCCTGACAATGAGGCAGAGTTGGCAAGTATGGAGGGTACTGTATGTCACTGGGCTGGAGGGTACTGTATATATAGGGGGCCTGGGGTAGGATGGGTTATAGGTATGTTTTGTAGGTGGGGCTAGTGGCTAGGGTGGGCCAGGGGGTAGGGTTGTTTAGCCTATTGCCCCCCAAAAGAGATAGCACTTGGTGCATAAGCTCCATACACTCTGAGGCCGCTGGGGGCAGGATAGGAGGAGTAGTAGGAAGCACTGCAGGGGGCAGGATAGGAGGAATAGTGGGAAGCACTGCAGGGGGCAGGATAGGAGGAGTAGTGGGAAGCACTGCAGGGGGCAGGATAGGAGGAGTAGTGGGAAGCACTGCAGGGGGCAGGATAGGAGGAGTAGTGGGAAGCACTGCAGGGGGCAGGATAGGAGGAGTAGTGGGAAGCACTGCAGGGGGCAGGATAGGAGGAGTAGTGGGAAGCAGGGGACAGGAGTAGTAGTGAGAATGGACTCACTGGGAAGAAGTCTTCTATGCAGATCCCGGGTCCTGGCCAGTGGTTCACTGCTCTCTTCCTGGGGAGAAGTGAGTGCAGGGCAGCAGCTGGGAGACTGCACCAACCGCCGGGGACTGGTTAATGTGCTGAGTTCAGGGCAGCAGCAGGGAGACTGCACTGACCACCGGGGACTGGCCGCTGACACCACGTGCCACTGTCTCCCGGGTCCTGGCCACTCTCCACCACGGTCCAGACTGCCACTGCCAGCCGCAAGTGCACTGTCGGAGGCTCCTCAGACAGAAGGGGCAGGCACAGGTTGAGGACGCGGGCGGTCACATGATACGTGACGTCCGCGGCCCGCTGAGAACACTTGAGTGTAGTCGAGCCAGAGGAGCGCCGCTGATGCTGATTGGCGCTCAGCTCAGCGGCTCCTCTGGCTTTCTGTTTACAGTAATCAGAAGAGAACAAAGCCGACGGTACTATAGGTACAGGTGCGGTGGAACGGCCGGGACCCTGGAGACAATGGAGCCAGATGCCCCCTTCAGGGCTGGCGCCCGGTGGCAACTGACTCCATTGTCTCCGGGAGTTCCGCCACTGACTGGAGCACCGGGGCATGCTGTTGCTATTACTTGTTTGGAGTGCCGGCATAACTTTGGATAATAACTGATATTGGAGATTTATTATTAATATTATCTATTATCTGTTGCGCTTCCCCCTTGGTAAATGGCCCTGCCTTTTTTTTAATATGATAAATAGGCCCATTAGTCTCTGAGCCCAAGGCAAAGCCATTCCTACATCGTTACCCTCCAAGATGCTGGGATTATAGACTGCGCCACTTTGTCTTACAAATGAATGACAATAATAAAAAATAATAGTCAGCTTTGCTTTTCTTTCTGTGAAAAACACTTAGGACCGTATCCAATTTGAGCTGAGCTGCGATACTTTTTCGCTGCCCAGACTTTTCGCCTACTTCGCCTGTTTTGTAGGTGGAAAAGTATTGCTTTACCCCGTATTCAATTTGAAAGTAGGCGAAAACAGGATCCGGCCAAACCTGAACAGGCGGAAAGTACTGTCAGATTTGGGGAAATCAGCATGACACCCACCAAAAGATGCTCTGACATGGGGGTTCACTATGGTACCCCCGATTTGTCTTGCTGAAGTTATTTGGTGCTTTTAAACTGGCTCAATAGCTGCTAAATAGCGTTTTTCTATACATGGTGCAGAATAGTATTCAGGAGTATTTTTTCCTGAAAATAACTTATCCCAGCAAATTTGGGGTACTTGAAAATGGGGGGGGGTCAGCATATTTAAAAGTTGCTAAAGTGAAGTTGAAAAAATCATGAAAAATCCACCTGCCGCAAGCACCTGCACTCAAAAAAACACTTGGGGCATATTTGGGGACCCCCCCAGAGTCAAGTTTGCTAGTTTTTAACTTTGTACCCCAACATTTTTTTTCCGCCTCCTTTTTCAAAATCATTTTTTGGGGTGTCAAGTGTTTTTTTTTTTCTTCACAGTTTACCTTTGGGGGACTGTCTGAAGGCTGCAGGGGGGTTCCTGCAACGTTGCACCCCGAAATCCCAATTCTGCACTTTTTTCCGCCTGCTATTCATAGGCGAAACTTTTCCGCCTATTATATTACATTGACTTTACGCCTATGCGGAAAGTCTTTCAAATTGAATACGGGATTAAAGCAAAACAGGTGAAAATTACATCATCGGCGAAAAAGTATCACGGATCCGGACTTTTTGCCTCAAATTGAATATGGGCCATAATGGCACTCAGAAAAAGGTACCAGAACTCACCTAATGACACAAGACTAATAGTAATTTCCATACTCTGGATGAGTGTGCAGATGATTATTTTGTTCATTTGTGAAATTACTATTTTATGTTTTTTATTGAAACACCATGAAGTTAACACATACATAATGTAATTGATACAATAACATCTGATCGAGACTAAAATTAACAGTTACAGCAATTTTCATTATATGCTTGTGTCTATTTATACAATTTGTGTATAATAGAAGAAAAAAAAAGAACGAATATATAAATACACACATATTTTTCATTAAAACAAATAGGCCTCCATTTACACCAGAAGGTTACCAAATATAAAGCAACAATATCTGTTGTACTCTTATCTGTCAGTTTAAGGATATATATAACAATGTAACCATCTATGTTTGAGAAGAAAGTGGCAGCGGGTACAGAACACCAAGGAGGGAGGGACACGGGGAGACAGGGAAAGGGGAGGTCTAAGTGGACAAAGCATAATTCCCTAAAAATCTAACCTAATTGGAGGATCCTCAGCTATTGTTTGTTGACAATACCATTGGCTAAATTTGAATGATTCATGAATTCTATGTCTCTGTGCTGAGGTCAGAATTTCTATATAACTCTCCCAAGTTAAAAAAAATGTTCCCACTCGAGCTTCCTTCTCTACTACCGTCTCAATCCAGTCCATATTAAATACATGAAAGAGCTTTTCTTTAAAAAGATGCAGTGTAGGGGGAGAAGTTTCAATCCATGTCTGGAGTATCGTCTTACGAGCCACCGCACTAACAATGAGCAGAAGTCCCTTACAACCCTTCGCCACTCGCTGACCTTCTGGAAGTATCCCAAACAGGGCCCACACATCAGTGAATAGTACATAATTCACCAGGTGTTCAAGGGCGTATTTCCTTACTTGAAGCATAGTTGCCTACCTTTCAGTAGCTCTTCCCGGGAGAAGCCCGGGTAAGAGAAGCAGCAGGGGGGTGATGGGAGCGGGGCCTGATGATTTGCGTAATTAAGCCCCGCCCCCTCATGGTAAAATTGCCGCGATTGGTTAGAATTTACATAGGGGGCGGGGCCAAACAACGTGATTCATGTAGAATCATGTCTTATGCCCCGCCCCCTACACGGACACCCGCGTTCGCTGCCAGAATTCTCCTCATTCTGCCCACTTCACTAGGAAGTGGGCAGAATGCGGGAGGAATGCCTACCCTTCCGGGGGTGCGGGGGGTTACCCGAAAAATCGGGAGCCTCTCGCGAAAACCGGGAGGGTAGGCATGTATGACTTGAAGCCAAAAGGTTCTCAAAAGAGGACAAGACCAAAAATAATTATTCAAGTTGGCAGTGGCAGACTGACAGCGAGGACAAGAGGCCGAAGAGATCATACCCGCCAAGTATTGCCTATATGGGGAGAAGTATGCCTTATGAAAAATATTCAGGAATATTTCCTGGTATTGAATAGCTGGGAGTATATTGCGGGATAAGAGAAGAGCTTTGTTAAGAATTTCGCATGGTAGTGAAGGAATCACCTGCACCCACCTGCTCATTCCAGTACGCACCACCTCATGCTGCATGGGTTGTCTTAAAAAGGAATAATGTATTGATAACGCCTTTTTTGTGGACGGTTCCGAGTGTAGCATAGTATCAAATGTGTTTTCCCAATCCGAATTCGAGAAACATTTAATGACTGAAGCCACATAGTGCTTAGCCTGCATAAAAGCGAGGAGATGGATATGAAATGAGGGAAACCTTTCTGACGCCTCTTCATAGTTAACTGAGCGTTTCAATGGTATATTAAGAAAAATACCTATAGTAGCCAGTCCTTCTTTATGAAGTTTAGTGAAAGGAAATGCTGCCCTACCCCCCTGGAATTCCGGGTTCCCTATAACAGGCAAAAATATAGATTTGTAAGAATTTAACTGGCCATGGTGACAAATGATATGCCACACTTTTCGCGTGAACCATAAGAGAGGGTTCTCTTGGATATGGGTTGGAATCTCTGCATCATCCATGTGCAGGAAGCTCACCAAATTACAGTCTTCTAAAAATTGTCCCTCAATCAAGGAGTTTACATAAAGATCTTGATCATGGATCCAATCACGGAGATATGTTAATATTGCGGCATGGCTATAATTTAGGATATGAGGAAAGTTTATACCCCCGTTTGCTTTTGTTTGCTGTAACTTAATCAGCCCAATTCTTGGGCGTTTAGATTTCCAGATAAAGTTTCTAAAAAGAGAATTTAATAAGCGTATGTCTTTTTGCGTTAGAAGGGGAAGCACCTGAAACAAGTATAACAGCCTCGGGAACGTCACCATCTTAATAAGATTGGCCTACCTATGTAGGACAAACAAAGGTGTTTCCAACCCTCCAGTTCTTTAGTTATTTGTATAATTGCTTTTGAGAAATTAAGCCTCAGCTGGACATTTAGGAAGTTGAATTCCCAAGTAGTCAATACTCGTTTTGGCCCAACGCAATGGTAATTGAGAACCCCAACGAGGAACTTGTATGTTAGGATGGAGATAGAGGCCCACCGACTTGGATAAATTTACCACATATCCCGATATTTTTCCACAATCCGAGAGTTTAGACAATATTTTCCCCAGAGAGTTTGTAGAATCATTTATATAAAGTAATAGGTCGTCCGCAAAAGCAGATAGTTTAATCTCTGTTGCCTCCATCTTGATTTCTCGGAACTCCGACCAATTTTGAAGGATTTGAAACAAAGGGTCAATACATAAATTAAACAATAACGAGGAGAGGGGACAACCCTGATGTGTTCCTCTGTGCATTCTAGTTGGATCCCCTCGAACCCCGTTAATTAGCAAGGTTGTAATAGTATGAGAATAAAAGGTTCGTATTAGTCCAATAAACAAGGAATCGAAGCCTCTTCTTTCTAGTATTGCAAATAAATGCGGCCAAGCTACCGAATCAAAGGCTTTGTGAGTGTCTAGACTGAGTAACATGCCCCTTGGCCCCTCCCGACCCTTATTTGCCAGCACCGCTGCCAATGCCATACGGATAGCCCTAACAGAATGTCTGCCTTGGACGAATCCTGTTTGATGTGGGGTTAACAAGTCAGGCATCATTGTTTGTAGCCTATTGGCCATTATCTTGGTCAGCAGTTTAAAATCCGAATTTAAAAGCGAAATCAGGCGATATGATTCAGCTAGTAGTGGGTCTTTGCCCGGTTTTGGGAGGAGTATCGTATAGGCCTCCATGAATGCAGAAAAGGCCGGCTTGTTATGCAATAGTTTATTAAATAATTCTACCAAAGTGGGTATTAAGCTGTCTTTTATGAGCTTATAATAAGAACCTGAAAAACCATCCGGTCCAGGCGATTTACGTGGGAGTAAACCAGTTATAACACTGCCTAATTCTGCCTCCGAGATATCCTTTGATAACATTTCCCGTTGGTCTTGAGCTAATACAGGTAATCGAGCTTCTGAGAGAAGTTGTTCTTGTAAATCTCCCTCCTCCCCTATTGGTTGATAAAGATTTGAAAAATATGAGTAGAAATGAGATAGAATCTCTTCGGTGTTCACATGTGTGTTATTAGATAACGGGTCTTTGATTGCTGTAATAAAAGATTTTTTTTGTTCGTGATTTAGACATAAGTGCTAGTAATTTGCCGGGTTTGTTACCCAGTGAAATTATTTTTTTTATTTTATTTTATTTTTGCATTTTATTCTGGAATGTTATAAGAATGAAAAAATTATAAATAAATGAATAAAAATAAAAAAGTGCTGCTACAGTAGCCCTGCCGGGTACGAGTATGGTAATGACGATAAAATGTATCTCAATTCCAGTGACGTCACTGATCTCCCATGAAACAGCGCCACCTGCCGGCACTTGCAAACATAACCACAAAACCACATGTACGAGAACACCAGGGACGTCCTCCAAGCAATAACCAGTCACCCTTGCCATCCGTCCGATGTCCAATAAGGGGCGAGGGAAGGTATATGACGTCACTTCGAACGAGAGAAGTATGGGGAGAGCCGCGCGCAGCCCTCCTCCACCCCGCCCCCCGGTGCTGCCGTGTCACGTGATGCCATGTCCCCGGGGCCCCGCCTATCCCTCGCGAACACGCGCCGGCCTCCTCCCGTGCGAGCGAGCGAGGCCGATGTTCCCTGTGCCGCCGACAGAGGGAGCCCGGGGGGTGATGGGGGACATGTCACTCCTCCTCAGCCGGAGAGCGGACACCATGAGCCGGGGACTCGCCGCCGCCGCATAGCGGAGAAATGTTATCCAGGAAGAAAACCAAGAAAGAACTTTCCAAACCGGCCGAGGTGCAGGGCAAGTACGTGAGGAAGGAGACCTCCCCGCTGCTGCGCAGTAAGTGTACCTATCGCTACCATGGGCTCTCCCCGGGGAGGGCGTGACCTGGCAGGGAAGAGAGTAGGGGCAGGAGTTCAGGGAGAGGGGTGAGAGTGAATAGGGGCAGGAGACAAGGGGTCTCCCGGGTGTGTGTGTGTGAGAGAGAGTAGGGAAAAGGGGTCTCCCGGGTGAGTGTAGGGGCAGGGTTCGCCAGAGTGATAGAGTAGGGGCAGTTCTCTCCAGGGTCATAGAGAGAGTAGGGGCAGGGGTCTCCAGTGAGAGAGAGTAGGGGCAGGGGTCCTAGAGTGAGAGAGAGTAGGGGCAGTGGTCTCCAGGGTCATAGAGAGAGTAGGGGCAGTGGTCTCCAGGGTCAGAGAGAGTAGGGGCAGGGGTCTCCAGGGTCAGAGAGAGAGTAGGGGCAGGGGTCCCTAGAGTGAGAGTGTAGGGGCAGTGGTCTCCAGGGTCAGAGAGCGAGTAGGGGCAGGGGTCACTAGAGTCTGAGAGGGGTCTCCAGGGGAAAGTAGAAACAGGAGTCTCCAAGAGGAGGAAGAGTCAGTATAGGGACCTGTGAGGGTGAGAGTGGAACCAGTTGTCTCTAGGGTCAGGGAATATAGCTGCTCCATGAGGAAAAAGAGGGGGTCTCCTGGCTGGGAGAGTGTAAGGACAGGTATTAGTATGTGGGAGAATAACTGCATTAAACCACAGAGCAAGGGACATTATTGGCCTTCAGGATAAGCAGGTTATGTGTGTCTCACTGGTCTGGGAGTGAGGGTCTCCAGGTGAATGAGACTATCTGTATCTAGGATTAAGAGGGTCAGTAAGCTCCCAGGGCAACTGTGAATCAGATTGGGGTCTCGAAAGTAAGGTGGTGAGTCAGGTCAGGAACCATTAGGGTTATGGAGACAGTCTTGTCTGGTCATATACATACACATTGGGTCTCATGAATTATTGCTGCACGTCAGAGAGGACTCCACACTACATAACAATGCTCATCTGTGTATTTCAGGTGCTACTGACATGGAGAAATGCACAAACACACCATTCACACACACAAAGGAATTGTGTATTGTGCTCAGGACAGATTTGTTTTTTTATATATATAATATTCTTTCTGAAAACTTTGTCATGATGCACAAAACCTTTTGCTTTAGAAAAGAAAATCTTAATTTTTTTTATTAACAAATTGAGATATTTTAAACTATAACTTTTCTCCAAACAAGTAGACACCTGAAAACTACATTTATTTTAGTGATTAAATTGTTCAGCTGCATGGAGAGGTGATTTTGGAAGCACATCCAGCCTTCCATTGTGGATAAGGCAGTGAGTTAACCTACAATTTAAAATATTTAAAGGATGATGGTAGCCCAGCAATTCTAAGTGCTGCAATTTTCCACTTGTATACAAAACCTATTGTTCTGCAGGAGCCTGAAGTACCCCAGCTAGCAGAGATAAACCTGTCCTTCTGCATGATATAATGCTTGTATCTCACCAGTATAAGTAGCTTAATGGGCAGGACTTGGATGTTGACATGATGACAGCAGCTGAAAAAGCCTAATTTCCTCTGTGCAGAAATCAGGGGAGGAAGAACTTTAAATATACTGAGGGGTGCTAATAAGAAGTAGCGGGACGTCTGACGATGGACCACCCCTTTTGTTTTATGGGGTATTTTACAAATCTAAGGGGTCAATCCAATTAGGTGCGAATTGCGAGTAGCAAGTTTTTCATGAAACTCGCAGACTTCGCACGAATGCTTGCACCCAAAAACTTTCCTATCTAATTAAAAATGCCAATTTGCAGTACTTGCATTGGGGTTTTGCGAATTGACTGCCAAATGTGAAATGAGAGAAATAGGGAGACCATCCTGGATCCCCCCAAATTGATAATTTTTTCAGGGTCCATAGGGAGACCTTGGGGTGTAGGTGGTGGTTGAGGGCCGGGCACCACACAGGTAAAGCTTTCAGCTCCCAGGATGCACTGGTCCAACCCGCTATACATAGAGCCAGAGGCACCTCAGTTTCGTCTGTGCCCGGCTGGAGTTGGTTCACCATTATGCAGTGGGCTGCTTAGGCAGCCCAAATACCTTTTTATTTCATGATTTGTTTATTTTACCTTTTTCCTGCTGAGCGCGCAGCAGCAGACTGTCCACAGGACATCTGCGCTGCCGCTCCGTCACACCTCAGGACGCCGCAACGCCAGTTTCGGCTGGGCATTTCGGCGGGCATCCCGGAGGGCTTCCTCGCTAGCTGACTCCGCAGACGGACCCAGACTGCAGCCCGGATGCAAGGGGGACAGGTAAGGCGGGTCTTCGCTTGCAGTGACCAGTGGATTGGCAGTCATACCTCCAGTCTCGGTACAGACCGGAGGCGCTGAGAGTTAGGGGAAATCTGCAGGACCGTATAGAATGGTGATTGTGGGCATTAGGAAAGTAGTGAAGTTTTTTTAAATGGTGTCAAATGGCTGATTTGTGTTTAAAAAAAATAAATAAAATAAAATTATTATTAAAAGCAATTCTTTTTTTTTTTTTTTTCTCAAACAAAAAAAAAAAAAAAAATGCAACGTAGGAAAAAAAAAACTTTGAGAGCACTCTGAAAAATTGTAAACAAATGATAAAAAGTAAAAAAATATTTTTCAATAAAAATACTGTAATCAAATTTGGGGTGTCTAAACTAACGAAAAAGTTGATTATGGGGTAATTTGAGGCCAAATTTTAAATTAATTTATTTTTTATCCCAAAAATTGACACGTCATTATTGGACTGATTAATCTCATTGGAAACTTCCAATTGCCTAATTAGTAATTGGCGGGGGTGGGATGTTCAAGGGGTTCAGCCTGATGTCCCAACATTTTAACCTAAAAATAAAGATTTTCCTTTCCATCTCTCATCCTTAGGGACTGGTTCAGTGCGAGTTGCTAATTGGGTTGCAAAATGAATTTGCTGTGCGAATTCGAAGAGAAAACGGCAACTCGCACCTAATTGGATTGAGCACTAAGTATGAATGTCACAAGTCTTTATTTTCATAAGGGTCCAATATGAAAAGTCAGTCATGCCAATACTTTAACCAAGATATTGCTGTGATATCTATATTTCTTCAGTCTATTTTTAAAGGGCCCCTAATACTAAAGTACTAGTTGATCTACTGTTAAAGTTCTCATATCATTATAACATCTGCTTCATATCAATGTAATAATGGTCTCTGGCGATAGCAATTTCAACTATAGCTAGGCTCCCTGCAATGTCTTTTGGCAGGTTTAGAAGTGGCTATTATCCGCCTTCCTGCTGCTGGGACTGAAAGCTGAATGGAGTAAAGTGCTTTGGTCAATAATGGCTTGAAGAGGGCCAGTGACTGCTGTTATTATATGTGACCGATCTATAATATTATCAATTTTGTTAGCATATGCATTAACATAATGTTGTCGTCATACACACGCCAGAATATTGTGAGTAGCAATAAACTACTAGCTCTATGGCCCCAATCTATCCTAGCAAGTATTTGAAAGTGTAATTGAGTCAGCAGAGGCTTATTTACTAGGAGCCAGTGACACTATGCGTCATTGTGAATGTTGGTACAGAACGTCTTCCTTCCTTCTCAGTTTTAAACAACCAGAATAGTATGTATGTAATTAGCCGTGCTTCACTTGGTGTAAGCAGCAAAATAGCCGTAACAATATGTGACAGTAGATAATTGCCCGGGTCACTCATTACTGAAACAAGTGAAAAGATATTGGATGGAATAATACACTGTAATAATACACACTAACCAATGCAACTCAGATGACAGGGGCGATGGAACAGATTGGGAGAACTGTGTATCTAATCCAGGGCAGTTTAACAGATGGGTTCTTGTTGTAACTTTTAAAAACCTGTAATGGTTTTCTCTATGTAATCCAAACAAAAAGCAAAACTTGATATTCCTCCATAGACATACAAGATTAACATATGACTAGACATACTACCATTAACTTCGCTTGCACTGCTGTATGTTCTAAATTGAGACGGCTCTTTACAATCTGGCTGTGACCATTTAAAAAAATAAAACAACAATATAGTGCCTGTCTCGGCCTTTTCTCCTTCAGTTAAATGGTCCAGTTGGCATATATATGCTACTGGTGATGAGGGCTCCTCTATACCTACGGGTAGGTCCTTTGTTCCTGTACCGTTTAGTATCGGTGAAACGCCATATACTTAATTTATTTTATCATTGGTTACTCCTGCGTCTTTTCTGTCATTTATATTGTAGATCTTGAAATGTAATGTACCTTTTTTTTTACATGCCTTTACTTGGGGTCAATTCATTTAGGGGTGAGTAGGGTGCATATGTAGCACTGGAGATTTCTGTCCTCAGCTCCATAAGGGTGAGATGGGGGGGGGGGAGATGGGGGGGGAGGTGAGGTGCCATTTGCCTGTGTTTTCACACCTATGCAATAGCACTCTGCCCTGCTCTCACCTAAATGCATTCACTCCTTTATGATTATTCTGTATCCCCAATTGCATGTACCGCTTTTAACTTTTTGCACCCAAGGCCTTTGCAAGCTTGTTAGACTATGTACTATGTACACAAGCTTTATAGAAAGGAAGTTTTCCATCATGTAGTGTACACCAAGCGGGTCTCATTTAATTAGAATAAACAAAGCCCCAGGTTGTTGGCAATGACACTTGTTAGTGAGAACAATTTTAGCAGAATGGAAAGGTTGTGTCTCGTTATTTTTCCCGTTTTATTTTTGCTCTTTATCTGTTTGCAAACCTTGCTCTTTATTTTCCTGTGGAATAAGCACATCTGCAAACATTTCTTTTTTTTCTGCCTTTACTGTATCCTTTGTATTGCCAGTGTCCAGAATCCTCTTACGTTTACAATCTCCCCTCCCCTAGAAAGGCTGACCTCAGAGACTGTATCAGAGAAGCCGTCAGTCAGTTAAACAAGCTGTAAAGTATTCCTAGCACACGTGCTACTAGCCCCCATGGGTCCATACCATGTACTAAATGTATCACTGTGTAAACTCTTTAACATTTTAGTTGTTTGTGAACAATTAATCATCGCTTGCTATTATAGTGTAAAGCAGTTATATACATATACAGTAATTTCCCATGTAATGTAACTGCGAACAGCAATTCATCTCTGGGAGGACCAGGTATTAATTCAGCCATTGATTTGCTCATGTGCATAGTCTAAACTGATAAGAACTACTGTGTCCAGTTTAAAATAAGTTTTAGAAAGAATCGCTGCTATTGCACAAGATTGGGATCTTAGCTGGGTGAAAATTTTGGTCTGTCAGACTGAAAGTGTGCTGTCATATGAACCTCAACTGCTGTAAATTCAGTTACATGCATGAATACTGCGCTGGTGTGCCCCTGTCAGAGACCACAATCAATTACATCAATAATGGATATCACATATATTTAATAAAAATAGAATAAATACATACATAAAAACGCTAGACAATAGCAATGAGATTATACCTCAAAATACCTAATAGTTTATTGATGGCTAATATTATTGACAGGACTGTTCCAACCATATGTATTGTTTACCTATATCAAGTGCTGGATTTCTTGTATTATCACGGCTGTCAATTCGTGATTAGCATTTATTTGCATATGGGACATTGCTATTTCAAAACCTCCATGGGATACCATTGTGGTTTACACATCTATCATTTGATAATGTGTCAATAATATTAGCCATCAATACACTATTAGGTATTTTGAGGTATAATCTCATTGTTATTGTCTAGCGTTTTTATGTATGTGTTTATGCTATTTTTATTAAATATATGTGATATCTATTTTGATGTAATTGATTGTTGTTTCTGACAGGGACACACCAGCGCAGTATTCATTCATTTATTTCCATGTGTTTTTTGGGGCTGGCATACCTCTTTTTACTGCTGCAGGGTGCCTCCAATTTAACAGATTCACACAGGTCCAGTATCTTTTGTAATTCACTTATACCCCTTTCCCACCTAAATTCCGGGTCTGACCCGGAGTTGGAACAAAGTTCCTATCCGGATCAGACCCGGAATTTTGCCGGAGACGACTCGGGATATTCCCGAGTCGGCACCGCTCACACCGGAGTCGGATCTGCATAGACCTGGCTTTTCCGGAGTGAAAGTGGTCGCTTGGAGATGACGTCATCTCCAAGCGCCACTGAAGCCGGACCAATCCGCCGGCTAGCAGCGCACTCCAGGTCATTGTGACCCGGAGTGCGCTGTTCTCACAGCAGGGTTTCACTGGCTACGCCCGTGTTAAACCCTACTAATTACCTGGGTTGGATTGCCGGGTCACTTTTAAGTATAAACTAAACTTGTTGGTTACCGGTTTTTTATGTATTCTGTTTTTATAAAATCTTCAAATAGGCATGAAAAATACAGACATTGCATTTTTTTTTCAACAAAACTAAATCTGGTCAAGAGTGCGATCAATTGGTGACTGTTTATATGATAGTTTCACATATTAAAAGGGATCGCAACCGGAAATGCTCTTTTATGTACAGTATTTGGGGCAATTATGTGTGTAAGATGGAGGTTTAGTGCTTATGTGTATTATTTGTAGGAATGTTAGATTTTGTGCAAAGCATTTCTTCAAATTTATATTTAGTAATAGTAGAAGAAGCCACAAAAAATGAAAATGATCCCTAGGATTGGTAATGTTTGTGCCTGGTTATTGTGGCTCTGTGCAATCAGGAATTAAGTGGCTGCTGTATGATGTGATTATGTAGAAATAGGCCACGGTTACTCCCATTATGTATTTTTTTATTTTTTTTTTTAAATCAAAGGTTTTCTAATTTCTAGTTAACAATACAGATGAAAGCTCCTGTTCGAATAGTCTCATTTAGAATATTGTGACAATTGATTTTGTCCCTTTTTGCCTTCAAAACTGCTAGTTGATTGCACAGATATGGTTGGTTATGCAGAGCCTTACGTCCAGAAGTTATGTACTGCATTTAATTGCAGAAATATCTTGCTCCTCTAAATTCATTTCAACCTAACCACCCCCCACCCCCCCCCCCTCCCTCCCCCACATCGTTGGTCGGCATTGGCAAGTGTATATGCGGCTTAAGGATCCCAAGTGTCTTAGAACCACCGGGCAGTCTTGAAAACTTGGTGGGATCAATCCATCTTCTCTTCCCCTTACCCCTGAGATTGTCTTTAATTTAGCTCTGTGTGTTGTCCACCCGTTCACCTTTTGCTCCATCAGTGTATTTTTTCATCTATGCTGCGATGCGGTATAAAATGAGGTTGATACAATTATCTATCTAGTACAGTAGCTGATTTCTGGTCATACTTACACACACATTTTAGCCACTGAAAACCTATCCCACAAAACCACCTAAAGCCTTTCTGGTGCTCGTGTAGCTAATTGAATCAGCCACAATGTCTCTAAATAAGAAAAAAAATATATGATGCGTGTATATGTATGTGTGTGCACTTGGGGTCCCAATTGGCGGGTTGTGTACCTCTGGTGCAGAGATGAGTCATGGCTGAACGGTGGTGTCAATAGTGATAATTGACGGTTATTCTATTAAAGAGAATGCTTGGGATTTATTTAGTGTGCTTCGTGGAGAAATTGTGTGATTTTATTGGCTTATTTGTGACCTGGTAATGAAGCTCATCCTCTAATCACCAGCTGGAATGAGTTTTTCCTTTTATATTGGTTTGTGTCTGGCGGTCTAGTTTTATAAACATTTTTGAAAAGTGTTTGTTAAATTCCTACGATTTGTACTTTTTATTTCAGATCTTATGCCTTCTTTTATCCGCCATGGCCCAACCATCCCCCGACGGACTGATATCTGCCCAGCAGATCCTGCTCCTTCTCCGTACAGCCCTGCAGGGGACGGGGTGGCTCCTCGAAACCACAGTTTTTTGCGGACTCCAGTTCAAAGACCTCCCATGGAGATTTTACGCAGGGAGAGTAACAGACTTTCTGCCCCCTCCTATTTAGTTCGGGGGCTGGGCGACGTGCCCAGGGAGTACGGTTCCTCTTCTCAGTCCTTTCTAACAGAACCAAATTCTGTTATGGAGAATGGAGATGCAAACCCAAGGTATTTCTGCTCAGACCAGCACTACGATGGGCAAAGGCGAAAACAACTCGGGGAACGTGCACATGAAGAGTATAGGTTTTATGAACATGGGGGCGATCACGTACAGAGGATTCTGCATGGGCAGGGCCGACATCCTACAGGTAAGTGAAAAGCACCTGTTTGGGCATTAAAATCTACCTGTCACACACAGTGGAGGATGCCATTTTGTGGGCTGAGCCAGTGTTTGTCATTAATGCCTCTGATCTCACAAGCTCCAAGTGAATTCATAGGCTGATTCTTCGAAGTATTGGGTTCATTCCACAAAGGGACTGTTACCTTATATGATTAGGTAGTGTCCACTATTGATGAGTAATTCTACGTTTATAAATGTGAATGGTGTGTGGCCTCGTAGGTAACCAGTGATGTCATATCATGTTAACCTTTGCAGTTGTTAGTCTGTTTTTACCTTTTTTAGTCAGTGACTAATAAAACTTCTGATCTACTGTGGTGGCAACCTTGTAGGAAAGGGCCATGAATGTAATTGTTGGAGAAGGTTATTTAACAAGAAAGGCAGAACTGAGAGGTGACATTGAGGTTTCAAATCTGTACACAGGCTGCACGGTGGCACAGTGCTTAGCATTGCAGACTCTCAGGGTTCGGTTACAACAAGGGATTTATCTATGTGGAGTTTGTATGTTTTCTCTAACATGGGTTTTCTCCCACAAACCAAAAACACACTAGTAGTTTAAATGACTTCTGACAAATGTGTCCATGTATAAATTAATAATAAAGCAAATGAAGTTGGCTGATCATAATTTGCAGATTGAAGTATACTGTAAGGTCGCATTTGGTGGGTGCTTTTAGCTGTTATAATGCTTGCATTAAATAACGCCTCCTAGCCACAACTTAGGCTCCATATTCTGCTCGCTGGATCCACATGGATTTCCCTGTCCCACTCCACTTTCGGGGGGGCTCAGTTTTCTGTTTGGCCTGGAGGGTGTCAGTGCCCCTCCTTTGTAAACGTCCTAATCTCTTTTACATGTGCCCTGCAGCCTGACAGATCCCACTCCAAGAACGGGATGTATGAAGTGACTACCGCCCCAAGTAGAAGTTATTATCCTTTAATCTTCAGCTTTCTTTTAATTTCCACCCCACCACTCCCTCACGCAGTCTTTGATATGTTTCCCTTCACTTTTTTTTTTCCCAGTGTAAATATAAAGTTGCGTATAAGAGGGGACCGGACTGCTTTTCATTAGCACGCCAGGTTACAGTATGTATTTGTCTTAGGGGTGCCAACATGTAGAGCGCCCTTTTTAGTTTTATATAAGGAATTTGCATTTTATTCCGGAACAGCAAATATATTAAATACGTTTTTAGATGAAACCCAAATCCTTCAGTTCCTGGTGACCATAAGAGCGGTCTTAGGCAAGAAATGGAATCAGCATTTGTCTGTTTGGGCGGGTGTCCTTAGGGTGAGATCACTATTGGCTAAAACTTATTTTAAGCATTTATAAAGTTATTTACTTTAAAGTACTGTACAAGAACACTGTTTGGGAAAAAAAAAAAGCCATGAATTAATTTTATTACTATAAAACTTGACAGGTGCCCCTAGGCAGTACATAGATGACCCCCAGTCTGTGTGAAGAACCCCTTTAATTTCCATCAAGTTATGGGAGTTTTGCATTGGTACCATTAGTGTTACACGATGCCTTTTCGTGTTGGATCAGTTTTGTAGATTAGATTTTAGGGGCCCTTTTTTAATGTAACCTTTTAAATCTGACTGTGCTCCAAAATCAACAGAGATGTGCTCATCCTCTCTGGTATGAAGTGAACCTTACAAGAATCGGATTCCTATGGGAGGGGTCTGTAACTCTTTTACATTCTCTGGTGTATGTTATAAACTGCTGGTCGGGTGAATGAACCTCTCAGGCTGTTCATCCTCCTTGTCCTGCATTATTGTAGCTGAGTGTGACTAGAATATCGCTTCATATAAACCATACTTGGGGGAGTGTTTGTTGCTGAATGTTCTCGTCGTTGTACTCTCTGCACACAGAACTCTGCGCTTTAGTCATCAGTTATTTTTGCTTTATTTCTGGTGCAGGAATAGGACGGGTCGCAGCTACCTCATTAGGGAACTTGACAAATCATAGCTCGGAAGATATGCCCCTTCCTGGCGGCTGGTCGGTGGACTGGACTATAAGGGGGCGGAAGTACTACATTGATCACAATACCAACACCACGCATTGGAGTCATCCCCTGGAGAGGGAAGGACTACCCCCTGGCTGGGAACGCGTGGAGTCTGCGGAGTTTGGCGTCTATTACGTGGATCACATTAATAAAAGAGCGCAATACAAGCATCCGTGTGCTCCAAGGTAAATCTTTTCTAAATACATCCACATATAGAGTTATACATGATCTTTCTCGCAGCCCTAGTCTCCAGGTACATTATTTTTATTAATTGATGTAATCTTTTATGGGATGATGCCGCTACTCGGCCCACACAGTTGTTATTAATATTGGACGATTTGTGGGAATACTGCTTGTTGATTCGCTAGGAATGAATGGGAATAGGGACTAACGTGGAGGTGAATGCAAATCAGCCATAATTCCTTATTATGCACACGGAACTAAATGTGGATATTCGCCTGTATTACACACCTCTGTGGTATGCTTCTATCCATACGCTTGGTTTTATAACCGTCATCAGTGGGCACTTGCACCAGGCCTATCTGCGGCAAAAGATATGTCTGCATACAGGCGGATTTAAATGTATGTACAACCCTGAATATAGACAGCAATTGTGTGTAAATGCCCAGTTGCAGTCCAGTTACGCCCCATTAGCTGTAAGTGGAGATGAGCCTTGATTTGTGTACAATTCTAAATCGCCCATACATGTGTACACTCCCCACTGGAGCATTGTGAAAACAGAGAAGATGCATCCACAAACCACATGGTGCGGGACAGTGGAGGCTGTCATGCTGGGAATGCAGCTCGTCACTTCACTAGGTCTTATTGACTTCACTGAGACCTGAGGCAGGTGGTCTCGTGCCCCTGTCTGATCTATTACAGGCTGAGTCTCCCATATCCAAATATTCCGAAATACGGAATGTTTTTAGCATGACTGAGAAAGTGAAACCTTTGCTTTCTGATGGTTCAATGTAAACACTTGTTTAAAGCACAAGTTATTAAAAATATAGTATAAAATAACCTTCAGGCTGTGTGTATAAGCTGTATATGAAACCTAAATGAATCTCATGTATGTACACAAACTTTTTTAATGCACAAAATTATAAAAAATATTGTATAAAATGATCTTTGGGTTATGTGTATAAGGTGTATATAAAGCATAAATGCGTTCTGTGTTTAGATTTGGGTCCCATTCCAAAGATATTTAATTTTATGCAAATATTCCAAAATACGGAATATTCCGATATCCAAAATACCCCTGGTCCCAAGCATTTTGGATATGGGAGACTCAACCTGTATTGTAATAATACCCTGAAGAATATGGTCAGTCAGCCCCCCCCAAAAAAGTCTGCAGCTACAGTATGTAGGTAACATGAACTTGTTAATGAAACTGTTGTATGGTGATCAGTAATGGTTACAAGAGTTTAATGTCACATATGAAGAGTAACTGGGTAGCACGTTAGCTAGGCCTGCTCACTCCAGCCTTGTTATTTCTCCTGCAGTGTTCCCCGTTATGACCAGCCCCCTCCACTCCCCCCTCCAGTAACTTATCAGCCGCAGCAAGTGGAGAGAAGCCAAGCGCTCCTGGTGCCTGCCAATCCATACCATACAGCGGAGATCCCAGACTGGCTTCAGGTGTATGCCAGGGCCCCTGTGAAGTGAGTTGTTGCTGTGCTTTTTATTTATTTATTTTATTTGGTAATATTGAAGTTGGGCAATAAAGAATACATTGATTTAATAGCAGAAACAACCACTCCATAGCATGATGTAGCTATTGTATTGTGTAAAATGCACATTATTCTTCTAGGTTATCCTTTATAAAAAAGATAGATCTCTAGTTTCCTCCACCCTTGTTGGCTGGATAGCATGGCATGGTATAGTACACATGGCTGATGAGCATGGAATGCTCACCTGTCCTCTACAGGAGGTGAGAGCTCTGCCGTGACCCTGAAGCCTTACGCTGATCATTGACCTAAACCTCTGTGAGTTGGACTGGGGATTTGAGGCATTGGCAGGCCATTGATACTGCCCCGTGGGTGAGAGAGTCACGGAAAAATGTCTAGTTATGTGAGTGAATTTAATAGTTCTATCAGCACCGCGTACATTTTTTAAATATTCTATGTACCTCTTGGAACCTCTTCCTGGATTAGGTACAATTCAGTTCTTTACATTAAATATATTAACTCCACCCCTGGCTTGCACATTGTGATGTCTGTTAATCAAAGAACTATTTTTATCAAGGTATAACTCACCTCCTTATCTCACCGGCAGCTCTGGTAAACCGCCCCCCCCCCCCTCCACATCTCGCCGGCAGCTCCGGTCCCCCTCCACACCTCGCCGGCAGCTCCGGTCCCCCTCCACACCTCGCCGGCAGCTCCGGTCCCCCTCCACACCTCGCCGGCAGCTCCGGTCCCCCTCCACACCTCGCCGGCAGCTCCGGTCCCCCTCCACACCTCGCCGGCAGCTCCGGTCCCCCTCCACACCTCGCCGGCAGCTCCGGTCCCCCTCCACACCTCGCCGGCAGCTCCGGTCCCCCTCCACATCTCGCCGGCTGCTCCGGTCCCCCTCCACATCTCGCCGGCTGCTCCGGTCCCCCTCCACATCTCGCCGGCTGCTCCGGTCCCCCTCCACATCTCGCCGGCTGCTCCGGTCCCCCCCCCCTCTTGACTCTCTCTTGATCATCACCCCATATAATGAGAGCTTTATTATTTTGTTGCACTTGGAAGGATTGTGGCTTTTTAAACAGCTTCTCAGCGGTGTTTTCATTTAAATTCTGACGTACATGTACCTATATGAAGAGGTACAATTTCAAGTAGATGCGCTGATCACATGACAGGACTCGCATAGAAAGTAACTCTTACACTACAAAGCTGTGTAATTGTCAGACATTGAGATAACGTTATCTCTACAATGCTAAACCATATATTAACCATATATGTAAGCAGGGCTGGATAAAATTGGATTTCTCAAAAAAACAAAAAACAAAAACGATTTATTTGATTTAAACAGGTTTTTTTTTTTTTTTTTTTTATAAACAAACATTTTAAACGTTTACTTAGAAATATTTTTAAAATAAAAAATCCTATTTAAATTCTCCCACCCCCCCCCCCCAAAAAAAAAAACTGATTTAAATCAAATGAATAAGGGTTTTTTTTTCATTTATTTATTTATTTTAAATCCAATTTTATGCAACCTAATGTAAGTGATAAACAAAAGCATCGGAAAACCTGGAATATATTATATTTACATGCCTCTGATTTATTTTATTTTTTATTTTTTTAATGCAGTAGTTTCTAGTTACACTATTTTCCCTGAAGCACTTACATATATTCTTGGTAGGGCGCAGTGTGAGTTGTCATTGACACATAGCTAAGCAATGTCATCTCACTTGTAGCTAGAGCTCCAATTTGCAGGCCGTGTCCTCCAGACTCTCCCCTCCCCCAGGGCAGGTAGTCAGACACCTTTCTAGTGACAAATTCTTTTAAGAGCA
The DNA here is from genome assembly GCA_031769625.1 of Taudactylus pleione. NCBI lineage: Eukaryota > Metazoa > Chordata > Amphibia > Anura > Myobatrachidae > Taudactylus > Taudactylus pleione. The sequence goes on from JAUIMM010000651.1 coordinate 9,125,162, forward strand.
AACCTCATTTTATTAGGTGTGAGCACACTTGCATTGTTTCACTTACATTACTCTGTTTGCAGTGATTTTATTTATGTTGCCTAGAAGGTCATGGTGGTTTGTCCTATAGGTAAATACAATCATGGTGGTTTGTCCTCTCTCCTGACCTTATCCTACATCTAAGCTCAATGCTGCAGCTTGTTTATCTTCCATCCTGTCTCTCCGATTCAACCTATCCTCTCAGCTCCTACACTGGCTCCCATTCCCTTGTAGAATCCAGTCTAAGCTCCTCATCAAAGCACTAAAAGGACTTCATTACGCCTCTCCTTCCTATGTCTCTGACCTCACATCTGTGCACACTCCCCTCCTCTCTCTGCGCTGTTCCTCTAATTGTGGCCTTGGCACTCTACTGATTATATCCTCCTACTCCTGCATCCAAGCCATCTCCCGTGCTGCTCTCCTCCTCTGGAACGCACTCTCCCACGCTATAAGACTGTTTTATCAGCCTGAATGGATTCAAATGAACTCTGAAAATGCACCCAGTCTTCAAAGCCCACCAGCCGTCCACACAGCCTTACTCCTGCCCATGTCCTCTCTTCTTATTTCTGCTCCCTAATTTTTGCTCATTAGTGGGCCCTAGTATGTAAGCGCTCAAGGGCAAGGCCCTGCACTATCCCTGTCTCCAGCGCTCTAAGCAAATGTGGGCACTGGGTCATTGATTTTATACTGTTTTACCAGTCACTCACTTCACCACCATATTATTTCGCTGTATGGTTTGTTTTATGTACTTTTTTTTTGTCCCTGTACAGTGCAATCCACCCTTGGTGGATAGATATATATATATATATATATATATATATATATATATATATATATATATATATATTATTATTATAATGTGAACAGACTCTTTGTATTATTATGGGGTAAATTATCCCATGTGTAAAGGTCCAAGAAGACCACTGACCATGAGCAGTATCTGATCCGGGTCTTTCGGGGGTCTTTTATGATGGGATGGTCTCTGCATTCAAATATATTTCAATCCTCATACTACCCTAGTGGTGCCCAATCTCAGTTCTTAAAGGCATCCTAATGGTCAAGGTTTTAAGCATATCAGTGTTTAAACACAGGTGACTAAAGATGCATATCCACTAGGTAACGACAGTACGAATACATTGTAATCGTACAGTCGTTCCTCATCCCCTGTAGTGCCTACGATATGTCGTTCAGTGTAGACACCCTCCCTCATCCCTGAACATGGCCAATCTGTGCTTATCGGCAGATTGACCGGCATGTTCAGGCAATGATTGATGTCGAAAACGACCAGCGGGAATGGCCTACGCTGGTCATTTCCGACATTATAGTGCACGATTAATGAGTGAGTGATTACGATGTCGTAATCATTCAATCGCTCATTAAAATCGCCTAGTGGATGTGTACCTGTAATTCGTACCTCAGTCAATTTGATTGCACCATCTGTGCACAAGAATGGGCATCCTTAAATCCTGGATTGTTAGGGTTCCTCGAAGGCCGTGTTTGGGAAACCCTGGACTACACTAATGTTGTGGGGTCCAGGCACCAAATGTTTGCTCTGTCATATTTGGCTTTGTACGTATGTGGTTTAAGCTGACAGGTTCACCGACTTGGTAGTAGGATAAGCATCCAGATAGGCCATACAGCAAGTCTAAAAGTATATAAATATGTTAATGAACAGTTCTGGAGGCAAATGCAGTGTTGCTACTTTTCACAAGAGTGTGAGAGCTGCACTATTGGTACTCCCAGTACTGACTTAATACACAGTATGGACCCTTATGGTTGATCCGAATTCCAAAACGCAGTAGACTGCATTATTTTGGTCCCGCTAACCAGTGCTGCTTATTACTGCCGTAAAGACATTGGGAGACGGCACATATAGCGATTCCAGGGAGCAACATTAACATGACATTTTTGTAACCTTGATTACAGTAAACGTTAGCCATCATATTGGTTATTTTGTATAATTACCGGAAGGGTATTAAGAGGTGTGTTCTGTCCTCCGGGGAGATGATGCATTGCAAGGACGTTCTGGGACACAGAACAGAGAAGGAATTGCCTGGAGCATGTTTGGGGATCGCTGGAGAACAGGCCCTTGTTTGCCTTTTGTGTTAAACAAATACTCTCTTACTGGTGGTTTACGTAATTAAAGTCACTTTCTCTAAATGAGCTTCCTTATCCGAAATCTAAGCTGGAATGGTGTGAGAGTGGATCCTACTTGTCTAATAAGACACAGAAACCATAGCATTCATTCTCTGTCCTTGAAATGTTCACTAATTGCTTATTGGGCGGTCACATGTATATTTATGGAAGGACGGCGGAATGGAGCTTTTCCGTGTTTAAAATGATGACCACAGATAAACGTGTGAAGCAGGCAGCATGGGGTGTACACCTGAGACATGTACTGTGTTGGATGAACTTGTAATTGGGAATGCAGGAACTAGTTAATTATTACTGATTTAAAAAAAAGAAATGTAATTTCTAATGACCCTAAACAAATGTGATAGTTACCTTTATATTATATAGAAGGCACCTATAAGCAGGTCGGGGGGGGGGGGATTAACTTCTTAAGCAGGAATTTAGCTCCCACCCTAAGTGCCTGGGAGCTATTCAGTTACTTCATTTGACAGCTACTCTATCCTGTGGTAATGCCCAGGGTTAGCCTTATTAAGCTGCAGCCCAGGGGCTGAGTGCCCTATTTAATGCAGATTTCCACTAACACTTCAGGAGGGTGCGAGCAGAAATCTGCAGTAAGTGCAGCCTCAGGGCTGGTGGTGGAAAGTAATTGAATAGCTCCTGGGCAACACTTATGCTGGGTGCACACGGGACCATCTGTTCAGCGAACGATATTGCTGAACGATCTCCCTTGAAATTCCAGGTGTGCTGGATGAACGATATTGTTCATCCACACACCATAGATATCATCAACGATCCTTCTCCCATATGGAAAATGAACGCTATCGTCCAGGTTGGCCTGCATGCATGCCCGGATGACGATATCGTTATCGTCTAGCGGGAGCGCGCATCGTTGGTCATTCATTGCGCATACACAGAACGATATATTGTTGAACAATATCGTTATCGTTCAAATATATTGTCTCGTGTGTATACACCTTTAGTCCCTGCGGTAAGTTTCCGCATAAAAATGTAATTGCCTTCAGTTGGTACTTACAGGACCTCATTCCAAGCAACACGTTGACTTCTGTCCACAGCCTGAAAATCAAACTTAATGAGAAGCCTACTTTGTGCAGGGGACTTGGGGTAATTCTGTGTAGCTGACCCCTTAGTTCTCTGCTTATTGCACTAATCTTGCATTTTAGTTCAAGGGCAACACTTTCACTGCAATATAGCCTGGGTCCACTGTCTACAACTTGGTGGATGCGTTGCACAAGACACCATTACATTGATTGGAATCTTGGTATGAAAATCACATGTTCCCTGCACATGGACAGTTAGTAATACAATCTGTCATTTGAGTGAGATGGTTACAGGTAAAGGGCAACGACTCCTGCATAGAATGTCCAATATAGGCTGGCAAGTGGCCGGTACAGACATAAGTGGCGCATACCCGCTTAATCTTTTCATTATATTGATCTCTACCTAAACGCACATTATTTTAGCTTTGGATGGAATTATCCGTGAAGTTCGCGTATGGTCTGTGAGCTGGATAACTTCAAGCGTTAAGAGGCTTCTCCTGTGCTAAGTGCCAGGTGCGCTGCAGTAAAGGCACGCCAGGGACCAGCCCCAAAGCCCTACTTTATGCAGATTTCTGCTTGGACCTCTGGAGAGTGCAAGCTGATCAGGGCTGCGCAAACCATTGAATAGTTTTAGACTGAAGCTAAACTCCCACAAAGTAAATGGAATATCTAATGCTGGGTACGCACTGGCCGACATATCAACCGTTCGATCGAATGGCGATATATATCGTTTGTGCATCGGCCAGTGTGTACAGAGGATATGTCTGTATACAAATTCGTTCACAGACTTATTGCATCAGCTGTGCTACACAGCTGATGCTCAGTATATCTGCAGATATATTGGGGCATTGTGTTTTGTGTACAGGCTGTCAGCCGACCGCCCGTACACTTGCTGCATGGGCCAGTGGTGATGGATAGCTCAACTGGGCGGGCACATGTGAATGCCTGCCAAGTTATGACGTCAGTCCCGACAGATCATGCAGACTGTATGCAGAACATATGTTTTGCACAGTCTGCAGATCAGTCAATTTGCAGATATATCTCTTAGGTGTGTACCGACCGTAAGAGTTGTTTATAACCGGAGGAAATGATCAGCATCAAAGAGGAAAATCGTTTTTGAACCATTTCTCAATAATGAGAAAAAATAGCACACTTTGCAGGTGGCAACACTGGACTTAGGGGCCGATTCAGACCCAGACGCTAAGCCGCGTTCACTTGCTATGGGCGATTGTCGCCTGTCTGTGTATGCGGCAAAATATGCATGCGCAAATCATTCTGTGCAATGGGGAAGTGCTCGCTCGAAGGGCTGCTCCTTTGGGTGACAGTGCCGTTTGTGAGTGGTAACAGGGGAAGGTCCGGGAAAACGGGAAGTGGATGTGCGAACGCAGGCGTGTCCGAGTGTCAAAACAGCGTTCTTTGGGTGTGCATAATTAGCATGTCAGCGTCATTGGACACATCATCTGGTTGTATTTCAGCTTGCGGTGGGGTAGGGTCTACCTTAAGGGTAGAGCAGCTCCGATGGCTCTCAATGTTACTGAATAATCATACACTTCCTGGAGATGACGTGTGTTAAGAAAGAAAAGTGGGCGTCACTACACGGGCAAGCGTTCACTCTGCCGTCACTCTCTAAGACACAGAGGGCATCCTTTAGCCTGGCTGTGCGATCGCAGCATTTGCATATCCGCCCCCTGATGGCTGCGGGAGAGCGCAGCTTAGCGTCCAGGCCTGAATTAGCCCCTTAATGCGAATATAATTATATTAAGGAAATGATGGAATACACCTAGTATACACACCAAGGGTCCAAACCTGTGCAGCAATAAACCAAGTAAGAAAGAGAACCTCATGTTACCACTTGTTGGCCACTGTATACATCACATACGCATAGCCCACAAGCTGCTGCCCATAAGGGCACAGGGTAAAGGAGACACCAGCACCAACGTGCCTCGCATTGCCAATGGTGGTTTCTATACACCTTTTGGCATTTTGGAGGAATAATGTGTGGTAGTGGAAGTTGCCATCTACATATGGCATTTTAGGAACAAGCTTGCTATTTGCTAATCGCGCACTAAAGTCTGTTACAGTCCGTGGCATGCCAGAAGTATGGATTGAAAGTAAGATGTGTACATAATTTGTTGTATGTATGCATCAGCACTTTGTTTTATGTTCACATATTTAGATTTTTACTGTTTGTGATGTGTTTTTTTATTTTTTGATTTTATTTTATTTATGTAGTCAGTTTACTTTTTGCATTTCCCCACACTGGTGTAGCGATCATTATTGGCAGATGGAGGGACTATTATTTGTTTGGATTAAGTAGTATTCATGAGTTGTCTGACATGGCTATAACAGATGCTGTTAATGCATATTAAGTGTGGTTTAGTGTTGTGTGGATAGTGTGTGTGTGTGTTGGGGAGCCTGGGTATTGACAGTGGTTGTTTCAGTGTAACAAAATGTGCAAATGTATACAGTCAGCTTTCCTAAATACATTGAGTACCAGCTACATAGTAGTAAATGCCTTATCAATGTAAGAGATAATGGTATGGAGAATGGAGACCTGTTTACAGCTTCAGAATGAACCTGCATTATGTGGTTGGTGCAGCTTTATTCCTAGCTCTTCTACTTAGTGTCGTAAGTGCTAAATGGTACCCATTTATTTCGGTCATTTTGAGACCAACATTACTTGTAGTATCCGTGTAAGCTTGATGTAGTTGTATACAAATTGTTTTGGTGCTTTTCCCCTCGTTTTCACAATTGTCATTTTATTTCTGTTTTATTATGAAAACCACATCTGTGTCCTGCCAGCACGGCGAGGGTTACTTTGTACTATAAATTGCCGTTCCAATTTCTGCGTACGTGGCTTGGACGTATCGATTAGTCCTAGTCTGCGGTTGCTCATTGCTAATCCCTGTCAGCGGAAGTGTAGGCAGCGCAAACACAAGATGGATATGTATGCAGGTGCTCACGCTATCCAGCTTCCCAACGGGCATTAGGTCAATGTCAACGTCAACCTTTGATGGAGAAACCTTGAAGTGTTTTCCATCCGAGCCCAAATCGTTGTTCCTATATGATGTGTTTCTACTGGTTATCCCAGCTGACGGGCTCTCACAGAGCAGTGGGCATCACCTCTGATGCTTGTGTTCTACCTGTTATCAACCAGAACACGCAAACCGTGATCCCTGCAGCTGGTCATTAGGGTAACGAGGGAGGACCTTCTAGTCACCGGTATATTTGATCCATAATGCTTGTGATGTTGTCTAAATGACAAATCTGTGCGTGACCTGTTTTTTTTTATGTTTATTGAAGCAGTTCTGTGAGCTCACCATGCACAAAGCAATGACTGAATACATTTTTCTTCCTGATAACAGATATGACCACATCTTGAAGTGGGAACTCTTCCAGCTGGCGGATTTGGACACGTACCAGGGCATGCTCAAGCTACTTTTTATGAAAGAACTGGAGAGGATAGTTAAACTGTATGAAGCCTATAGACAGGCACTTATCACCGAGGTGGAGATGCGCAAACAGAGACAGCAGTGGTACGCCCAGCACAACAACAAGAACTTCTGATCAACCCTTTCCTCAGGACTGGAAGTTACCCCCCCTGTGTTCTCAGTGCCTTGAAAGCTTACGCAGACAACAACTGTTTTCTAATAAACCCTAAATATTCTTTATCAAGGGAATTTGACAATTGAAATGAAGCTTTACATCAACTATTGAACGCCCACGATAATGACTAACCGACCAACGTTTCTGCGGTTGGACCGGCTCATTGGTGAAAGAACCTCCTACAGAGAACATATTTGGCTACCTGGTTTCTGTTGGGATGGCTTACACTGTGCTCATAGATCAAAAGGTTTTTCTGGAGTATTCAAATGTTATTTAAGAGTGTAACCATGGTCTGTCAGTGATAAATATTGGCTTATGCCTCTATACCGGGCTATGTGCTCTCTAGGACCCCTGTGATTTCACAGCTTCCAAGATCCCCCAAAAATGTCTGTTTGGGCAATGGCTTGTATACAGTATAGTGTTCACTGTAGGTCCGGCGCCGGACCTAGAGAAAGGGCACTCCGGCACGTGCCCGAAAAGGCAGGGAGCGGCACCCCGCTAAAACAGCCTAGAGGGAACGCTTCTGTATATTTTTAGATCTTCCCATCACCTGACGTTTTCAGGCCTACGAAGGCCACCATAAACACCAGTAAATGAAAAGTGGCCAACGATGGAACTAGAGCAGGCACGACTTTAGATTTTCCATCTTTATATATGAATCAGAGACGTGCTGCCCTGTTGCGTCTGTTTTATATACCTTGTGGTGAAACCGCTCTCCCTCATGTAACTGGAAATGAATTGATGTGAGGCAGCGGACTGGTGAGGAGATGTTTATTGATGATACGGAGGATAACATATCTGCTCCCATTGGATTTCAAGCCATTGGCAGTGCATACAGTACTAGTCATGGGCAACAGCGTTCTAATTTCAAGGGAAATGACAATTTAGAGATCAGCCCCATGCCCTCATAAATATATTAGCCATGTAAATGATGTATATTTATTATAACCATCACACAACCTTGTGACTGAAATGTAGCATATACATTTATGCAATATTTACTATGCAAGTGTTTTTTAACGGTTGGGTATCAAGTACAATTTACACAAAGTGTATTCTTTTTATCTATTCTTATTAGTACATAACGAGATACTTGTGATAATGTGAATATTAAATATCACTACAAACACATTCAAATGAATTTCCTTCTAATACCTCAGCTAATGCATGTAATTTTTTATTAAAATGATGTACGCCTTTTTCTACAAATCCTCTCTGTATACCTCTATACAAACAAGGGATATTGTGTTTCATAGTGTTTTAGTAGATCAGTGTTTTGCGTAAACTACTCAATTTTCATCTAATTTTATTAATACCATTTTTACTGTGTATATGTATCACTATTTGTGTGAGAGTACGTTGGGGTTGGCTACATTATACATTATATGAATGATTGGGGTTCCTCGGAATGTTTCTCTTCTGGTAAATGGCAATTGTGTAAATTTTTACCACTACCACCTAAAGTGAAATGTCTGCCTTAGGGAGCTCACACACAGAATTATTAGATCATAATATTATATGTTCAGACCTGTGGTCTCTTTCCAATGCAGACAAAAATCCATTTGCTTTTAGCGTATTTGTTCTATTCACAGAACCTGGACGGACATCACGAGTACAATGCACAATGTGAACATGTCCCAACACATACTACGTATTCCGTAGCAATAGTGTAGTAGCTCTAGAGCTGCACACACACGCAAAGATTTTCTGTCCAACCATCCAACTAGTTGATTGGTTGGAATGAAAATCTGGTAACGTATGGGAGTAACTGATGATCAGCAATTTGCTCCTAAATGCCAGAAAACAGAGGAAAATGGTCATCAGACAAGTTTGAACAAATTGTTTAGACCAAACATTAAACAAACAACAGTTTTTGTCCATTTTCCGGCGTTTGGGAGCAAATTGCTGATCACCAGTTACTCCCATACGTTACCAGATTTTCATTCCAACCAATCAACTAGTTGGATGGCTGGACAGAAAATCTTTAGGTGTACCCAGCTTAGGTGCAGCTACTAGAGTAATGTATTACTGGAAATCTACAGCTAAAGTACAAATTTATCCGATCTGAGAGGTCTTATTGTAACATTCAAAAACATTCAAATTCCCATAACCTCATTTTACTATATTTCAAGTTCTGTGTAAGTTATTTTTTTTTTTTTTTTTAGCTACCTGAGAGGGAGAAACTGCTAGCAGTCAGACTCTGGTTTGTGCATAGGATCGAGCTAATATGTGTTACATACACACACACACATGGGTTTATTTGCTGTCTTTATTGTAATCGCCTATGTAAACTTGTTTTGGGAACTTTCTGATACTTGAAGTTGCTTTAGCACTAAACACTGTAATTTTCTGATTGGCTGTCATTGGAGCCAGCCCTGTGACTCTCCTAATGCAGTGATCAGCTGTAGCCTGCTTCTAGATCAACCCAGTTTAAAGTCATTTTACAGAGATCCAGCTAAAGAAATACAATAGGTATCTGCTACCTCATGCAATACAGCATATATAAAGTTTTTCATTTATTTTCAGTACCTGAACGTGTTGTGTGTATTTGAATATCACATTTTGCTCTTTTAATACACCTCCCACTTTGTATATAAGCATTTTATTTTCCAAGGTCGTGGGCATTCCTCAGGTTGACAATTATAAATGGCCTTAAATGTGACTAAACGAGGCCTTGTATGCAATTACCACAGTGTAATCTCAGTTGTAGTATATATTATATGTGGTGGGGTATTAACATTTAAAGACCATTTACATTGTCACACATCCAAGCCCTTCTGTACCTGAGAAGAGGAAATATCTTTAGTATTTTTTATTTATTTATTTCTTTTTTCCGGATGATCTGTTTTAGCGTCTCCTTTGTCAGTTCTATGACGTGGGTCTGGCAGATGATGTGACATGATTAAGTGTACATTTCTTATAGTGGATCCATTAAGTGCACGTAGTGTAGGCAGCCATTTTGTTCACCGAACCAATATATTTGCTAGGAGTATAGTGTATTCAGTTACTAGGAACCAGTGATGGTGACTCAATAGGCTGCATTCGTACATAAGCTCACAAAATGGCTGCCTACACACTATATACAGTAAGTGCCAGGTCTATAAACATTCTGGGCACCGTGGTATTAGAGGTTCTTAGTGCCCTCAAAGTAACCCTCAATGGTGGGAGTATTTGAAGAGTGTGTTAAGAAGTTATCCGCTCAGACTATCGACATTCCAAAAAAAAGTTGACATGGTGAAAATGTTTATATGGTCGACATTTAACATGTCAGCACCAGAATGTTGACACATATTTTTGTTGATTGTTAGGTTTAGGATAAAATAAGCAAAAAAAAAAAACATATCGACATTCTGTTGTCGAAATGTTAAATGTCAACATTAGGAACATGTCGATTATTTTACCATGTTAACCTTTTGTATGTCGACACCGGTTGTCAATCTATAGTCCATGTCAACATTCTGACTGTCGACCTTTCACACCACCTCTGGCTAAGAAGCCTTGATTTGGGCAGTACAGCCTGCATTACGTCCTGCAGCATGAACAAGGCATTCCCACAATCCTCGTTGGTGTACTTTTTAAAAAACATTTAGAAACTTTCATGGTCTCCATAACCAGCACAATGACAGCAAAATATAAATCCTAATAAAGTACAAGCAGCGATAAAGCTTGCAGCAATGAAGAGAACCTGTTAATGCTTCACAGGTTGGGTGTTGTAAATGAAATAGAGCACAGGGTGACATCCATTTTGTGCTCTCATCCGGTAACATGAGCCTCTTTACAATAGCAATGCGCTCTTATTCAGATTTAAAGTGCATTTTTTAAGTAACTTAACATGACGACATAAGCATAGATAATATAGTATAAATTATATAGTTTAAAAATAAATTAGTGACAGCCAGTGTATGTTTGTTTGGTTTTGCGCCCCCAAATTCGGACACGTGATGGTTGCCTGGCAGTCCACTGCGGAGTCCTGAGGTCACTGAAGACCAGCTGGTTGGAGGATGTGATGGTACGCCGCCTTCTTTTATAGATGTAATCATGAGTGTTTCACCATGACACCATAAACGTTTACCAGGTAGTGGACACTGAAGTTCATGCAGCTTGCATCTGTGGAACTATTAAATGTTCTGGTGCCCTATGTAACACAGGCCCCTATATAATACTACAGCTAGATGTTCCTCTCATGGTCTTCAGCAGTCTCCGGTTGTGGAGCGGAGAAGGCGTGGTGATATAAGTGTCTATGGGTAGCTGCAGCGCTGTAAAGCTTGTAGAGTGCCTGGAAATAGAGAGCAATCCTGAAGATCACAGATGCTTCAACATCTATCAATTACAATTTACAAGTAATTGTAGCATTTTATTTACTTGTGTAACGTTGTGGCAGCAAATGCTGTAAGGGTTAATCCTCATGCTTTCTGCAGGCCAGAGTGTAAAGGTAGTAATTGTTGTATGTTCTTTTTGTCACTCCAAGGCAGTATAGATTCTGCACACCTGCATTGGGCTAACTATAGCTTGCAATACTTTGGTTTCGATGTCCAATCTCTTGTTTGGGTATGAAATCCCGGCTGTCGGACTGCAGCTGGTCAGAATACCGACACCCATAGGAAGTGACTGTACGTATTTTTCGAACCCCTTCCCTAACCCACCCTCCTTGGTTCCTAACCCCAAACTCCCCCACTAATGCCTAAACCTAACCTCCCCCTCCCTGCACCCTAATCCTAACCCTCCCCCTAATGCCTAACCTCCCCCTAACACCCCGATACCTTTGGGATACTGGTGCCGGGATCCCGACCTGTTGGGACGTCTGCGCCAGTATTCAGACGATCAGCATCCCGCACTCCGGGACGCCGACTACATTCTCAATCTATACTACATTTTGCCATTAATGCAGCTTGAATTCTTCTAGGCATGGCTTTTACTAACTTTTGTGGGGAATATTTTGCTTCACTATGCCTTTTTGTTTTTATACAGGTAAGAAAATGATAAGACATCCTACGTAAGCAGTATCTGTGGAATAGCTACTTTGCCTAAATGGCCTGGTGGTCTTAATCATTTGGTCACTCAGTGTATAATGTTTAGCAAAGTTATACAGGGATTTCCTTCTGGTTTACGTAGGTCCTCTGGGGTGGCCTGTGTTTTCAGTGCTGCTCATAATGTAGCTATGGCCCTGCTAGATTACGCTTTCTGGATACCAGAGAACTGCTTGACTTTGTGTACATAACAATATTGTCCTTAAGCCGCTTTACTAGGGCTACCTTAACTTGGAGATTGTCCCTTGCAAGTTCTTTTTGGACAAGCAAACATCTATTTAGTCTGCCTCAGTTATATGGTTTTTAGTAATAGGCGAACAGGACCAAAGTACCCATTTCTCATTCATGAGAAAGGCACCAGAGGCACACTGAGTACACTGCATAAGTGCAGTGCATTACTGTAGCAGATGGATCCCCTTCAGTAAATCTACCCTGACATCCTCAGTTACTATCCATGTGAACATAGAGTGGGAACAGTAACCTGTGGCGAGCGAAAAATTTCTTCTTTTAGTGGCCTTTATGGGCATGGAACTGCACTTCCGCCCTCACTCTACGTCACTTCCAGGTACAACACAAAAGGTCAGTCATGTGCTGAGCTCTGATTGGTGGAGCTCATCCCATGCTTCTCTGATGCCTTAAAGGGGACTAGCAGCAGCCTCATGAGAGGATTCATCAGAGCCAGGCGACAGTTCCTGCTGGGGTGAGGTAATTGCTATGTTGGATATACATATACACCTGTATGTAACATGTCTGACTGATTAGAGGATGAAGTTTAAGGAAACTGAGTGTGCATATTTCATTATATTTGCCAAATCACAATATATTCGATCAATGACACCTATAGTATTAGAACTTTTGTTGTTTGTTTTTGGTCATTATAAGATGAAGTCTGAGCCGGTCTTCCTCCACTGGGTGTCTGATGATAAATCCCATGTGTGGCATTGATGCAATGTGTCCTGCACCTACTGTGCTAAACTTGATGCATTAAGGGCCTGATTCAGCAAGGATTGCAAAGCTGCATGCAGGCTATAGATATATGATGTATGCACGCAGGCTATAGATATATGATGTATGCACGCAGGCTATAGATATATGATGTATGCACGCAGGCTATAGATCATACTTGTCGACATTTCGGCAGGGGAATCCGGGAGGGGTCTGGTAGGTACGTCCAGCAGGGAGGATGGGGGCGGGTCAAATAGGCGGAGCGGGGGCGTGCCAACACGATCGCGTCATCGTGGCCCCACCCCCCGCTTTATAATGCCAATATTACTGGCATTATAAGGCAGGGGGCAGGGCTACGATGACACGATTCAGCGTGAATTGCATCATCACACCCCCGCACCGCCCACTTTTGCGGCTGGCGTGGGGGTTAGAGGGGAGCCGGCGTCCATGCCGGGGGACTTGCCTAGTATTGCGGGGTGTTGGGAGAGGCACCCGATTTTCGGGAGGCTCCCGACAGTCCTGGGAGAGTAGGCAAGTATGCTATAGATATGATGTAACTTAACATGGGCAGTACATGAAGGACATTATTATGTGGAGAAATAAATAATAACTTGTTTTCTCCCCCCTTTATTACCCTCGTATGGTTCCGGTCCTAACTTCTTTCCTGTCTAGCACTCAGCAAGTATGAGGAGTAACTCTTCGCTAGCTGCTGCAATGGAGGAATGACATTTAATTTGTATTTCTCTACCTACAGTGCAGATGGCTATTCTGTGGGATGCACCAGTGTTCATGATAATGCAGCTTATCCTTTCCCTAGGAAACCATTTTGGTTCAGCTCACAAAATGTCCGCCCCCTGTGTTCTGTAGGTTATCGTTACGAGTGTGAGTGAATAACAGGGTAAGGAGAACTGGGCCTCACTGAGCTCTCCCTGCCAGAGGAACTTCAGTGTGTATTTTATCTGTGTCTAATTTGTGAATGGAATAATATACCTACCTCATTGGTGCTTCCCTTTTACAGAAAACATTGAAAAGAAAAAATAACAAGTTAGTTTTCAACCAATAGATTAATATTTTTCTGCTGAACATAAAAAAAATTATCGAATAAATACAAATTAGCACTAAAGAGGTATTTACTATCAAACATAATTGGAAAAAGCAGTTTATAATTAACTAATAGTTTTGAAAATGACAACATAAGTCACTGAGGAATTTCCTAACTATATTATTAAGGCTGGGTACACACTATCGAGGACAGATGGCTCAGTAGGCTGATTCTCCTGTCAGAGTTACCAATTGGTAAGCTATAGGAGTGCACCGGGCTGACATCACAACTGGGTAGGCATTTAAATTTGCCCGTCCAGTTGAGATGTCTGTGTCGGCGGTCTCTGCAGACAGTGTACGGGTGGTCGGCGAGTCGCCCGCACACACAGCCAGATGCACCGATATAGCTTTCAGATATATCGGCATCGGCTGTGCTGCAGGGCTGACCCTGATGTCTGTGAACAACGTCGTTAAGACATGTACACACCCGTCGATTGAACAAGCCATATATCGCCAAGTGTGTACCCAGCATTAGGCACAAGATTGTGTGTAGCACTTTATAATGCTATAAGTAAACATCTGCCCTCAGCATATTAAATGATAATTACGTGGTGTTTGCATCTTGCAGCCTTAGCACCGTGAGCTGGATCCAGGTGCCTGTTTGTGTACATTGGTCATATTACAGTTTTCACTGAAACGATCCATTCATTTCAAGTCCTGATACAGATTAATCTCACATTACTTAGAAGCAAATAAGCTGTGTAAAAGTACTTTACAACCATTGTTAGTAAGCCCTGAGATCAAGAGCAATCTTAACCAACGTCTCTTTAGGCAGTGTGGAACTACAAGTATCAGCAGTTAGGATACTTAGACAGACAACAGCTGGAAAGTCATTGGCCGATATAGAGCGTTCGCTCATCTTGGCAGTCATTTATATGATGTTTCACTCATTGAAGAACCTATATTAAAGCTATAATATTTTGACCGTGTAATATATATAAGTAATGTAAGGTACTTACCTGGTCCCATAGTGCTGCTGCCACTTGGTCAATCACTGCCCCCAGCTCTCGGTACTCCCCAGAGTATCTGATATATGCCCATGTGCACAGGGTGATAAGTGTTAGTCCCATAATCATGTTACATAGACTGGCTATAATGTCCAGGCCGATGAAGCCAGTGACTGCGGCCAACACGTATGTTATGAATATGACCACAAAGAGTGTTGCCGGGGTGCGCGCGGCATGGAATATGTTCTTGCTGTCGTTGTGCTTGATATACTGGATATAAAGCTCATCGATCTCGTTCTCCAGTTGCTGGAGGTACCGCCGGCTAAACTCTTCGCCCCCCATTTTCTTCACGCCCCGGAACAGTTTCACAGAATCTTCTTTCAGCTCCTGGTGTTTATGTTGCAGGTCTGTGGGCGCCAGAAAGGGCCTGTCCCCCCCACACACCTGTTTAAAGTAAGGGGTGCAAAGGAAGAAATTAGGATTTCTGAAGCAAGAATGTCAATATCTTCTATGTAAACAACTGTGTGTTTAAATATTGCCCTTTTGTGGTACTCTTTGCAGGGGCAGAACTATGCGAGACAATGGAGGCGCCAGCACTGAAGGGGCACCTCCTCCATTGCCCACAATATATTCACCCCACTTAGGGCTGTAAATGTATACATGGAGTATACAATCACGGCCGCCAAATACGTGGCACCCCTTCCCGGGACCTGAGAAGCCACCATAACCATATACTAGTTTCCGGCCGCGTGTCAGACCATCAGATGTCGCTTTCGTCTATATATAGCCTGTCCCCACTCATCGAGGTCGCTGCTCCTCAGCAGCTTGTCACATATTCTATATTAGTGTTTTTGTGCAGATAAATGGATAGATATGCACCATATTTATTTTCCCTTTATTTGGGGACGGGCCACCAAATTGTAACTTGCATCCCGCATCTGGGATGAACTTGCGCCACTGACTCCTTGGGTAAGGGACACAGGGTAGTTGTATTAATGTTGGGTTCACACATGGCAGATCTATCTGCTGACCCGCCAACAGAGCGGCCGATCAGGTAAGCTATACACACTTAACGAACAGCTGCTCCGTGTGTGCGCTGACATCACAACTGCGCGGACATTTGAATTTGCCCGCCCAGCTAAGATGTCAGTCACCAGCGGTCCCTGCAGCAAGTGTACGGGCGGTTGGTAGGTCACCCGTATACACAGCAAGATACGCTGATAATATATCTGCAGATATAACGGTCATCGGTTGTGCTGCAGGGCCGATGCGATATGTCTGTGAATGACGTCGTTCATAGGCATATCATCTGTACACACCCGGCGATCCGCAAATGATATATTGTCTGTTTGATAGAATGGACAATATATCGACCAGTGTGTGTACCCAGCTTAAGCCTTGGAGAGAGATATAGTGCCGACCAATCAGCTCCTAACTGCCATTTTTTTCCAAACAGCCTGTAAAGTGACAGACGCTGATTGGTTGGTACTTTATCTCTCTCCAAGACTTAGTACATCACCCACAACAAACCAACATTTTGAATTGAATAATTTGGAACTCTCATGTAGCCCAATACTTCCCTTGGTGCGAAATAAACTAAAACATTTAGATAAAAGCTATTCCCCATCCAGATTTGTGTTTTGCACCCATCGCTACTACAATGGTACTGCTGCTCCACTACCCCCTGCCACCCTCTTCACCCATCATTCCTGCAATGGTTACCTGAACTGGGAGGGCATATTTGAACAGAGATAAGAAACGGTATGTATGTAATACCGCAGATGATTGGTGATTGGCGCTAGGAAGTCCCAGTGAGGCCGTTATGTCAATACGTTTCTAACAGATACAAATATTCATATTACATCAGACTTATCTCACTCCAGTTCAGTTATGTAAGTATGGGGGGAGAGTTTCCTCTGTCCCAGAAGCTCTGTCGAGGAGTGTACATTTTGGCATGTCCTGTGATCCTGCCCACAGGTTTCTGATTTGTGGGCGATCTCCTCCACAGGTGTGTCTCTCCCCCTTATGGATCCCACGGTGGGCCTTTTGGGCATCCTAGATAACCATCAACTTAATAAGTCTCTCAAATGATATGTGCCTAATGCCCTAGCTTTGGCGATGGTGTGCACTGCAAGGGCTTGGATGGCCTCCCGGGTTCCTATCTTTGGCGACTGGGTTATACTAGTAAACAATACTGTAGCCCACGAGAAATTTGTATATACTAGTCACAATACCCCGTTGAACTTTGAGCATATCTGGGGCCCTTGGTTGGACTCCCCGAATAGCTCTGCTATGCCCACAAGCCCTGTCCAATGCCGGTCCTCTAATAATGCCCACTGGATATTCCGCTTCTTTAAATTATTACTGTTTATATGTTCTGTCGTGCATATTTGTTTTTTTATTGCTGTTCTTCAGTTGCTTGTGTGTTGTTTTTTTATTATTATAGATTTATTTAAATGCGGCTGCTGATTTTTTCCCTGACAAATCTTGTCATGCTCCCACTATTTTGCCATGTATAATGTATTTCCACTCAATGTCTTGCGATAGTTTCTTTCCATGTTTATTTGTATGCTTGTTATCTTTCTATGTAAAAGCATAAATCAATAAATATACCCTATTTAATAATAATAATGCCACGGGAGGGAGTCAGCTATTGGTAGGCGGAGCTCTATGACAGGGATTTTATTGACTGACTTCAAAATGGCCGTCTCTAGTCTTACCTCTTCCATTTTCTTATTATACAAATCTTTAGCTGTGGCCACCGCTGCAAGATTGTTGGCTTCTGCTGTGGCCTAATGAGAAACCAGGAGAAATGTGGTTTAATTGTGGTATAATTATAATTGAAACATCATATAAAATGATTATAGGCAACCTAATACACTTTAAGGTATGCATACTGTATGCGGCCTTACAACAGTCATTATCTACACACTTGTACAATCACACTTTTGATGTGAGTTTATTTTCGATTACACTTGGGTTCGGAAGTCTTTTTCATAGTGCCGATTCATGCGTACACACCTATATAATCTAATTTACGATCCAGGAAACTCATCTGTCTAAAATATCTGATGAAAAGACACAAAGACGGCGCTGCTGCTGGAGGATTATGGGCAGAACGGTCGGCAGGGAGTACACACCATGTTTTGTCCAATATTGTACCATCAAATCGGATGAAAATTAAACTACACCTAAAACCTGTTCTTTCCATGTGACCAGTTTTCGTCTAATCGAAGGTGCAAGATATCGTATGAACGGTTCGGGAATCGAAAAAGGAAGGCCGGACAATTGTACAGTACATACTTGCCTACTTTTGAAAAATCAAAATCATTTCAGGGAGATTGTGAAAGCAGCACTTATCAGCGCGGCGGTAAAGTGGGCATGTACGGCTACATCTGAGAGGCGTGTCATAAGATTGACTTACATCCAAATGTTAATGAGCCCCTATTTGTTGATGAAAATACACTGATACTTTTCAGGGTATGCGTTCGGCATCCCGGCGGAGGGGATGCCGACGTTTACAATATCGGTATCAGAATACTGACGCCGGTCAGAATACCGGGGACAGCATCCCGGCCGCAGGGATGCTGACGGTAAGTAGCGGGGAGGGGGGAGGGTTTAGGGGTTAGGGTGCGGGAATGGGGAGGTTAGGTTTAGGTACCAAGGGGGGTAGAATACCGACCACCAAGTGTCGGTATGTTAACCCTGTCTGGATCCAGGGGTTGGGATTCTGACTGCCTGGATCCCCTCTGATTCCCTTTTCAGGGCTTGCTCATGTATTGTGTTTTACAAGTCCAGGAGAAACCTTATTTGAAAATGCTTGTAGCCATAGGGATTTTCTACTTCAGGGTCCATAGGGTATCCACAGGATACCTTGGGGTATAGGTGTGACGTCAGTCGCAGGGCACCAAAGAGTTAAGCTTGCAGCCTCCCAGGATGCACTAGGTCCCCCTCCTATACCCCGCCCCCGAGCCAAGGCATCTCAGTTTAGTTTGGTGCCCGGCCGGAGTCGGGTGCACCTGTTGGAGTGGGGGCTAGAAGAGCCCCTGAAGCTTTTTCTTCATGCAGCTGTGGCTGCACATCTGGATGAACAGCATGGACAGTCAGTCTTGACGTCCATGCTGTCTTCCCTACACCCCGCCGGTACCAGAACGCCGGTACTGATCCGGGGATGCTGGTGGGCATCTGGGGTCACAGCTAGCGGTGACCCCAGATGTTCCGGACCATGGCCGGATTCAAGGGGGACAGAGGTAAGCAGCGGGGTCCCGCGGTGGGTCCCCACTGATCACATGGTCCTAAGTCCCCAGGCAGGGGGCTCCCTGGGGACTGGCTGCAGCGTGGAGCCAGGTGACCAACCTGCGCTTCCACTACCCCCTGGGACAGCGGACCGCAGCAGAGCGGTAGCGCTGCGGCGTCCCAGGGGTTAAATGCATGCCAGGGGAGCGCGCCTTCCCCGCTGCACACAGCCCTCTCTGCACTGTGCTGACTGGCCCTGTGTCAGCGCTCCTCCCCCAGGCCAGCCTTCTCTCTGCTCCTCGGCGGCCATCTTTTCAGAAGCATGGTGAACGCTGCTGGAAGCCTGCATTGGAAGCATCGTGGTCTGGGTCCCCCCGCATACCTCTCCTCCGCTGTGGTCAGGTCTGTGTATGCAGCGCTGTGTCCTACCAGGCCCTGTGTCTGTGTAGTTGAGTGATCAGCGCTGTTAGTGCAGGAATTGATTTTCTTTGCATTGTATGTGACTGTGCTAGCGCTGCTGCCTGTAACTTTTCTTCTCTCAAGACTGTCAGCTTTATTACTGTCCCTGTTCTTTCTGCTAAGCCCTTGCGGTGCGGTGCTGCAGGGTGGTCTCTCGCCTATTTAATATATAATTGGTGAGAGGGGTCACATACGTGGTGCCATCATGTCTGAAAGTGATTTTCCCCTCCGGCTACAGTGTACCACGTGTAAAGTACCGTTAGCGGAGGGGGGAGGGTAGCGCGGAGGGCCTTTGCCGGCAGTGTTTGTCCATGGTGCGGCCTCTTACGGTTACAGCACCGGTACAGGAGCCGCCCTGGGCTTGTTTCGCTCAGGCGCTAACAGCCTTAGTGGGCCAGTTAGCTCCGCAGCCCGCGTTTACTCCGATGGGTTTGTCCCAGCAGTCTGTGGTGTCGTCACCCATGCAGGGTTTCCCACGACAATTGGTGGTACCCCACAGTCTCCCTATTTCCCCGCTCCCGGTTTCTCAGGAGCCAGCGTGGGTTAACTCCCTCATAAACTGCCGGTGGCGTCTCTGTCCGCTCCTTATGAGGATGACGAAGGGACGTCTGATGATGGGGAGATTCTGGATCCTTACGATCAGGAACCTCTCCATACTAAGGACGCTGATGCTAAGTCCAAAGTATATATTCCTGGACTTATTCGGGCGGTCTGCACAGCCTTGGTGATTGAGGACGAAGTTCCCCCAGCGGCTAAGTCTAAGTATGCCTTTTTCAAAGACGTGAAGGGCGATGCCACAGTCTTTCCTCTTTCGGGTCAGTTGGTGGACCATTTAGAGGAGGCGTGGAAACAGCCTGGCAAAAGATACCAGCCACAGAGACGCCTGGCGGTGGCTTATCCGTTCGCGGATAATTATTTTGCTAAGTGGGAATCCCCTCCACAGGTGGATTCTCACGTGACCCGTCTTGTCCGTAGTGCCACATTGCCGATGCCATCCATGTCCTCCCTTAAGGATGCTACGGACCGCAAGGTGGAAATCTGCCTGAAGTCCGCTTATTCCCTTGCGGGGGGGGCAGCACGGCCGGCTATGGCCATTTGCTGGGTTGCCACAGCGATGGAGCGCTGGGCGGATTCATTAGAGGCTTCTTTTGATTCCGACTGTCCGGCCGAACAGGCGGAGTTGATTGGCAATCTCCGTGATTCGGCCACCTACATCAACGAGGCGGCTCTAGACATTAGTACTCTGGTGTCTAGAATTTCTTCAGCAGCGGTAGCTGCTCGTCGCACCTTGTGGCTGCGATCCTGGAAGGCGGACGCAGATTCCAAGAAGGGTCTGGAAGCGTTGCCGTTTACCGGAGAAGTTCTCTTCGGTCCGGATCTGGATAAGATTGTGGCCACGCTGGCGGCAGCCAAATCGGCTTGTCTCCCGTCGGCCGCTGCTCCTTCTGGTTCTGGACCATCGTCCTTTCGGTCATCTAGGGCCCAGGGCAGGCCCAAACCACAGTCGTTTCCTCGTCAGGCTGGCCCTAGGAAATCGGTCAAGCCACGGAAGCAGGCATGGAGTACCAGACGTCCGGCCCCCAAGCCAGATGACAAGCTGCGGCCTGACGGTCCGGGCCTCCCTTTGGGGGATCCCAGGGTGGGAGGCCGCCTGCTGCAGTTCGCCCAGTGTTGGTCGGTCACTACGACAGACACTTGGGTTCTGGAGGTGGTCTCCCACGGGTACGCCCTCTCCTTCCGGCACAGACCCCCGGCTCGAATCTTCACCACGGGTCTACCATCAGACCGGAACAAGGCTACGGAGCTGCGGAAGGTATTGCACACTATGCTCCAGGCTGGAGTTATAGTGCCTGTTCCATTCTCCCAGAGGGGCCAGGGTTTCTACTCAAACCTTTTTTTGGTACAGAAACCCAATGGGTCCTTTCGTCCGATTCTCAACCTCAAAGCACTCAACAAGTCTTTGCGGGTACCGAAGTTTCGGATGGAGACCCTACGGTCCATCATTCTGGCGCTGGAACCTGGGGACTACATGGTGTCATTGGACATACAGGACGCTTACCTGCATGTCCCTATTCTTTTGCGCCATCAACAGTTCCTCAGGTTTGCAATCCGCAGCGACCACTTCCAGTTTCGGGCGTTACCTTTTGGCCTGGCGACAGCACCATGTGTTTTCACCAAGGTGATGGCGGTCATGGCGGCTTCTCTGCGGCTGCAGGGAGTCCGCATATTGCCGTACTTGGACGACCTGTTATTGGTGGCGGGATCTCCAGAGCTCCTGTTACGCCACTTGGACCTGACCATTGCCCTGCTGCAACGGCACGGCTGGCTAATCAACTGGCAGAAGTCCACTCTAATCCCGTCTCGGAGGATTCTGCATCTTGGAGCCTTATTGGACTCGGGACAGCAAAAGATCTTCGTGACGGAGGAAAAGATCTCTGCTTTACAGTCAAGGGTGCGCAGTTGTCTGCACAGCCGCCGGGTGTCTCTACACTGGGCGATGAGGTTACTGGGCTCCATGGTGTCGGTGTTCGACATGGTGGAATATGCCCAGTTTCACTCCAGACCTCTGCAGCACCTGATCCTGTCAAAGTGGAACGGGCTGCCTCAGTCTCTGAAGTCCCAGACGATTGTGTTCACCCCGGAGGTTCGCCTGTCCCTTGCTTGGTGGTTACAGACGACCCACCTCAGCGAGGGACGTCCGTTCTGGGTTCCAAATTGGGTCCTGTTGACAACGGACGCCAGTCTTCGGGGCTGGGGAGCAGTTTCGGGTCCACATCTGTTCCAGGGCAGGTGGACGCCGACAGAAGCGGAGCTTCCAATCAATATCTTGGAACTCCGTGCAGTCTTCAATGCTCTCCAGCAGGCACATCGGTTTCTCCAGGGTCACCCGGTACAGGTCCAGTCGGACAACGCTACCACCGTGGCCTACATAAACAGGCAAGCAGGAACCCGAAGCCGGGCGGCTCTCGTAGAGGTGTCTCGGATCCTGGTTTGGGCGGAGCGCAATCTTCCGGCCATATCAGCGGTCTTCATCCCGGGAGTGCTCAATTGGGAGGCGGACTTTCTAAGTCGCCAGGACGTTCATCCGGGGGAATGGTCCCTGCACCCGGACGTTTTTCAACTACTGGTGGACAGATGGGGTCTTCCAGAGATCGACCTCATGGCGTCCCGGCACAACAACAAGTTGCCGGTGTACGGGTCTCGCACAAGAGACGAAGGGGCGTCTCTGGTGGATGCTCTGTCCGTCCGGTGGACGTTCCGGTTCGCATACCTGTTCCCTCCGGTCTCCCTTCTTCCACGGGTAATCCGGAAATTCAAACAGGAAGGAGGGACGCTCCTGTTGATAGCTCCCGCGTGGCCCAGACGGCACTGGTTCTCAGACCTTCAGGGTCTGTCCGTGGACAGTCCTCTGCAGTTGCCGCTACGACCAGACCTCCTGTCTCAGGGTCCTTGTCGTCACCCGGACCTGACTCGGCTGTCTTTGACGGCGTGGCTGTTGAGACGGCCATGCTGAGGTCCCGGGGGTTTTCCAGCTCTGTGGTGCGTACCATGTTGCGAGCTCGGAAACCGTCTTCCGCGAGGATATACCATCGCGTGTGGCATACGTTCTTCCAGTGGTGTCGACCGAGAGGTTATGCACCGCGGGAGTTTCGTCTGTCTCGGATTCTCGCCTTCCTGCAAGCGGGACTAGATCATGGGCTTCGCCTTGCTTCTTTGAAGGTACAGGTTTCGGCCCTGTCTGTCTGGTTTCACAGTAGGATTGCTACAATCCCGGATGTGCGCACCTTTATGCAAGGTGTTGTCCGCATTCAGCCGCCCTTTGTTCCACCTGTGGCGCCGTGGGATTTGGCTGTGGTCCTGAGGGCTCTCCAAGGACCGCCGTTTGAACCACTGGGATCAGTGGATCTTAAATGGCTAACAGCTAAGACTGTTTTCCTTCTGGCTATTGCTTCGGCCAGACGTGTTTCTGAGTTAGGGGCTCTTTCTTGTAGACCCCCTTTCTTGGTTTTTCATGGGAACAGGGCAGTACTCCGCACTCGGCCCGAGTTTATTCCCAAAGTTGTTTCCCAGTTTCATGTTAATGAGGAAATCGTTGTTCCGGCCTTTAACTCACCTGGTCTTTCCGTGGGTGAGGCCTCTTTGGATGTTGTGCGGGCCTTAAGGACTTATGTTGACCGCACTTCTTCGTTTAGGAAGTCGGACGCTTTGTTTGTCCTCTATGGCTTCCGTAAAAAGGGTTGGCCTGCTTCAAAGCAAACTTTGGCAGCCTGGATCCGTATAGCTATTTCTGAAGCTTATCTTCATGAAGGCCTACCGGTTCCTCCTTCTCTGAAGGCTCATTCCACTAGGTCTGTGGGTCCTTCGTGGGCAGCTCGACGTGGTGCCTCTGCAGTCCAGATCTGCAAGGCTGCTACGTGGTCCTCTGTCCATACCTTCGTGAGGTATTACAGGTTTGACACCTTCGCCTCTCAGGATGCTTCCTTCGGGCGGCGGATTCTCCTTTCTGCACAGGAGCGTCCCCACCCTTAAAGGATACTGCTTTGGGACATCCCCAAGGTATCCTGTGGATACCCTATGGACCCTGAAGTAGAAAATATGAGATATGGTAAGAACTTACCCTTGTTATCTCTATTTCTACGAAGTCCATAGGGTTCCACAGGACTCCCGCCCTGTCGCACATGTGCTGCAGATGGGCTTTACTCTGGTCACCGATTTTCCGTCTCCCTCTGGTGAGAATGTGATTCTTGTATATGTCCAGATCTTTGTTCTCTCTCTTCCTTCTCCTCCTCCGGCCTATGGCTTGGTAACTAACTGAGATGCCTTGGCTCGGGGGCGGGGTATAGGAGGGGGACCTAGTGCATCCTGGGAGGCTGAAAGCTTAACTCTTTGGTGCCCTGCGACTGACGTCACACCTATACCCCAAGGTATCCTGTGGAACCCTATGGACTTCGTAGAAATAGAGATAACAAGGGTAAGTTCTTACCATATCTCATATTATTGTGCTTTATAATCAATGCAAGGAAATTATTCTGATAATCCCGATTGAATGTGTTTTAAAAAAAAATTATATATATATATATATATATATATATATATATATATATATAAACAGTTTCATAATGTGTCTAAGGTGCAATCAGGGAGACCTCTTCAGAGAGACAGGGAGATTGCTACTATTTCCGGGAGTCTCCCTGACATTCAGGGAGAGTTGGCAAGTATGTTGTAGGTGTGAACCCAGCTATAATCTTGCAGTAAAATTTAGAATGGAAATAAGGACACGTACAAAATATATTATATGGACAATATACGCCTCTAACCGAAGTAATAAAAATACAACAAGTCATCATGTTCCTTGACTACCTACAAGTACAAAGTTATAATTAAAAAATATGGACATTGGGAAAAAAAAAAATCACAGTGCCTTGTACTTTGTCCTTACTGTTAAGGTGCGTACGCACTTGCCGATATTCTGGACGACTGAACGATAACGTTGTCGTTCACTATATCGGCCAATTTGCATGAAAAAACGATAACGACCAATGATGTGCGCTCCCGCAGGTCGTTGGTCTTTGTCGTTCATCGCCTGAACATGCAAGCCAACCTGACAATATTGTGATGGTCGTTGCATGTTCGGGAGGGAGACCGGCACTGAACGCACATTGAGCACACCTCTGCCGGGGACACACTAGATGATGTCGCTCATGGAGCGAATCATCTAGTGCACAGGTTCTCAAACTCGGTCCTCAGGACCCCCAAACAGTGCATGTTTTCCAGGTCTCTTCACAGAATCAGTGAAATAATTAGCTCCACCTGTGGATCTTTTAAAATGTGTCAGTGAGTAATGAGTACACCTGTGCACCTGCTGGGTGACCTGGAAAATGTGACCTGTGTGGGGTCCTGAGAACCACTGGTCTAATGTGTATGCCCCTTAACACAGTGTTCCAATCTCAATCTCACAGCTGCTCACCAGCATAGTGCACTATGGGCCTGATTCAGATCCGGTCGCTATGAGCGTACGCTCGCATGATGCGTATGCAAATATTTGAAAGTGACGCGGTGGAGAGCAATTGCTCGCCAAGGCATAAGCATGCCCATCTTACCTGTACGAGCGTTCGCTTTGTGTATGCAGACTTCCCTTAGCGTATGCAGAGACGCCCACTGCCCCACGTCATCTCCTGGAAGTTTGTGAAAACATTGGTACATCGACCACTATCGGATGTGAACGCAGTGCTTTTGGTAGCTTTTTTTTCTACCACAAGCATTGTGAGGAAAACAGAGTAATAAAATGGCTGGTGACGTGTACTATGACGCTGCCTGTTAATTATGCACGCCTCTAAAACGGCGTTGAAACACTCAGGCACGCCTGCGTTCGCACCTCCGCTCCCCCGTTTTTACTGGACTGCCCCTGTTACCACCCACAAACGGCCTCTCCTGTCACTCACTCTGCTGTGCTGGCTTTGCTGTGCGAGTGAAGGATCTGTGATCGCACTGTGTAGTTTGCGCACGTGCACTGCGATGGATACGTATGCGCAGATTAGCAACCATCGGCAATAGCGAGCGCACTGCGGATAGCGTCCGGGTCTGAATCAGGCCCTATGTACTTAATGAATGTGTCACGTAGTTCTCCGTTGTTGTTGTACTAACAATTAGGGCTTCCAAATGCTGCAGGTAACATTGAAATGATGCAGAAGTCTGTGTGTGCATTCGTTTACATCAGCGTTAAAGCGCTTCAAGAATGCAAACTGAATTCCTAACACGAATGCCCATTTGTACTAGCTCTTAGGGGAAATTACCAGACAAATAACATGTAAATATAAGCTTACCTGTAGCATTGACTTAGGGTGTGGCAGCTCCTCCCCTTGATATATCTTTATATAGGCCTGTTAGGGAATAAAACCACCTTATGTTAGAGCCTGATTCAGTCACACAGCATAGAGAGTCTTACTATAAACCAGTGATTTCAACTTATTTTATAGAAAAGGTCCACTGAAAACATTCATGAAATAAGAATATCTCAAAGACACATGAGAATGCCATAAAGATGAGAAATCGGGGGGTACAATTAGGATATGGTGAAGAACAATATTGGATAAACGGGGTTCTTTCATGTACGTAGGTTATATGGGATCAATTCTTTATCCAGTTGTATCAAACTGTGGTTTTAATCATATTGTCTGATTGAATAATTAAATTGTTGATGTGTAATAGTCACTGACAAACTAAGTAGGATGAGGACAAGTGGTGAAGGCTGGGGACTCGCATGACAGGAAAGTGGAAGCAATTCAAAGGAAGGAGAAGACAATGTAGCACTCTAATACCTCTTTTCCACCAAAAACCCAGGTCCGACCTGGGTGTTTGGACATGGTTCCAACCCTGGTCAGACCCAGGTCAGACCCATTTACACTGCACCTTTGATCTGGGTTACTCCCAGGTCAGCCCTGTTCACACTGAACTCAGGTTTGTCCTGCTAAACCTGTGAGGTCATAAAAAGTGTGAGGTGAATGCTCCACAACCACCAATCCGCTCATTTTAGGCATGATCCAGATCAGATAACCTGGGTTGCACCATTTACACTGCACCATTACCTGGGTCCATCCTGGGTCCAACCCTGGTAGCTACCTGGGTTGGATTGCTGGGTCACTTGACCCAGGTTATTTTTCAGGTATCCTTTTACACTGAGCTGCAACCCGGGTAGACCCTGCAAAAACCCAGGTTTTTGCTTTGGTGTAAAAGGGGTATTAGCTTGTACCCAATGAATAGCGAGCGCACTGTCTCCTAGTCCCTTTCAGTGACTCTTACTAAAGCCGGGTACATACAGAACAATAGGCTCCATGAGTGATATCGTTCAGTGTTGTCCCCTCACCTGCCGGGCTCAATGTCGTTCCTGATATCGAGCATACACATTGAACGATATCGTTCCGTGATGTCAACGGCTGCATCCCCGAACTTGCAGGATCTGATGATATCGTCAGATTGGCCTGCAAGCACGGCCGATGAAAGCTATCGTTAGCGATCCGCGGGATATCGTTAACAATGCCTTGCATACACACGGAACGTTATTGAACGGTTTTAACGATATCGTTATCGTTCACAATATCCTTCCGTGTGTATGCTGCTTTAGAGTATTGGAAGCACGAATATTGATGGGGAAAACATAAGGAAGGAGGACCCTGCCTGTAAGGAATTACATGATGAAGAGGAGTGAACAGGTGAACTGGGGAGGAGAGATTGGAAATTTAGGAGGAGGGAAAGTAGGCTTTGATGAAAAGGTGTGTTTTGGTGAGTATTTGAAGTGACTGGTTACAAGTCTAAAGGTACCTAAACAGTACGATTTTTTTAAATTATATTGCCGTTTTCGACCAATTGGAACATCAAATCGTTTAATAAGTGCCGTGTGTAGGCACAATGCCGATGCGCGCTCCCGCTGGTTGTTGGTTGTGGTCTGTGATCTTTTGAACATGCAGAAAGACCACGACCTGTCTTTCACAATTTGTTACACATCGTTCCGTGTGTACGCACGATGAACAATTTAATTGACGATGAACGATTTGTCATCACTACCTGGCCACTCCCCTCTACCATTTTGTGCTTGCCGACGGAGAGACAGAAGATGCATCGTGAGGTTGTTTGCTGCCAAACGATATATTGTTAACGATTTGCAGACGTTAACGTCCCATCTATATCGTTTGATGGTTTGTACAATCGTTCCATGTGTATGCACAATATCATTTGTCTGGGAGAAGGGCCGGCTCCAGGGGTCTGAGCACCCTGTGCCGGCCCGTTAGGATGCGCCCTGTCATCCCGCGCGGCTAAGCCGCTCGCGACCGAAATTGGGGGCGTGGCCTCATTACCATAGGCCACGTTCCCTAAGTGACGTTATTAGGAGGCGTGCCCGCATGGCACGCCTCCAAATAACGTCAGGCTGGGGGCAAAGCCCAGCCCTCCGTCACTGGCTGGGCTTCCCCCAGCCCTCTCCTGTCAGTGAATGGATGCCGCGTGCATGCGCACTCTGCATTCATTCACACTCCGGGGGTCCTCAACCTACCACCCGCGGGCCACTTCGTTCCACGGGCGGAACAGCGGGACAGTGCTGAAATCGGGATGCTGGGGAGGGGTGCGCCCTCTATGGGTGGGCGTAACCCTAACCCCCCTCTAAGTGCCTAAACCTAACCCCCCCTTCCCTGCAGCCTAACCCTAAGTGTTCCGGGTGGGTGCCTAACCCTAACCTCCCCCCGGGGGTGCCTAACCCTAACCCCCCCTTCCCCTAGCCTAACCCCAACCTCCCGGGGTGTGCCTAACCCTTAGTCCCTTCCTGGAGCCGCTAACCTAACCCTCCCCCCCCGCTGCTGTCTGCGCCTGGCTTACCTTCGCTCAGTAAGCCGGGTGTCGGGCTCCCGGCGTAGGTCTAATGACAGGCATCGGAATTTCGACGCCTGTCATTAGACACTTGCCGGGATTTCACAGTCGGGAAGCTGGCGGTCGGCATTGTGACCGTTGGTTTCCTGACTGCATCCCAGCTACACACATAGATGACACCGTTGAACAAGGTTCACTGCATAGGATGAACAGCAGGTTCTCTTATATGCTGATAGGTATCATTGTCCAAATTCATTTACTTTCAATAACGATCTGAAGTTATTAGGTGACTTGTCTGATAAAGGCTGTGATACTGCAGCGTATGCCCAAACACACTATCTGATATAGACTAGATTGTAGGGATGTGCGCCAACCCCCGTGTTTTGGTTTTGGATCTGTATCTCCTTCGTGGTTTGGATCTGTATTGGTTTTGCCAAAACCGCCCTTGCGTGTTTTGGTTTTGGATCTGTATTTTTTTTTCAAAAATTTATAAAAACTTATATTTGTTTATGTGTGATTTTCTAATGTGACCACATTTATTCAGACTCTATTGTATTTGCTATATATATTTTGTTATATTATATTTATTAATATTTGTTCTATGATGTCTCAATAAAATTTTTTTAAAAAAAAAATTGATTTAAACTACTGAAATCACATAATTTATTTTATTTTTTTTGTTCCTACAGTATTATTAACCTCAATAATATTAACTTACACTCGTTTCAAGTCAATTTGGATCTCCTCACAGCTCACAATATTGTTTTCATCCGGTTTAGGCCCAAAATTTGCACCCAGCCAGCTGGCTGACTAAGCTAAGCTAAGCAGCAGCAGTGGGCGGCACAAATACGTGGCATTTCAACTTCCAACATGGCACATCAGGAAACATATGTTTTCATTAATCAAGCGGCCTAAGGGAGTTGGAGTATGTATGTAGTTGAAGGCAGGGACAGGAAGGGTTGATTGGTAGTAAATTTAATTAAATTTTTTTATTCCGAAGCAAATTTATAAGGGAGGAGGGGAGAGCATGGGTGAACAACTTGTCCCATGTTTTGCCCACATAATGAACTTGGTAGTCCAGAATATTTTTATTAATTAAAGGGGCATGCAGGAGATGCTGTCTGTGGCCATAAACATTTCTGGACATTTTTGGTATTCAGCAACCGCATGTCAAAGATTGCAGCAGCAGTGGCAGTTCATATTCATATATATATATATATATATATATATATATATATATATATTTATATATATATATATATATATATATATATATATATTATATTTCTATATAGTATATTTCTATATATAAAAACCCAGTAAAATTAAGGATAATTTTTATTTTTAAGTAAGACATTTCAGATACAGTTCTGATCATGGAGAAAATTATTTTCTATACACAGCAGACATCTTATCAGTAATTATATTAATGTACCCTGCGGAATAACACTCCGTCAGCCCCTTTTCCTGAAGTGACTCATACAGAGAATAATAGCCACAATAACTCTGTTCTGTCAAGTTGGGTAAACAGTTATGTATACATTTCTGAACACCGATAGAAGTGCTTTTTTTTCTATAAGCCACTTTTATATTTTTAGGGTTTAATGACATTTTATTTGCATTTGCAAATATCTGTAAGTTATACTGAACTACAAAGATATGTACATAACAGGGGCAGTCAGTGCAAACGACAGTAATAGTGGTATGGAGGCTCTCCCCCATATTTAGTACCGGACAGCTGACGGCAGAATGCACGCCGTTAACCCAGAGCGATTGACTTCAATGGATGCAGAATAAAATAATTACCTTGAAATATTCCACCAGTCCGCGACAAGTTATTTTATTGCCATTGATTTCTTTAATATCCAAGTTTTCTGGGCTCAAGAGCCAGGGGATAAACACTTTCAGGTTCCTTATAAACTCTTCATCGATTTCTGCAATGAGAAATAATACCTATGCTACAGATGTGTCCTTATATATCTTTGTTGCAGTCACGCTAAAAAGCCCCTCTCGGCGCTCCAGGTCCTGTGAGACTTTGCCTGCGCTGGGCGTCTTTTTTTTTCAGAAATTGCCTCTGAGTACCAATGTGATGTGACTAGGATGCACCAGCACACTGTGCTGATTAATTGTATATCTGTGTGAGACTGAAGGCCCCCATACACTGTGCTGATTAATTGTATATCTGTGTGCGACTGAAGGCCCCCATACACTGTGCTGATTAATTGTATATCTGTGTGCGACTGAAGGCCCCCATACACTGTGCTGATTAATTGTATATCTGTGTGTGACTGAAGGCCCCCATACACTGTGCTGAGTAATTGTATATCTGTGTGTGACTGAAGGCCCCCATACACTGTGCTGAGTAATTGTATATCTGTGTGTGACTGAAGGCCACCATACACTGTGCTGAGTAATTGTATATCTGTGTGCGACTGAAGGCCCCCATACACTGTGCTGATTAATTGTATATCTGTGTGCGACTGAAGGCCCCCATACACTGTGCTGATTAATTGTATATCTGTGTGCGACTGATGGCCCACATACACTGTGCTGATTAATTGTATGTCTGTGTGCGACTGAAGGCCCCCCATACACTGTGCTGATTAATTGTATATCTGTGTGCGACTGAAGGCCCCCATACACTGTGCTGATTAATTGTATATCTGTGTGCGACTGATGGCCCACATACACTGTGCTGATTAATTGTATATCTGAGTGCGACTGAAGGCCCCCATACACTGTGCTGATTAATTGTATATCTGTGTGCGACTGAAGGCCCCCATACACTGTGCTGATTAATTGTATATCTGTGTGCGACTGAAGGCCCCCCTACACTGTGCTGATTAACTGTATATCTGTGTGCGACTGAAGGCCCCCATACACTGTGCTGAGTAATTGTATATTTGTGTGCGACTGAAGGCCCCCATACACTGTGCTGATTAATTGTATATCTGTGTGCGACTGAAGGCCCCCATACACGGTGCGATATGCCATACTCGGTGCGATATGCACCTTGAGATGCGACTTGCGATCTGACGGCCAACATATAGGACGGTCCCCCCTCACAGGCAGCGATCGGGTGGTCGACAGCCTGATATGCAGGCACTCCCCTCCCTCACCCGCATAGCACTGCATGGGATAGAACATCCCTTCCCAGATCAACTAAACATGCAGAAAGATCTGGAGGAGCGATGTACGATCCCACGGGAGTGCGCACTGGCTGATATCATACCCACACACGGAACAATGTATTCATGACGTCTCTCCCTTAGTACCGAGCAGGACGACGGAGGAGCAGACAGCGGTGGGCGCAGAGATTTCGGGTCAGTCAGTATTTTGTGTATGTTTGTCTCTGTGTGAGTGTTATGTAAGTGTATCACTACTGGGGGCACTGAATAGGGAGGACCACTACCGGGGGCACTGTATAAAAGGCACTGTATAGGGTGGATCACTACTGGGGGCACTGTATAAGGGGCACTGCATAGGGGGGAATCACTACTGGGGGCACTGTATAAGGGGCACTACTGGGGACACTGAATAGGGAGGACCACTATGGGTGGCACTGTATAAGGGGCACTGCATAGGGGGGATCACTACTGGGGTACTGTATAAGGGGCACTATTGGGGGCCTGCATAATAGGGACCACTACTGGGGGCACTGCATACCGGGGGTACTGTATAAGGGGCAGTACTGGGGGCCTGCATAAGAGGGACCATTACTGGGGACACTGTATAAGGGTCACTACATAGGGAGGCACAGTATAAGGGTGCACTACTGGTGCACTGTATAAAGGGCATTACTATATGGGGCACTGCTACTGGGGTCATTGCATAAGGGGCACTACTACCGGGGGCATTAAGGTGCATATGGAATGGAAAGGAATGTTCCCAGAGTGACGAGAAAGGGGTGTGTGTCATGTTGACACGTGCCATTTTTCAGTGGCCACGCCCCTTGTGGCATGCAACCACGCCCATTTTACAGCACGCACGCCAGGGGGTGCTCCATTTTTCATCTTGCCCTGGGCTCTAAATACCCTAGTTATGGCACTGCCTGTATATTTGCGCTAATTACTGACCCCCCCCACCAAAACTGCCAATCTTTTGAAATATTCTTTATGAACGTAAGTTACTAATACCTAATATTTTTTTACTGACACTTTATATATTTCTAAAAAATATATATTTTAAAAAAAAATTTAAACTGGTAACAGCGAGAGGTAAATGAGTGACCCCCACCCCCTCCTGAACATAGTGTTCAATATGCACCTCTCCCCCAGTCTATAGGTAAATGTTACTTTGTACCAGGCATGTGGTTAGGGGGGAAAAAGGGAAGACAACCAACCAACCAACCAACCTGGTCTTGCCTTTTAAATGATTGCCACATAAAAAATATATACAGACTAACTGGAACCGCGCGTTGTACCTTCATCCCGCAATTACATTAGGACCAAAGGAAGAAAAATGTGACACCAGTGCAAGTGTCCCTTTAACTATGTGATGTGACTGAGGGCCTGATTCAGTAGTGTATGCAAGTGCGATTACGGACGCACATCGACCAATTGTTTACCATCGCGCATGCATATAAACCGCACTGCTCGTGCGCAGCGATCACACTGAGACTACGGACGCACAGAGGAATCCATCGCAAAGTGAGTGACAGGCTGTGAGCAATTGGGGGTGGAGACGAAGAAGTGGTTGGAAGAACGCAGGCGTGTCTGTCCGTTTGAACGCCGTTTCCTGGGCGTTCATAAATTAGCCACTGCGATTGCCTACGCAGCATGTGAGCTCTCTGCGTGCGAGGAGACTTGTAGTGTGTGCGGCTGGTCAGACCTGCTGTAAATACTGCTAGATGGGCCGATGTGCTGCGATGGTACCGATGTTTGCCCAGAAGAGCGACACTGGACAGATGTGAGAAAGCAGTAGCGGGCATCTTTATGCAAGCATTAGCGTACACAGCTGCGTTCCATGCGAATTTGCAGTTGCTATCGCAATTACGATCAGTACTGAATCATGGCCAGAATCCCTAACATATTGTACTGTATGGAAGTGTTACTTGTTTTGTGGCTACAGAGTTCAAATATATTGCCAACAATGTTTCGTATAACAAACCTATGAGTTTGCCATCAAAGTTGGGATTGGTGGCCACCGTGAGGCCTGGATGCGGCAGGAGAAAGCAGGAGATGTTTGTGAAACAGGAGTGGATATGTTTTCTTACATTCTGCAATTCCTCGTGTTGGTTTTCCGATACCTAGAACAACACCACAATACATTCCTTTACTTAATGTCCATGACATACAAATAGCACCGTAACTGATCAAATGTGTCCTAGATTTTGGGACAATAGAAGTTTGTTATAGACAGTCCTACCACACTGTTGGAAGGGTTACTTGAATGTGAAAGATTATTTTGGTCCTGTCTCCCAAAGAATACTGCAACACTTTACGATTTAAACATTAGTAGGATGATCATAGTCATATCAGAGGAACAAAAGCTGCATACACACGTAAAGATTTTCTGTCCAACCATCCAACTAGTTGATTGGTTGGAATGAAAATCTGGTAACGTATGGGAGTAACTGATGATCAGCAATTTGCTCCTAAATGCCAGAAAACAGAGGAAAATGGTCGTTAGACAAGTTTGTTAAATGTTTGATCTAAACAATTTGTTCATACAACAGTTTTTGTCTATTTTCCGGCGTTTGGGAGCAAATTGCTGATTGTAATTTGCTTTCATACCTTACTAGATTTTCATTCCAACCAATCAACTAGTTGGATGGTTGGACAGAAAATCTTTAGGTGTGTATGCAGCTTAAGAGGTTGGAAATATTGTACCAATATATTGTGCGGTTGTGCCGCGTATACACGCCATGTGCCCCACATCATTCATTGCATCATCCTATCATGTGCAGCAACGCAGTTTAGACAATGCGATTAACGACGTGTGTAAACGACAGATTGGGTGCACACGTTAGATTATATGTGCGATATATCGTTCCAATCTGTGTCGGAACAATATATTGGACTATAGATTTTATAGAGGGAATTCAATTAGCCCCGATACCTTATTGGGGTGGAAAAGGATGATAGCCTCGGGCTTTAACGCCTGAGGCTATTTAATTACATCCCCTTTTTCACCCAAGCCTGTTGGCCCATCGTTAACGCCCATTAAATGAACGTGTTAACATGTAGGGCGGAATGTAATAGAGTGCGAGTTGTAAAAAAAAAAATGCAAGTATAGCGCTAAACTCACATTGTTTTACAGCTCGCACATGTAATAGAACATGCAAACTCGCATGTTTCTTCCATTTCCGCAACTCGCAATGGCCAAACAGATGTTTTCCAATGGAAAACATACAACTCGGCCAATGTAATAGAGTGCGACTTTTTAACTCGCACAAAATTACTTACTTAAAACTAGCAAAATAATAGACCTGCTCCCAGGCTAGCATGTTTATCCTGACCTGGTGCGAGTTACACAGAAGCATGCAGAGATCAGTGAGATCCGTGCATGCTTCTATGTGTAAAAGATGGTAAAATTTTAAAAATCTTTATAATTATTTTTAACAGTTTGCTAGCTTTTTTTTTAACACAGAAGCCTTCACGGATCTCACTGATCTGTGTAGGCTTCTGTCTTAAGGTGCGTATCCACTACACGAGAGTGGAACGACTGTACGATTACAACATTGTAATCGTACAATCGTTCATCTTCCCGTGCAGTGGATAATGGACCTCATTCAGAGGCGGTCGTTAGTTGAAAGCGGTCGCCCTGAATCAGGGCAGCTGCTTGCATCCTGAATGACCGCCTCCTTGTCGATCGTTAAGCTGTGGGTTACCACCAACAGCTTAACGACTGACCAGGTTGATGGTCGCGATGCTGATCACCATCGCGACTATCAGGGCTTACGACCAGACCCTAAGGTTTCGTCTGGGCACTCGTAAGCCCCAGGGAGCTTTCTGCTCTGATGGAGCAGGAAGCTCCCCACTGACATCACTGATGATGTCAGTGCGGCCGCCCACAAAACGGTAGGAACGCCTCCGTTTTGGAAACCACCCACCCGGCCCGCCTACCAAACGGGGCAAACTGTCGATCAACATCGACAGCCGCCCCTTTGGTAACGAGCTCCGGATCGTCAGAGTTTCTCTGTCGCTCCGGGGCTTGTGCACGCGCAGTGCGGCCGCTGCGCGTGCACAGGACTAAACATCAACTAAACATCGAGTCGGTTACGAGCGCATCGGCGCTTGCGACCGACTCTAAAAATTAGGTCCAATGTGCCTACACTGAATGATATGTCGTTCAGTGCAGGCACCCTCCCTCATCCCCGAACATGCCCAATATGTCGTTATCGGCAGATTGACCTGCATGTTCAGGCGATGATTGATGTTGAAAACGACCAGCGGGAGCTCGCATCGCTGGTCGATTTCGACATTTAACTGCATGATTACTGAACGATTGAACAATTACGATGTCGTAATTGTTCAATCGCTAATTTTAATACTCTAGTGGATACGCACCTTTACTCGCACCTTGTAATGAAAGTCGCATTACAAGGTGCGAGTTTACCTGCAGTCTAACTTGCATGCTTGCACCCTATTACATGTGCGAGTTGCAGGACAAACTTGCACCTTCCAAATGTGCTAGAAGGTGCAAATTTGTTCCCACACACAGATTTGCACACTATTACATCCCGCCCATAGAGTCCATGACAACTTCACGGACCTATGTCCGTGAATTTGTCATGGACTCTATGGGCGGGATGTAATAGTTAACTGTCTGTTTTCACCCGTTAATTGACTACTGAGTTCCCCACATAGTGTGTACCCAGCTTTAGAAAATTGTTCCAACCACTATCGAATAGAAGGATTAATTTCCCTAATAGAAATGAAAACAAAATCTGCTGCCATTCTCCTGTGGTGGATGGAGCAGATATATTATTCAATGTAGCACAAAGATGTGTAATTACCGGCAATATTATACTATTTTTGTATTTTTCTATTTTTTGGCATGTTTTATACAATATTGTTAGGAAATCTGAGGGGATCGTAGAAGCACAGCGCTTGAATGTAAATGTTTCTTTTTCTTTATTCATGTGTTTTGAGTGTCACTTTATGAAATATTGTTGTAAGCAGCAGTGTATTGGGGAACGCTTACTTGGTTTTATCCTCCATCTTATTTGCAGTTACAGCACTATATAAAATGTTTGGTGAGGGTGTTGTCAGAGGCTTACTGGCAAAATCCACTCCCAGTCAATCCCACTCAGGATGAAAGAAGATCTCAATCATGAGTTGGTTGATAAGGGTATGCAGCAATGACTGATCCAGTTTCCTGATCTCACGCTTAATGATTTCATCCGTGTTTTTCTCCAGGCCTAGTTCTCAGCTAACAGCTAGTACCTACAACAAACTATTCTAATGTGTATCACAGATATTATTTATCTTTTGAATTTTCACATTTGCCCTACATGTGGTTGGGGTGAAGCTAATCCCCGTCACTGCCTCTGGCAATGCCCAGTGGTCCAGGGACTCTGGAGACAGGTGAGGACGGAGGCTGAAACCCATTTGTCAATTATGTTCCATTCACCCCAGAATGGGCCATTTTGGGAATTTTTCCTAGGCGGTCAAAGAATCCCTAGAGGCAGCAGAAAACTACTATTGGCACTGAGTGGGGCAGCTAAGGAAGCTATACTGCAGCTGTGGATCCATCCCAGTCCTGTGAACTTTTGTTCATATAAGGAGAAATTATTTTTCATATTTCACATGGACTGGGTGGAGACCATAATTCCAATAGGAAGCCTCTCTTCTGCCTTACTGTCAGCCCTACGCCCTACCTGGCTTGTAGGGGCAGCAGATTTATTGCAAGTCACCATCTGTGTTCTCTCTTCTGGTTCACCATCAAACAGATCAAAGTTTTCACTCATTGGCACCCCAGGTCCCTTGAAAGAAACTTCAGACAGACCTTTGAAGACCACTTAAGTGAGGCTACTGACTAGATGGCTCTAATGTACGATTCTGCAACCGTGAACACTAAAGACTCCATAGGCTGGACCAGATAACTCAGTGTTTCTCAAACGTGGTTCTCAGCTGGTGCACAGGTGTATTCATTCCTAACTGACACATTCTAAGGCTGCACAAGTGACCTGGAAAACATGATCTGCTAGGGGTGCTGAGGGCCAAGTTTGAGAAACACTGACATAACTCAGTTATAGCTGTGATCTGGTCAGTGTTTCTGACATTCTCTGTTGTGGAGAACATGTTCTCTCTCCTATGGTTTTCCTCAGTTTCTCAGTAAGGAGATATGAGAACATTTGCCTGCTAGAACTTCAATCCCATGTTTTAATGCTCATATAGGGGCTTATTTATCAAATTATCAAATAATATTTGCGGGATATCCCCCTCCCCCCAAAAAAACATAAATTTTCGTGAGGTACCTCCAAATATTAAGGATCTCCTGAATGTACCATGGAGGGACCCAGTGGATCTTTAGATGGTGCTGTTTATCAGTAGAGGGATCCACAGGATTTGTCCCCGTTACTACCCGCTCACACAGGTGCCGCCGGACGTCGGCGCATGCGCAGTAGCGCAGCAGCTGGATGAAGTAAAAAGTAAAGTGACTGCGGATGTGATTACTTTACTTCTTCTGATGGCCAGGATGGGCTACTGTTGGAGCCCCTGTCCAGGCAACTGAGGAATAATACATTCAGGCGAATTGTGGCCATAAGAAATCCTTATTTTCGGGGGCTGAAATGAACGGAGTGTGAAATTATCTGCATGACCACTCATCATAGGCCATCCCAAAGATGAAACCAACACTAACAGCAATGAAGGGGAGCTGGCTGATAGTGACACACATAAGGTTTAGAAGCTTGTAGCAGCTCCAGGGAGTAGGAACAGAAATAACAAACTTTCACGGGGAACTTTTTGGGTCATGTCTCTGACTACGTTTTACTGAGGCAGTTTATTGGGCATGTGCAAAGTGCCCAGTGTACAATGCTGGTGGATATATATTACATGATAGGCCACTGGCCTTAGTGCTGAGCTGGCATCTTTGGCATGGAGGAGGAAAGGCTGAATATTTACTAAAGTGCGGGTTTTTAGAAGTGGAGATGTTGCCTATAGCAACCAATCAGATTTTACTTAACATTTGTCTAGCACCTTCTAGAAGATAATAGCTAGAATCTGATTGGTTGCTATGGGCAACAGATCCACTTCTACTTTAGTCAATATACCCTGAGCCTCTGGCCTGCATAGCAGAGGGAAATGTCCTAATGGAGAGACACAGGAAGAAATGACTAAGGTGTGGACGAAAGTTGTTGTTTTTTTTTTTAATTACTGTACTTTGGCTCGATAATTACTGCCCACCTAGGGCAGAGGAGGGATTAAGCCATCCTTGCCTTGTGTAGGTACAGGAAAGTCAGATTCCATGTATCTGGCTGTCAGTGCCCGGTCCTGAGCATTCCAGCAGTGGGGTCCCAGGTACGCTAACAAGGGTGCCAGAATGCGTAATCAGTGTCGGCCTGGGGAAGTATTATATTGGTTTTTGTGTATATGTGTTTATAGCTAACTACATTTATACAGAGATACAGATATTGAAACAGTCACAGACCTTTAGGCGTTTTTCTAAAAACTTTGTCCCGCCGTCAGCACCGTAAGAGAATTCATAGGGAAAGCTCCAGTCACGTACAAGGAAAATCAAAGACTGTAAACATTAAAAACACAAAACACATTGTTCAATCATTGGAGAAATCAATTAACAAATTAATATTTTGTAGCCAAAAGGAGCATACAATGGAGGGGACTTGTAAATAATGTACATTATCATAATCATTGTTTACCAGTAAGTCGCCACAAAGCTCTAGTTACAAATCATACAAATACAATTCAACATAAATCAAAACAATTACAGACGAGGTTGATAAAGGCAGCGCAGACATGAGACAGATGTCCCTGCCCGGGAGAGCAGTGATTCCCAACCTCGGTCCTGAAGGCACACTAACAGTCCTGGTTTTAGTGATATCCATGTGCACAGATGGTTACATCAAAATAACTGAGGTACTAAATAAGTCATTTGTGCTAAAGTATGGCTATCCCTAAAACCTGGACTGTTTGTGTGCCTTGAGGACCGTGGTTGGGAAGCCCTGGTCTAGACTCTAGGGGGAGAGGGCAATGCTGAGAAAATAGGAGCTAGATGGGCTCAGGGATGAGATGGGAAGGGAGATGGAAGAACACACAGAGGGAGCAGTGCTAGGTGGAGACATTCAGATTTCAGCATTCACTGTTGTTTTTTTTTAATTTTGGGCCTGATTCGCGATTACGCACACGGGCGGCCGATTGTTGCGTTCTGTGCATGCGTATACAGGGCCTGATTCAGAGCAGGACGCTCTGACAAGGGCGCTCGCTCTGAATCAGGGCCGTCCTACCTGTTATTGGAGCGGCCTCCTGGCCGCTCGCATAGCTGTGGGTGACCACCCACAGCTTATGCGAGCGGCCAAAAAGATGGTCGCGATGGTCAAGCCCAACGCGACCATCGGGCTTGCAACGAGACCCTGCGGTAGGGTCTCGCTGCCGAAAGCCCAGGAGTGCTTTTGGCTCTATCAGAGCCAAAAGCACTCCCACTGACATCATTAGTGATGTCAGTGGGGCCGGCCCCAGACGGTAGGTGTTCCCATGGGAACGCCTCCGTCTGGGCAGCAACGCCCCCGGCACGCCTCCAAAGGGGGCGTGCTGTCACTCACTATTGACAGCACGCCTCCTTGGTGCGAGACCCATAGCGACGGCTTGGCCGTTGCTATTCGGGTCACGTGCATTGGCACGACAGAGCTCCCTCCGTCGTGCGCATGCGCACTAGGGCACCATCGACCCGCTTGCGAGCGCTCGCGAGCGGGTCTGAATCAGGCCCACAGTCCAATCGCAGTGACTACTAAGACCCATCGCAGTGTGATTGACAGGAAGTGAGCGTTTGAGGGTAGTAAATGGGGGTGGTCGATGAAACGCTGGCATGTCAGTGCATTTGAACGTCACTGCAATGCCATACGCAGCTTGGGCTTTCACTGCGTGCGAAGAGGTTAGCAATTTCTGAGTGAGGTCAGACCTTGTGCAAGTGTGCGTGAGGCTGCGATGGTACTCGGTTACCGATGTTTTCGCAGACTTGCAAGGTATTACGGATGGGGAAGTGGGCGTCCTTATGTTATGCTGTGATTGCACAGCGATCGCAGACATTAGCGTATTTTCGCAGCGAGGCTGCGTGCGTCATTGCAGTTGCGATATGTAATGAATCAGGCCCTTTGTTCCTAACAGACTCACAGGTAGCTAATTTGCAGGCTGAGGCAATTTTCATGAAATAGCAGTTGTTGAATTAAATGGGAACTAGTGACATCACTGAGGCATGACGAGGCACTAAATGCCTCATGCCATAATGGTGTCACACATTTCTATTTAATAGATACAATAAATATTGATCCAGTCATCTAATTGATTTGTCTGGACGAACACCACTGAGCAAGCTGATTTACATAACAGTTGTGTGTTACATGGGTAAAGTAACAATACATTATACACAGACAGATAGACAGCAGTCAATGCAAGAGTTAAAGAGGACAAGCAGACCGGCAATAGACGGGATAGATAAAAATACACTTGGGTTCAGGTAAAAGACAGCCGGTAGGATATCCATGGCAACGGTCTAGCAAGTCATTAAGGTTTATCACTACTACAACAACATATTTGGCTTAATATGCCTGTAAGATAAAGGCATTATAGTGCTGTACATAGTATACAGCGTATCATGGGGTAAATGTGATAGGGAAGCTCTGCAGCCAGTTGGGAGGAGGGGGGTCTGGGATAAATAATACTAGCTACAAGGAATAGGGTGAGATTTAAGGCAATAGAGAAGTAGGTGACTCAGGGATAAGTTATGCTCTGATGCAATAGAGGAGGATGGGAAAAACAGAGGACGTGGAATAAGCCAGAATCATTGGAAGCTGTTGCAGGCTTCTGTGATGTACCTTAGGTATAAGCTTTCTAGTTTCAGGGATTCCTATAGCACATAGACCTGATTCTACTCTATGTTGGATGCAGCAGCAATATCGGACGCATACCCGATTTTGTATGTACAGAGGGCCTGATTCAGAGCCGAACGCTCTGACCAGAGCGCTCGCTCTGAATCAGTGCCCGCCTCCATGAAAATGGAGCGGCCTCCTGGCTGCTCGCATAGCTGTGGGTGACCACCCACAGCATATGCGAGCGTCCATGATGATGGTCGCGATGGTCGACCATCGGGCTTGCGACGGAGACCCTGCGGTAGGGTCTCGCTGCCGCAAGCCCAGGATTGATTTTGGCTCTATCAGAGCCAAAATCACTCCCACTGACATCACTAGTGATGTCAGTGGGGCCGGCTTCAGACGTAGGCGTTCCCATGGGAACGCCTCCGTCTGGCAGGCACGCCCCCAGCACGCCCACCAAAGGGGGTGTGCTGTCAATCAACATCGACAGCACGCCCCCTTTGGTGCGAGACCCGGAGCGATGGAGAGCCTGTCGCTCGCCGGGTCTCGCGCATGCGCACGACGGAGCTCCCTCCGTCGTGCGCATGCACAGTGGGGGAACATCGACCCGCTTGCGAGCGTCCTGCGCTCGCGAGCGGGTCTGAATGACCCCCAGAGTCACAGTAGAGATTTGGACGCACAGTAGCAGAAATGTAAGAGGCGTTTCTTAGCGGTGACTGAGAGGTAACAGGGGGTGGCTAAAAAGACGCCCAGATATGGAGTGTCGGAGGGCGTCTCGTGGAAAGCGGTTGCAGACAAAGACGGTGAACCGCACACATAGCTGTAATGCAGCGTCTATAGACGCTACCAGTGGCCATGTCACTCCTTGCACATTCGGACGCACGGATCTACACCAGGGAAGGACTTTCTTGCAGCCATAGCATAAAGACGCAGACGACACTGCGGCAAAAGGCGCAGCCTCGTCTGCATCCGGATCAGAAGCAGACCCAGAATGGCTGTATTAGTTGTGTGTAGGTGATGGTACGCTCTAAATAAGCCCTACGATGTTTGTATGCATCAAGGCGAGGCTGTCCCTGCTTGAATTCTGGTTTGATAAATGGCCAGTAATGATTCTGACCAGAACAGTATGATTGGTGTAGACGCAGCCTGACACAGCTCATCAAATCATCAGACAGTGGGGTGATTGAGCAGCGCATGGTAGATAGTCGGGAATCTGCGCGTGTGCAGAACAGGACCTGCGTGATCGGATGCAGAGCGGCAGCAGACTGACTGTGATTGACAGTCTGCTGCCATTTGGGGGCAGCGATGGACTCTGATTTTGAAAACAGTGGCGTGGCAAAATCAGTTGGGGGAGAGAAGGTAAGAGGCCAGGATCTCCGTCAGCAGACCAGATTTCCTGGCCTCTTTTGGACATTTGCGATGGCAGGCCTTCAAGCAGACCCCATGGTCACTCAGCCAGCCGAGGATCCTGCAGATGATCTACTGCTGCATCCATGGACACAGTTCGGATCAGTAATGCAGCAGGAGACGTGACACCTGCTTCATCACCATAATAGTGCTATCACAGCTGCTGCTGAATGCGGCTGAATCACCCCCTTGTACGTAATCTTTACGCACTGGGCCTGATTCAGAGACGGACGCTCTGAAAGAGCGCTCGCTCTGAATCAGGGCGTTTTTTTTTTTTGTGCGGCCTCCTGGCCACTCGCATAGCTGTGGGTGACCACCCACAGCTATTGCGAGCGGCCAGGATGATGGTCGCGATGGTCAAGACCATCGGGGCTTGCGACGAGACCCTTGTGGTAGGGTCTCGTGGCCACAAGCCCCAGAGAGCTTCTGGCTCTAATAGAGCCGGAAGCTCTCCCACTGACATTACTGGTGATGTCAGTGGGGCCGCCCACAAACGGCAGGCGTTCGCATGGGAACGCCTCCGTTTGTGAAGCCACAAAATGGGGCAAGCTGTTGATCAACATCGACAGCCGCCCCTTTTGTTGTGAGCCACGGAGTGAGAGAATTTCTCTCTCGCTCTGGGGCTTGCGCATGCGCAGTGCGGCCGCTGCGTGTGCGCGGAGCACACCAACGAGCCGCTCGCGAGCGCTCAAGCGCTTGCGAGCGGGTCTGAATCAGGCCCACTGTCCATAATCTTCTGCAACACACTATTCTCTCTCTCTCTCCTCTCTCTCTCTCTCTCTCTCTCTCATACACATTATACTATTATACTTCCTACAAATATATTTGTGTGTACAATTTGCTTATTGTAATTTTTCAACACACAGCTCCAGAATTGGTTAGATACTATACAGAAAGCGTTGGATGGCTAAATAAAATAAAATAAAAATCTCATATTTTATGAGTTGTGTAATAGCAGATTTATCAGGCAAGAGCCGATCTCCTATAGCAGCCGTGTGTGGACATCTCTCTGGTAACTCCCAGCTCACCCGCCCAGGAAGCTTGTCTGGGAAGATTTCCAAAATAAATTGTGATTGGAAACATGTGCGACAAGTCATGACACT
The DNA here is from genome assembly GCA_031769625.1 of Taudactylus pleione. Classification (NCBI taxonomy): domain Eukaryota; kingdom Metazoa; phylum Chordata; class Amphibia; order Anura; family Myobatrachidae; genus Taudactylus; species Taudactylus pleione. The sequence continues at coordinate 9,169,553 of JAUIMM010000651.1, forward strand.
CACTGGCCATACCCAAGACATCCTAATCCCATCCTTCATAAATAAGACATGTTTGTGACATTCCTTCCGGCTTCTTCTCCAGTGTGCCAGGAATTAGGCCAGGGTACGAGACATAAATAATATATGTATACGGCATAGAAGAAAGCACACAGATAATTGTGAGGTTTCCATACTCATACTGATAGCACAATATATGACTATATACAATATTAGGGACTAAGGCTCTCATTCAGAGGCGGTCGCAAGAAGCGATCACTCTCTCTGAATGAGGGCGGCCACTTCTTTTTTTTAGTGCAGCCTCCTGGTCGCTAGCTAAGCTGTGGGTTACCACCCACAGCTTAGCGACCGACCAGGTTGATGGTCGCGATGGTCAAGACCATCGCGACCATCAGGGCTTTCGATGAGACCCTAAGGTTGGGTCTCGGCAACCGCAAGCCCCAGGGAGCTTCCTGCTGTGATCGAGCAGGAAGCCCCCCACTGATATCACTGCTGATGTCAGTGCGGCCGCCCACAAAATGGCTGATGTCAGTGCGGCCACCTCCGTTTGTGAAACCATCCCCCCGCGCCCCGCCTACAAAACGGGCCGAGCTGTCGATCAATATCGACAGCCGGCCCTTTTGTAGTGAGCTCCGGAGCAAGAGAGTGTCTCTCTCGCCCCGGGACTTGCGCACGCGCAGTGCGGCCGCTGCGCGTGCACAGGGGATAAACATTGACCCAGTTGTGAGCGCTCAGCGCTTGCGACCGGTTCTGAATGAGGTCCTAAATCTCAATAATAGTTTGCTTCATTTTACCTAGCACATGTAAATGGTAGAAATACTGGTTTGTATGAGAGGGACATGCCTCCCAACTTTGGAGGTACTGACGACAGGACAGGGACATGGCAGAGGGGAAATGGGGCGACACCAACCCATAGGTCCTGATCATGAGACAATGGAATGGTTTGAAAGTGTCAGATATGTCCTTGTCACTAGGCCATGCCCTTAAGGTACTGTGTTGTGAGATGATTATCACTTCTCAATAAGATTGTCAGGAGGCCTCTATGGGGCTAATGGAACTTTTGGGAAGATAAGACAATCAGTTGCATCAGTACTGAGTGGTGGTATCTGCAAACAAACCTACTGCCCAGGGCTCTCACTTTTTGGGAAATACCCGGCTTTCACCTGACAACCTTCAATAGAACTGTCTATGGGCCTGATTCAGTAGGGATCGTAACTGCGATCACAATAGTGAATACACACGCAGTCTCACTGTGATAGTATGATAATCCCCTGTGATCGCTATGCCGTTGCAGCACAACATAAGGGTGCCCACTTTACCTTACACTAGGGGTGTGCACCGGCCACTTTTTGTGTTTTGGTTTTGGATCTGGATCTTTCTTCGTGTTTTGGATCTGGATTGGTTTTGCCAAAACCACCCTTGCGTGTTTTGGGTTCTGGGTATTGTGTTTTGGATCTGTATTTTTTGGAAAAAAAGCATAAAAACAGCTAAAATCACAGAATTTGTAGGTTTTTCGGCTCCTAGGCTATTATTAACCTCAATAACCTTAATTTCCACTCATTTCCAGTCTATTCTGAATACCTCACACCTCACAATAGTGTTTTTATGTCCAAAAGGTTGCACCGAGGTAGCTGGATGACTATGCTAAGCGACACAAGTGGGCGGCACAAACACGTGACCCATCTAGGCGTGAAACTGCAGTGGCAGACAGGATGGCATTGAAAAACTAGGCCCCAAACTGTACATAATGCAAAGAAAAAAAAGAGGTGCAAGATGGAATTGTCCTTGGGCCCTCCCACCCACCCTTATGTTGTATAAACAGGACATGCACACTTTAACAAACCAATCATTTCAGCGCCAGGGTCTGCCACACAACTGTGGCTGAAATGATTGGTTCGTTTGGGCCCCCACAAAACAAGCTGGCAATTTATCTGTCCCTGCACAAACTGGCTCTACGGAGGCAAGATGTCATCCTCATCCTCCTCATCCACCGATTCCTCACCCTCTTCAGTGTGTACATCCTCATCCTCACAGAGTATTAATTCGTCCCTGCTGGAACCACAGGTCCCTCTGTACGTTCTGGAGGCTGGTCTCCCTGGAAGAGTTGATAATTCATTTTATGAACATCATCTTCTCCACATTTTGTGGAAGCAACCTCCTACGCCTTTCGCTGACAAGGTTCCCGGCTGCACTAAACACTCTTTCGGAGTACACACTGGAGGGGGGGCAACTCAGGTAAAATAGAGCCAGTTTGTACAGGGACCTCCAAATTGCTTCTTTTTCCTGCCAGTACAGGTACGGACTGTCTGACATGCCTACTTGGATGCTGTCACCGATGTAATCCTTTAACAGACAGACGCACGCTTGTCGCTGCTGCTTTGAGGATTCAAGTGCGGCTACAGCCCACACAATTCACAAAGACAGAAAAAAAAAAGAATATTTTTATTGTTTGTGGAGCACACTTTGAGGGTTACACCACCCTTTAACAGACAGACGCACGCTTGTCGCTGCTGCTTTGAGGATGCAAGTGCGGCTACAGCCCACACAATTCACAAAGACAGAAAAAAGAAGAAGAATATTTTAATTGTTTGTGTAGAACACTTTGAGGTGTCACCACCCTTTAACAGACAGACGCACGCTTGTCGCTGCTGCTTTAAGGATGCAGGTGCGGCTACAGCCCACACAATTCACATAGACAGAAAAAAAAAGAACAATATTTTAATTGTTTGTGTAGCACACTTTGAGGGTGTCACCACCCTTTAACAGACAGACGCACGCTTGTCGCTGCTGCTTTGAGGATGCAAGTGTGGCTACATCGCACACAAGTCACAAACACATTAAAAAATAGTTTTTTATTTTTTGGAACATTTTGAGAGTTACACCACCCTTTAACAGACAGACGCACGCTTGTCGCTGCTGCTTTAAGGATGCAGGTGCGGCTACAGCCCACACATTTCACAAAGACCGAAAAAAAAAGAACAATATTTTAATTGTTTGTGTAGAACACTTTGAGGGTGTCACCACCCTTTAACAGACAGACGCACGCTTGTCGCTGCTGCTTTAAGGATGCAGGTGCGGCTACAGCCCACACAATTCACATAGACAGAAAAAAGAAGAATATTTTTATTGTTTGTGTAGCACACTTTGAGGGTGTCACCACCCTTTAACAGACAGACGCACGCTTGTCGCTGCTGCTTTAAGGATGCAGGTGCGGCTACATCGCACACAAGTCACAAACACATTAAAAAAATAGTTTTTTATTTTTTGGAGCACTTTGAGAGTTACACCACCCTTTAACAGACAGACGCACGCTTGTCGCTGCTGCTTTAAGGATGCAGGTGCGGCTACAGCCCACACATTTCACAAAGACCAAAAAAAAAAGAACAATATTTTAATTGTTTGTGTAGCACACTTTGAGGGTGTCACCACCCTTTAACAGACAGACGCACGCTTGTCGCTGCTGCTTTAAGGATGCAGGTGCGGCTACAGCCCACACAATTCACAAAGACAGAAAAAAAAAGAACAATATTTTAATTGTTTGTGTAGCACACTTTGAGGGTGTCACCACCCTTTAACAGACAGACGCACGCTTGTCGCTGCTGCTTTAAGGATGCAGGTGCGGCTACAGCCCACACATTTCACAAAGACCAAAAAAAAAAGAACAATATTTTAATTGTTTGTGTAGCACACTTTGAGGGTGTCACCACCCTTTAACAGACAGACGCACGCTTGTCGCTGCTGCTTTAAGGATGCAGGTGCGGCTACAGCCCACACAATTCACAAAGACAGAAAAAAAAAGAACAATATTTTAATTGTTTGTGTAGCACACTTTGAGGGTGTCACCACCCTTTAACAGACAGATGCACGCTTGTCGCTGCTGCTTTAAGGATGCAGGTGCGGCTACAGCCCACACAATTCACAAAGACAGAAAAAAAAAGAACAATATTTTAATTGTTTGTGTAGCACACTTTGAGGGTGTCACCACCCTTTAACAGACAGACGCACGCTTGTCGCTGCTGCTTTGAGGATGCAGGTGGAATCTAGACGGGATTTGGAACCGAGGACACACTACCTCCATCAATTGTCTAAATCCCACTGCACTAATGTCGGATACCGGACGCACGTCTAACACCAACATAGCAGTCAAGGCCTCAGTTATACGTTTTGCTTCAGGATGACTGCTGTCGTACTTCATCCTCATCGCTAGGGACTGTTGGAGGGTCAATTGTTTAGTAAAAGTAGTGATGTTCCTACTTCCTCTCTGGGATGATGAACAACTCCCAGCAGCAGCAACAGCACTAGGAGGAAGTGGTTCTTGATCTTTCCCTATTTTATTTTTATCGGAGAAAGTTTGGTCCTCCATTTATGTTATATTGATATATATACGTGCGGCTAAAGCGCACACAAACACAGAAAATATTATTTTATTTTTGCTGGAGAGTAGTGCACTTTGTGGGTTACACCACCCTTTAAGAAATGAGCCAGCCGGCTATTTACTTATGGGACACAGGCGCACGCTTGGCGCTGCTCCTTTGTTGATGCACGTGCAGCCACAGTGCACACAATTCACAAACACAGAAAATAATTTTTTTTTTGGTTTGGACTGGAGTGTACTTTCGGGGGTTACAGCACCCTTAACGGTCAAGCCATCCGGCCCTTTACTTATGACACAGGCGCACGCTTGGCACTACTTTGTTGATGCACGTGCGGCTACTGCGCACACAATTCACAAACACAGAAAATAATTTTTTTTGGGGTTTGGACTGGAGTGTACTTTCGGGGGTTACAGCACCCTTAACGGTCAAGCCAGCCGGCCCTTTACTTATGACACAGGCGCACGCTTGGCACTACTTTGTTGATGCACGTGTGGCTACTGCGCACACAATTCACAAACACAGAAAATAATTTTTTTTTTGGTTTGGACTGGAGTGTACTTTCGGGGGTTACAGCACCCTTAACGGTCAAGCCAGCCGGCCCTTTACTTATGACACAGGCGCACGCTTGGCACTACTTTGTTGATGCACGTGCGGCTACTGCGCACACAATTCACAAACACAGAAAATAATTTTTTTTTTGGTTTGGACTGGAGTGTACTTTCGGGGGTTACAGCACCCTTAACGGTCAAGCCAGCCGGCCCTTTACTTATGACACAGGCGCACGCTTGGCACTACTTTGTTGATGCACGTGCGGCTACTGCGCACACAATTCACAAACACAGAAAATAATTTTTTTTTTGGTTTGGACTGGAGTGTACTTTCGGGGGTTACAGCACCCTTAACGGTCAAGCCAGCCGGCCCTTTACTTATGACACAGGCGCACGCTTGGCACTACTTTGTTGATGCACGTGCGGCTACTGCGCACGCAATTCACAAACACAGAAAATAATTTTTTTTTTGGTTTGGACTGGAGTGTACTTTCGGGGGTTACAGCACCCTTAACGGTCAAGCCAGCCGGCCCTTTACTTATGACACAGGCGCACGCTTGGCACTACTTTGTTGATGCACGTGCGGCTACTGCGCACACAATTCACAAACACAGAAAATAATTTTTTTTTTGGTTTGGACTGGAGTGTACTTTCGGGGGTTACAGCACCCTTAACGGTCAAGCCAGCCGGCCCTTTACTTATGACACAGGCGCACGCTTGGCACTACTTTGTTGATGCACGTGCGGCTACTGCGCACACAATTCACAAACACAGAAAATAATTTTTTTTTTGGTTTGGACTGGAGTGTACTTTCGGGGGTTACAGCACCCTTAACGGTCAAGCCAGCCGGCCCTTTACTTATGACACAGGCGCACGCTTGGCACTACTTTGTTGATGCACGTGCGGCTACTGCGCACACAATTCACAAACACAGAAAATAATTTTTTTTTTGGTTTGGACTGGAGTGTACTTTCGGGGGTTACAGCACCCTTAACGGTCAAGCCAGCCGGCCCTTTACTTATGACACAGGCGCACGCTTGGCACTACTTTGTTGATGCACGTGCGGCTACTGCGCACACAATTCACAAACACAGAAAATAATTTTTTTTTTGGTTTGGACTGGAGTGTACTTTCGGGGGTTACAGCACCCTTAACGGTCAAGCCAGCCGGCCCTTTACTTATGACACAGGCGCACGCTTGGCACTACTTTGTTGATGCACGTGCGGCTACTGCGCACACAATTCACAAACACAGAAAATATATTATTTTTTTAGCACTTGGGGGGAGCACCCCTGATGGACAGAGCACCCCCTGGACAACACTACAGCACCTCTTTAGGACTGGGACACTGCACAGGACTTTGGAGTGGACACAGCCCCTATGGAGAACTGACTGCACAACACAGTCCAGCCAGCCCCTATGGACTTTGAAGTAGTGGACACAGCCCCTATTAACAACAGCAGCACAGCACAACACAGCCAGCCCCTATGGACTTTGAAGTAGTGGACAACAGCAGCACTACACTACACTACACTACACAGCCCTAACTCCCACCCTCCCTCTTCACTGTCCACAGCCGAGTGAGAAAATGGCGCCGACGTGGGTACCTTATATAGGATCCAAAACCCGCGAGACTCGGAAGGCGGGATGATGACGTTTTGCCTCGATTTCAGATCCGAGTCAGGCGGGAAAAGTCGAGCCTGATTCGGATCGGACTCGGATCAGGGGGGCTCGGGGGGGTTCGGATTTCAGAAATCCGAACCCGCTCACCCCTACCTTACACACATCTGTAATACTTAGCAAGACTGCAAAACCATCGGTACAATCGCGTACCATTGCAGCCTCACGCACACTTGCACAAGCCCTGACCTTACTCAGGAATTGCTAACCTCGTTGCACGCTATGAATACTCAGGCTGCATATGGTATCGCAATGGCTAATTTATGCATGCCCCTGCAACGGCGTTCAAACGCATTGGCACGCCTGCATTTCACCGAACACCCCCCATCACCTCCCCCAAATGGTACTTACTGTCAACCACTCTGCGATGGGTCTGTGTAGTCACTGCGATCGCAGTCCCGATCGCAGTGGAGTGTCCGTGCTCGTACATTGCGATGCATGAGCAGAACTCAACAATCGGCCGATTACATGCGTAATTGCAGTTGCGATCGCTGCTGAATCAGGCCCTATATTCAAAGTTCTTCAGTTAGTTCTGCCTTGAAAATCATTAAGGCGTCAGGTGGTAAATGCAGTATCTCCCCCCTGGAGTGACAGTACTGCAGATCTACTGTTTACAGAGTAGATTTAAGATTAAACAAAACTTTTTGCCTCAAGTCCCATTTATAATTATGGTAGAACTTGTACCAACTCTGTGAAAGCTAATATCTGACTTTGTTGCTTGAGATGTTTGACTAAACAGAAGGAAACACGAAAAAAAAATTATAATTAAAATACAAAATATACTGTATACCTAAAAGATGTTTGTTTTTTTTAGTGTTCTTTTTTTTTAAAAACTGGACTCTATAAATCTGAGAAAAATATACTGATGATTCCCAGTCCGGCAATGCTGCCAGCTATATATAAAACTTTCTTTCTTTTACTTCTTTAACCAGTAACCAGTGCTACTCACTCAAGAGTATATTTGTCAGTGTTGGTGATGGGGGCCACTGAAATTATCATTACTTCTCGCTGTATATCGCTGTAATAAGAAAATTAATTTTCAGGGCTATTTATCAAGCTGTCATACCTGGACAGAGGCTCTGAAGGGAATCGGTATGATTCCCAATCGGTTGGAATCCCGAGAGCGGCTGCCCGACATGGGTGAAAATCCCGATCGTCCCTAAGGTAAGTATTCACTAACCTAATTCCCTACCCTAACCCTCCTTAGGAGTGCCTAACCCTAACCTTCCCCCCAGTGCCTAAGCCTAACCCCCCCTTCCCCACCGCCTAAACCTAAGTCCCCCGGGGGGGTGCCTAACCCTAAGTCCCCCCCAGGGGTGCCTAACCCTAACCCTCCCTCCCCCTAGCCTAACCCTATCCTCCCAGGGGGTGCCTTACCCTAAGTCCCCCCCGGCAGCCCTAAACCTAATCCTCCCCCCCACGCGGCTGTCTGTGCTCGGCGCCCGGCATCACTTCAATTGGGATGCCGGGCGCCGGTCTCCCAGCGTCGGTAAAATGACAGGCGTCTAGATTTAGATGCCTGTCATTTAACCCTCACCGGGAAAAAGCAGTCGGGAAGCCGGCTGTCGGGATTAGGTCCGCCGGCTTCCCGACTGCATACCCTCTGAAGAGCCCATCCTGGTAATGAGTAAATAATAAACTGATAGTGTAAGCTAGCACTTTACTGCAGGGTTTATACTCAGCTGACCTACTGCACACGCACGGCCCGTGTTATGTGCAGGTGTAAGATACCAGAGAGGCTTCACAAATCCCTTTTGCACAAAATAAATAAATGGCATTAGCTTTCAGGGGACCAGTCTCTGAAAAGCTTGCTTTTCGGGGCTTTATAAATTGGAGAAGAACATAACCTCATGGAAGAAAATGATGAGGACTGCAGTATCATGTGTTACTTATCTGAATGAAGGGGATATTTCTTTATATCTCCTGCGTTCAGCCTTTAGTAAATTATTATAATACGAAAATGATGTGCAAATTGTTGTTCTGCATGATTTAAGGGACCACAAAGCTTGATAAAATAGGCACCCCAGTGTGCTCTTCCTCTTGTGCAGTGATGGTGTGGAGAATCCCATACTCATAGAAGCTCAGATAACTTCCTCCATGCAGGTGTAACACTGCCATATACCCAGTGGTAGACAGGGCTGGCCCTGCTGGCCTCCTGGACCAACTTCCCACAGACTGTGAAGATGTGACTGTGTGGACCAACAGAAACCCAGAAGTTCTCTGAAACATTTTGTCCACCTAGAGTCCCACTCTGCACATCACCAGGCCGGATGAGGCCAAAACTATGGGTCCCTCTACTACTCAATCACCCAATAGGTACCATTATAATTTGCCACTAATCTGAACAGCAAGTATTTGTAGCATTATTATCTGCTGTAACTTGCTTCATTTTAGGTAATACCTGTTACCAACCTGGCATGTGCATAGACTTTCCCTGCTTCTTGATTATGTACCCATCAGTCTCATATTGTCAGAGTGATGCCAAACAGTACCATCCAGCCTTTCCTATCTCACACCAGTGCTGCCTTTCTTGACCCCAACCTCAGTTATGCTCGGTTCTCAGCTCTCAGACCTGCCTGGTACCAGGGGCAGCCCAGTGTCTAAAACTGGGGCTGAGACCTGTGGGTGCCTTGCCACATAGAAATCCCCCCCTTGTAGGGGACCCTGGTGAAAACCAGTCCTTGCCACACAAGAACCGGCAATAATTGTTACCAGCACAGAGGATACACAAGTTCACCCACAGCCTGTGGGCACAAAGCTGCTTTCTACTTACAATTGTATCCAATAGAAATATATGGCAGAAAAGCACCAAAGAATGAAACACAGATAATCTAAGACAGGGGTGGGGAACCTTTTTTCTGCCGAGGGCCTTTTTGATATATATCATAATTTGCGGGTCCAGTGCAGGCCACACCCCCTCCGTGTCATGTCAAATGGGAGCGGGGTCACAATCGTCAGTGATTACAGCAATGCTGAGGATGCTCCGGAGAGCTGTAAGGGCAGTGATGTGACCGTCTGAAGCGTCCTAAGGACGCCCCAGGCGCACTGCTGCATAGATTCTGGCTGCAGGGTGCCATTCTAGGTACCCTCCTAGCCAGATGAGGCTAGCAGAAAAAAGCTCTGAAGGCCAGACCAAATGATTCCACGGGCCTTATACGGCCCCCGGGCCTGAGGTTCCCCATCCCTGATCTAAAGCATCAAGTAAAAGAATCACAAGGATTTCTACAAAGCAATAATCAGGCCGTCTGAAGTTGGCAACCACCTTTTAATTAGGCTTAATGGATAATGGGAGAAGGCCTGAAGGGGTGTATCATGTGCATAAGTCAGCAAGTCTAAAAATATATAATAGTTAAGGGCAGAGCAGGTACTGACGAATGGGCGTATTTCTTGATCGCATTAAAGGGTGTTTCAGTGTTGACAGAGAACTGCAGTGAACTAATCTGAATATGACGGGGTATGAAAACTATGCAGCTGAAATATCATTAGCAATGTCTCCTGATAACTGGGTCAACAACCCAAGCGACGTCCACATGTTCTAGGCACAACTGTCTATGGAGGAGGAAGCCGGCGGTGAATGGAGAGGGACTGGGACTAATAGACAGTTGTTTTGTTTGGCAGATCAGTGCTTGCTAGCTGCAGCTGGAACCCTTCTGTGTCCAGGATCCAGAGTATCACGCAGCACTGAGTCAGCAGCACCATGAGCCAAGCAAGCGCAGGATTATGGGAAGCTCTTATCTGTATCATGTCAATGTGTACACAGCAGCATACTGTATACATCGTATGTATAATGTATATACTAGAGATAACATATCACAGGTGTTTAGCATTATGAACATACAAACAGATGTGTAGGTTTACTTATTACAGGATTCTTAGCTGTGAGTAACGGAAGGGGAAAGAGATCAATTCCGCTTTCTAAAAACACAGACAGACTGCTGTAATTCCATCCCAGGTGCAGAAACTGCATGGGCTGGAAGTTGTATATGTTATTATGTCAGCAGCTGGTCAGCAGATGGCTTCTGACTAAATTAACCCAGCAGGGAATATAGATTGTAAGCTCCACTGGCTCATAGTCGGTTGTGAATGTTCAAATATGCTCTGCAAAGTGCTGCGTAATATGTAACCTCTTTATCAATAACTGTTATTTGAATAAATCATATATATTTATATAAATAATGTGTACACTGTATATATAGATGCGATCTGTACCTTTTCCTTTACTGCAAAGAATATTGTTTGTCTTATAATGTGTCTGTCTGTTATTACCCAGTTTTGATCTATTAATGTTTCCAATTGTAAAGCGCAATGGAATATTGCGCTATATAAGAAACTGTTAATAAATAAATAAATAATAATAATGTACAACGTGTTATATGATGTTCATAGCATAATTCCAGCTTCTCACTTTCTTGAATCTAAATCTGCTATTATAATAAATAGGAAACTATTCTTTGTAATAAGTCTTTATCTGCATTCATTAAAAGAGCAATTATATTGTTGGGTTATTATTAGTATCAATGCAGATACACAGGTTGAGTAGTGACATCTACTGGTAATATAAAAACTGCAATCACTATCATGTGCTATACGTACTGTATTCATAAGGGCATGTTGTCACAGGGCCATAACTAGGGGTGTGCGAGCATTGCAGCCGCACAGAATGCAGAGTCCTGTGGTTGGCACCGTCGCTGCCTCACATTCCCTGCATCAGGCTAGGGTATGCAGTCGGGAAGCCGGTGGACCTAATCCCGACAGCCGGCTTCCCGACTGTCATATCCCGGCAAGGGTCTAAAAACAGACGTCGTTATGCCGACACCTGTTATTAGACATACGCCGGGAGCCCGAGATCCCGATCGAAGGGACGCCGGGCGCCGAGCGTGGATAGCCGCATGGCGGGGGGGGGTTGGGTTTAGGGTTCCCAGGGGGGACTTAGGGTTAGGCACACCCCCCCACGGGAGGTTAGGGTTAGGCTAGGGGACGGAGGTGTTAGCGTTAGGCAACCCCGGGGGGACTTAGCGTTAAGGGAAGGGGGGGGTTAGGTTTAGGCACTTAGAGGGGGGATTAGGGTTAGGCATTGGGGGGGAAGGTTAGGGTTAGGCACCCCTAAGGGAGGGTTAGGGTTAGGGGGTACAAATAGGTTAGTATATACTTACCTGGGGACGATTGGGATTTCCTCCTCTGCCGGGATGCCGCTGCCGGGATTCCAACCGCCGGGCATGGGTCCGGTGGTAAATCATAACAATTACCAGGCTACTACATACATGCCTACTTTCCCGGAAGTCGTAACCCAGAAGGTAACCCCCCGGAAGGTAGAGTAGGCATTTCTCCCGCATTCTGCCCACTTCATAGTGAAGTGGGCAGAATGGGGAGAATTTCCTACGGCGATCGTGGGTCCTCGTGTAGGGGGCGGGGCTTAATGATACGATTCTTATTGACTCGAACCGTCGCAACCCACCTGTTTGTATGGCAAGTATGGGCTAGTATGGTGCCTGGAACGGCACCCTGCATCCAGAATCGCTGCTGCCTGGAGCGTCCTGAAGCTGCAGACATGGACATCGCAGTCTATACAACCCCCCTCCTGAGGATGCCCTGGGAACTGCCATTCTTCTGGGAGATGGTGGCCTGACCCTCTCGGCATGACTTATGCGCTTGAGGGGCGTGGCCGACATAAGTGTGACGGCGCTCTGTAATCATTACGTCAACATTTAAAATGTCGACATGGTTGTGTCGACAGTAAAAATGATGAATTCCACAGTGTCGACATAGGCAACATGGCCATCATAATATCAACAGTCACAATGTCAACAACATGTCACTGTTAGGGTTAGGTCTATGGTTAGGGTTAGGGTGCAGTTAGGGCTCTAACACTGTGAAAACACCATGTCGACATCCTGGTGTTGACATTCTCAGTGTTGACATTTTATACCCTAAGTATGTCATTGGTTTATATTGTGTTAGTTTAACAGACAGTATGATTTAAAATGACAGTTATTTCATATAGGCGTAACAAGTGTAAACTATATTATTAGCACATGGGGAGGCTTCCTTAAAATGCATACAATGGAAAACACAAAAATATAAATGTAAGTTTATCATCAGTGTTGTCCCAAGTTCCTAGGGCATTTATAGACTGAATATTGCTTCAATACTTAAATGGCTGTATACACTCTGCGCAGTGACGTAACTATAAATTTTCCTCCTCCCTAGCAAAAAAGTTTCTAGCGTCCCCCCTCCCTGGTCAGAGATTTACTACGATTGGTGGAGAGAAGTGTGAGACAGCATGCCATTATATATTTCCTCGTACCACTGCCCACCAACCTGTCTCCACTCCCCTAAAAGACCCCGGCATCACGCACCAGTATCGGCCCATTAATGACAGCCCCTCACCACTATGAGCAGGGCAGGAGGCACTGGCTGTCAGTTACATCTGCTCCCTGTACTGTTATATGGATTGTTTACATTATTTTCTGTGTTTACTATATGTTCAGTCACAGAACCATACCTCCCATGGGCACGGCATCTGTTCACCTGTGTAGGGAGAGCCTGGGGGCTGCCCAGCATCTCGGAGAGTGCAGGGCATGCCCCCTATAATGACACCAAACGGAGGTTGTTCCGAGGCTCCGCCCCATTTCTGCAAAGCCACGCCCCTTCTAGTGGAAACTCCGCCCCCTTTTGGACACGCGTGCCTCTGGCGTGCGAAGTGTCCCTCTTTGAGGAGTAGAAAAGTTGGGAGTTATGCAGAACATATAGTAAACATAGAACATAATGTAAATACTCTGCCAAGACAAATCACGTTCAGACCCTAAACCAGCGTACTGTAAGTGTTTCAGACCCTAAACCAGCGTACTGTAAGTGTTTCAGACCCTAAACCAGCATACTGTAAGTAGACAAGTTACAGGGATGTAGTCTCATTACCGACATCCAAGTCCTGGCAAGGGACTTAAGATAGGTGTCGAAATACCGACGCCTATCTTAATCTTGATGCCGGAACGCCAGAGGATGCCAGACCAAACGAGATAAGTCTGGGGCTAGCGATAGCACCGGGGGGGGGGGGGGAGGGTTAGGTTTAGGGAGCATAGCAGGGTTAGGGTTAAGTTTTGGGGGGGAGGTTAGGGTTAGGCACCCCCAGGGTGGAGGGTTAGGGTTAGTTTTAGGGTGCGGTAAGGGGGGTTAGGGTTAGCCACCCCTGGGGGGAGGTTAGGGTTGGGCACTAGAGGGGGAGGTTAGGGTTAGGCACCACTAAGGGAGGGTTAGGGCTAGGGGGGAGGATAGGGATAGGGTACTCACCTACCGGCGTCGGGATATGAACCGGAACTTCATACCCATTCCAAGTTACAAATCAGGCATGAAACCCAGGTATTTCAATTTACACATGTCAATTTTAAATGACAACCTGGAAATTAATCCTTCGAGCTCATAACAAATAAGGATAAAGGGCAAGACCGTGAGCACCCTGGACAGTGTCACCACCCCTCATGTAACGGTTACCCGGTAACCCTTATCCTTGTGGCTCAGCCGAGACCAATCACAGCCGGGGAGGGGCGGGTATGGGGAGACAGCGCTGAGGTTTACAGAGTACCTGGTCTCACTGGCAACTGTGGGGATTGGAACGCTGAGGTCTGTGGGGACCGTTGCTACGCTACTGACTTAAGGTAGATGAGCCCTACTGGGATTTTTTTTTTCATGCTGATGGAAAATTTTAAAATAATAGAAATGATTTGCTCTGAATATTTTTTTTCTTTTTTTTTTCAATGTGAAATGTGAATGATAATAGAAAACAGCGATTGGTCGAGTTGTTGTTTTTTTTAACATTGCTGCAATACACATCCCTGTTACATGTCAGTTTCCTGTCATATCTATTTTAACTTTATTAACAACTTAACAAAAGTACAAAACATATACACTACAGTAATAGTTGCAATTATGCATATGAACAAACATTACTCTTTGATAACCAACTACAGGGTGAGTCTCCCATATCCAAAATGCTTGGGACCAGGGGTATTTGGGATGATGGAATATTCTGTATTTTGGAATATTTGCATATCATAATGAAATATCTTGGGAATGGGACCCAAATACACACACAGAATGCATTTATGTGTTATATACACCTTATACACCCAGCCTGAAGGTCATTTTATACAATATTTTCAATCATTTTTTGGCTCAAACAAAGTTTGTGTACAGAAATGAAATTAATTTATGTTTCATATACACCTTATACACACAGCCTGAAGGTAATTTTATACAATATTTTTAATAATTGTGTGCCTTAAACAAAGTTTTGTGTACATTAAACCATCAATAATCAAAGTTTTCATTATCTCAGTCATGCCAAAAAAATTCCGTATTTCAAAATATTTGGATATGGGAGACTCAACCTGTGTAATATTAGTCCCATCTTGGTTATAAGTTCTGTCAAATTTGATTGGCTCAGTCTTCATCATCTACCTCGCTTCTGCTAATCGTTACCTTGTTGGTGGCTTGGTGCAGAATTCTGCATAGTTTATGGTTGTGTCTGTTGCCAACTAGAATGACTTCCCCTATGTATAAGCTTCCCATGCTTTTCTTTTGGACACACATACAGAGGCCTTTCTTCCAAATATTTTAATATTCTACAACTCAGGCTTTAACTTTGTTGCATTGTTTATATGACGTTTTCTCTATTTCTCTTAAGAAGTCATACTTTGAGAAAATCTGAGGTGATATTCTCTCCATTAGGTGCAGTAAAGGGGCCTATCCCATAGGCTACCTGAAAGACTGAACTTCTAGCGTTCAGACCTTCACGTCGCCGAGGTGCAGTGCCTGCACTGAACAGCGTTAACTGAATTTGATTCAGTGCAGGAGTCCAACCTCCTATCTCTGAACATGCCGAACCTGATGAGCGTCGTCAGGTTGACGGGCATGTTCAGTAGACAGTCAGGGGCGGCAAGGACCCAGCATGCACGCGCATCGCTGGTCCTTGCCGGCTATCCATTACCCGACTTTGTGAACAATGCGACCAAAACCTCCTGACTATTGCTGACTACGGAATGCCCCCAATCTTGTGCTTTCTTTTCCTTGTTTGTAGATGAAGGCATGCCCCTAAGCCCTATGACCCAGGCATGATGAAAACCACACCCCATGTCCCAATTTTCACTCAGCTAATGTTGGGACTTGGGAGGTATGTATGTCATTGCTTTGTCTCCACTTTCATCCATCCAGAAGTTCGCTCTTGACATATTCTAAAGTGAACTCATCATCTGGTTGAGGCTCAAATGCAGTGAAAAGCATTTCATAGCCGTCTGGACGATGTTAGGGGTCCAACTATGCTACAGAGAAGCCTTTTATGTCAACACTGTGTAGACACTCTTCAATTTCTAACATACTCCTTATTAGACCTAGATTTAGTTTGACAGTTTTATTATTAAATATATCTCGCTGAGATTTGCTTTTTTTTTCATGAGTTTTCTGTGGCTGTTGCACATCTTTTGGCTGTTCCCAGTGTTGGTCTGAGGCATGAGGGCCACCATGGAACACAGTGGTAGGGGCTCAAACTTAAGGGGTGTGGTCAGCCATCAAAGGGGGTGTGGCAGCCAACACAAAGTGAACTGGCCAACCATTACAGAGCACATGCAAAAAACAGGGCCCCTTTATAAAGGAGAGGACAGGGGTTTGTCAGGACCACCCACTTTGATTGGCAGGAGGGCTAATCTTGGTGTAGTTTCCATAGAAACAATTCAAGCACCCAAGTTCATCCATGATCCTACTCCACCCCTAGAGGTGGGGGTGGGGTCCTCAGGCAATGGGGCCCACCGGGGATTTCCCCTGTACACCTGTGGGCCAGTCCGACCCTGGCTGTTTCACATGTATATATGTGCACAACTGCATCATCATTCATGCTAAGAGTGGTGGTGCTTTCAGCATATTTGTCTTTCTTCATCTGATCATCTAGTAGTGGAAGAGGCCTGACCTGTAATTTATGTATCCACGTACCGTCCCTTATTAGCAGTATCGTCACTCTCACCTTCCATGTCTGGTAGTTCTGGTTTGTCACGTTGGCCAATGCGAACATTATGGGTTTGCTATTAACAAGCATTTTATTTAGGCTTCTGGCTTTCACTGTTGCCATGGACCCATAAAATCAGCCGCTGATAACTCAGAACATTTTATAAGTTAAAGATGTTTTTATTATCTTACATAGCATCATCACTGTCATCTGTCAGCTTCTAGCGCCCACTCTTCTGTTGTTGTTTTTTTTCTACTATTGTTCTACTATTGTACAAATTACAATGAAATAATATTACCTATGATCAACCTGGTGCAAGTTACACCCTGAAAAATAGTGGTTGCTATGAGTTACAGCATCTTATAAATAAAATAAGTCCGGCAATATGCAACACATCTGATGCAGAAGAAAGAATGAATTCTGTCCCTGATTCAGAGACCTTATGCTAACCCGACGGTTAGCGCACATCTCCGATGGTGGGAGGTGGACTATAATAAAAGATCCACTAACCTGGAACGGTTTCAGGAATGTCTCCTCCATCGCCAGCCTGCCGTACTCTGTGAACAGCTAGATGTGGGCAAAGAATAAGTGGATTAAAACATATCTGTCATTGTGGGTTCCACACTAACATGTTATGACATTGGCAATTTAAGGTAATCACATTGGCATACACACTTATCAATTGTTTGGCCGATGTGTCTGCGCTGACATCACAACTGGGCGGGCATTTACATTTGCCCACTCAGTTGAGATGTCTGTCACCGGCGGGTCCCTGCAGCAAGTGTTTGGGCGGTCGGCGGGTCACCCGTAAACACAGCTAGACGCTCCGATAGATCTGCAAGATATATCGTCATCGGCTGTCCTGCAGGGCAGATGCGATATGTCTGTACACACCGGCCGATGCCCTACAGATATATCGCCCGTTCAATGGACTTAGAAACATGAGCAGTTGTCAAGACCCTTCCTAACAACAAATCGCCAGTATAATACAGCCAGGAAGTAGCCGGAGAAGGGTGAGCTGTACTGGGAAGTTGGAGCCACGGAGGGACCATAAGGCTTGTGGTAGTGCTTCTATTTTATATGCTCTTATCTAAGCTCTGGCTTGCATTATTCCTTAATCATTTAATACCCATTCATGGACCTGTTGAATCACTAAGCACTGAAGCATTTTTTTTTTAAATAATGGATTTATCAGGATTGCATGAAACATCTTATAAAGCGTTGGGCCAAGGTGTTTATACTGTTGTCCCTTTAAGTCTATTTCTGTATACTGAGTAATGGTATTTATGTACAGACCAATAGGTTACTAAGCTAGGTAAGATGGTATCCCTGCATGCAATTCCCAGCTCCGCAGTATGAGGGTCTTAGGCAGGAGTGAGTCAATGGCAGCTAGTACAGATATCAGAGTTGCATGAGTGAGTAAAAAAGCCTCATTATGTAATATCAATCAACTGTTGGCCGGTATGAATTACATATACCTGGAGTATAACGCAGAGATCTTTAGTCATGGCTACGATGTCAACTTGGATTTTTTGGGGTTAGGGGGGCACTTTCTTATAGGTATATGCATATTATTTAATATTGCATATTCTCAGTTGTCAGGTTGCTAAGCGGAAGAGATGGAAGAAAAGGTATATTTTCAGGAAGCCGGCAGACGCAATGCCGACCGCCGGCTTCCCGACTACTTAATCCCGGCGAGGGTTAAATGACATTTTACCGGCGCCTGGTATCCCGATCGAAGGGATGCTGGGCGCCAAGTGCGGACAGCCGAAGGGGGGGAGGGTTACTTTAGGGCTCCCGGGGGGGACATAGGGTTAGGCACCCCCCGGGAGGTTAGGGTCAGGCTAGGTGAAGGGGGGGGTTAGGCACCCCCGGGGGAAGGTTAGAGTTAGGCACCCCCCATGGGGACTTAGGTTTAGGCGGTGGGGAAGGGGGGTTAGGTTTAGGCACTTAGAGGGGGGGTTAGGGATAGGCACCCTAAAGGAGGGTTAGGGTTACGGGGTAGAATTAGGTTAGTTTATACTTACCTTTAGGACGATCGGGTTTCTTCCTCTGTCAGGCTGCCGCTGCCGGGATTTGAACAAGCGGTAAATCATACTGAATGCGGAAGAAAACAATTGTTGTGCTATATTTACCTGCAAGTGCTGTAGGTCATCTTCTTGGACATTCTGTGACAAGTTATAAACCTTCAAAATAAAGAAAGCAAAACATATAGAGCCATTTATTAGTGATTATTTCTGCAGGGACAGAGCCTCTTCTCTCATTCTCACACAGCGTCTGCAGAACACATTTCTTCTGTGGTAACTGTTAGATTTCCTTGTAGCAATCTTCAAAGCAATCCGACAAACATGTACGCATCCATTCCCAGGAACCAGTGACAACCCTGACAGTGCAGCCTATTAATCCACTATGGGCCACTGACCTCATTGTGGCATGAGGCACATGATGATGTCACTGGATCCTAGTGAGTTGATAGGCAGCATTCTCATGAGTCGTGGTTCAGCCCAACTAATGTCTGCCCCCCTCCTCCGTCAGTGTGTAGATGTACAGGTGTGCACGAAATCTACGGCATAGCCTCACCTGTATGGAGCTGATCATGGTGCTGAGAGCGAACACTGTGGCTGAGTCTCTTAAGGTTGACTGGCTATCGAATGTCCCCTGGGTGTCCATCAGCAGCACAGCAACCTACATACAGTAATAGCTTAGAGAACGTCACTTCATACGTATCTGCATTAGTATAATATACAACATATTAAATAAAGCGGACAAGATGTTAATGTGACCTGAAGCTTGATGGTACAACAGCTGAATTGGGTGATATATATACGGTTAGATTAAGTGATGCCATCATTGTCTAACTGTTGGTGCTTAGGACATTTAAACCAAGAAAATGACTCCCATCTTCTGTCCCAGCCCATCGTTATGTGCAGAAGTACAATGTTCATTTGAATTAGAGAATATGTGGCTCAGATCTTCCCGGCAAGTTCAGATCTCAGAAAAAGGCAAAACGTCATCTTTCACGGACCAAACGTCATCTTTGTCTGTGCGATATGACGTTTCGCCTTGTTCTGAGATCCATCCATGGCCAAAACCAAACTGCTCATCTCTAATTTGAATACTAAAAAAACACAAGAAAAAGTGGATTTAACAAATGATCTCCCACCTTTCTGAATGGAACGGCTGTGATCATCTTCCGCTGTCCTGAGAGCTCCTGGTGATGTTAGGCCTCCATGAGATCAAGATTTACAGAACATTGAAGCATAATGTTGGGTCCACCTCATATAAATTATATAAATATATCAAATGTTTTGAAAGCACCAATGATTTTTCTGCTCTTTGGCATATAATTACATCACCTGGCTACGGTGGGAGGTCGGCCTCACATTGCTGTCAATCATTGCTCTGCAAATCATATACTTCTCTTTAGAGGTCTACCTTCATCAGGCAGAGTAAGGGGTTCCTGGTGGTACTCCCACCATCCAGGTAAGGCAGAGCAAAATACTATTTTATATCCTCTTTTTTTTTTTTTTTTAAACAGCGGCATTAACCTTTGATTCAAGGCATATGGTGCTTTTAAAGAATAAAAATATAACCTCTGAATAAAAATATAACCTCTACAAAAATGTTTCTATCTGTTCTCTAACTGGGCAGATACACTAAGCTCTGGAAAGTGATACATTTGAGAGTGATAAACTTCAGCACTCAGCTCCTCACTGTCATTTTCAAACACAGCCTGTAACATGACAGTTAGGAGCTGAGTGGCTGGTAGTTTATCACTCTCCAATTTATCACTTTCCAGAGCTTAGTACATCTCCCCCTCTATATGAGTTATATAGAGAATTGCAATTTGTTATTCTACAATATAGGCAGATGATTCACATTTAGAGTAGTTACCGTTTTGCCATCAGGTTTGTCCACCAGGAAGATTTCGCTCCATATCTGGATTCCTGTGGTCTCTCTCTCAGAGCCCCCTCTCCATGAGAAACCAGATAGCGGTGCATTGTAATCGCCCAGCCAGTCTACCGGCTCCTACACAGAGAGGAACACATCTGAAGTAGTCTGTTACAGGAAAGTATTGCTTCTATACAATGCCACTTGAACCTCTATTGAAAAGCAATTTGAAATATAAGTAAATATACATTTCCAATGGCACACTCTGTTGGCGAACTAATCTATCAATCCGTGCCTCAGCGTCCCATAACTGGAGTGTGAAAAGGGCCAAGATCAATTGCAATTCTATCAAAGGGATAAGAATAATGGCTGGCTTTTGCTCTGTTAGAACAAAAGGTAAATGTCTCTGGGAAGATTTGAAAAAGCATTAAATTACTAAATGACTACTATAAGCTTAAGTAATTTGTGTCTTTCCATCTGCAGAACTAGAAATCCCAGCAGGCTCTACAAAGACAGTAGGGAAACAGCTGGAGAGCCTCAGGTTGCTGACTTCTGGGGGGTGAGCTCTTTGGACAAACTTCCAGGAGAAATAAAAGAGCGTTACACCGGAAATGTATTAAAAGAGACTTAAAAAAGTTACTGTAGCTGTAAGGGCTCGTTCAGACGAGTTAATTTCTTTTATGCAATGACTACTGCGTTTTGCACAGAGGACATATGGATCAGACATAGAAGTGAACAGACCACATGATTATGTATTTTCAATCAGTATGGAGTACAGGTTTATCATGACGATCAATGACCTCTATGGTAACGGGTGTCCCTCCTGTGAATACAGCAGGGGTAGGCAATGTTTTTCTTTTTGGGTGCCAGACGTTCAACATTGGAAGTAAAAAAAAAAAAAAAAAAAAAGACATTACCATGGTATAGTTTAGTACTAAAGATGTCAGTGGCTTTGTGTCCTTCCTTTTTTCCTCTAGATTAGTTTAGTTAGGCTGATAATTTTTTTACTCTTGAGATGAGGGCATGCTTACTAACCTTGTACTGTTAATTGACTGTGAGCAGGACAAACTATGGCAGGGTTCTCTCACCAGAGGCCCAGGCTTTGTTGGGTATGCAGGCCATGCTTGGGTTCTCCGGTTGGGTGATGATCTAGTGTGACATATAGGTGTCCTCTGTGAGTATAGTAGGTGGCGCAAGAAGGGAAGAGCAGCACATAGCACCCAGTAGAGGGACTGACACTGCAAAACATCCTCAAGTGCCACTTAGTGGCACTAGTGCCAAGGGTTGTCTAGGCCTGGTCTACGTTATGGTAATTTCCTACTTCAGCTGTGCCCTTTGCTCCAATCAAAAATTGGCTCTGAAGTTATCTAAAGCCATAAATACTGTACTGTGGGCCTGATTCACAGATGGGCACTAATGCAATTTTCACGCAGATCGAGCGATTGTTTGCCATTGTGCATGTGTATGCACCGCACTGCACGTGCGCTGCGATCACGCACGCACAGAGGAATCCATCGCTGCCAGCATCTGGGAGTGTTATTGGGGAGTGGTCACAAAAACGCAGGTGAGCCTGTCCGTTTAAACAGTTACATGGGCGTGCACTACTTAGCCACTGCGATTGCATACGCAGCTCTGCGTGTCAGAAGAGCACCCAAAGATGTGGCAGGTCAGACCGCAAGGGTAAAATGGCCGCCGATGTGCTTCGATGTTACCAATGTTTACGCAGGTACGCGTCATCGCACGCAGGTGAGAGTCCAGCAGTGGGCCCCTTTATACTCAGATGAACTTTGCTGACATTAGCATATTTTCACAGCTGCGTTGCATACGAACACACAGTTGCGATCGCGTTAGCGTCCGTCTCTGAAGCAGGCCCTCTAAGCCAAGAGTCCGACTAAAAGCCAGAAGTCAGGGCGTCTACTGTGAATATAACAGTCTATATGCAAGCTTCTCTGGCAGGGGGTGCTAGGACTTGTAGTTGCCGAAGAGCAAGACAGCAGCACCTTGCATGGCTCTGGTGTTAAGTGTTAATTCTCCAGGCCGGAATACCTTGTAAGACTGTGAAATGGCATTACCCTAAACATTGCTTATCCACACAGTGCTTTCTGTTAGTAATCATTGGATATACGCACTTTGCTTTCTCTCTTCCACAGTGACCTAAGTCACATACGTACCGTTTTGTACATGTATCGCAGCATGAAGTCCATGAGGAAGGACTTTCCTTTTCTGAAGGCTCCAGCCACGGACACAGCCACAACTTCCTTGTCCCTGACCACTTCCGAGAGCAGAATTCGGTTTAAAGCCACTTCATCCAACTCAAAGGAATGGTCATCTTTCACCACCAGCACCTGCACCGGCTGGGCTTTCTTCTCATACTCTTCCTCCTCGGAGCTCCAGTCATAATTTCGGTCTGAAAACCCACCTACAACATAAAGGAGATATAATGGGGACTTATCTATAGAGATCATTCACTTATTCATAACAAGTCATTTGCTTGCACTCTTGGAAGTTAGCAGGAGCACAGCGGGTCATACACAGAGCAATTTGGTCAGCCAATTTGGTTGGGTAGATGTTTTTACACCAAACTGATCTGATCAGATTTTGATCTTGATGGATAGAGACGATGTGGTACAGATGATCATATCATTCTCAGGTAATATTCATGGTACCACTTGTCAGCTAATCATGTGTCCCAACCAATGAATGGCCAAAATATGGTAAGGATCTCCAGGGGTCTTGTTGGTTTAGGCCCTGGTTGCAGCAGCAGTTTTTTTTTTGGGCTCAGTCAGACCGCACAGGCTTCTCCATTTTGTTTGTACAGAGTCGCAGTAAAAACTTAGACACAAGGTAGCATAAATGTAAAGGATGTTCCTGGAAGGTGACTGGGACGTAACAGGGGGTGGGTGGTTATAAAGACGCACGTAAATGTTGCACCTTATGGGCGTGTCGCAGACAGCGATGGTGTACAGAGACAATCAACCTCTCACATAGGCGGCTAAACTCAGACTGAGGGCATGCACCTACCATAGGGCTGGTGCAAGTTTCATTGGTACGACCGATGGTGGCGTCTACAGACGCGCCAAGTGGTATTTCAGCATCTACAGACACTAAACGTGGGCATCGATGCCCTTGCACTTTGGGACGCAGATGTAGACCAGGGAAGGGTTTTGTAGTGGCATTAGCATAAAGTCGCAGACGCAACTGCAGCAAAAGACGCAAGGACGGTCGCCACTATGTCTGACTTGGAATCAGGCTCCTAATGTTTTAAATGTTTTTACTCCATCTGAAATGGTAAATTTTGTGTATGATTTAAGGGTTTTACCATTAGCATGTCTTTTTGGATTATAATGTGTCCAAGTTCCATTACAGCCAATAATATTATAACATTATTATTATTTAGATTTTAGATTTATTTGTTTCCAACAATACTAGTTATCTTTATATCGATATTTTATTGTGGTTGCATAATGTGGTTTTTATTTGAATGGTATCTCTATCATGATAAATGTAATCTGCCCTCAACACCTTTTATTTCTAATTTATTTGTCCTGGAAGTTTTTTTATCATAAGTTTGGTTTTGAAAACTTTATTCTTCTTTTAATAAGACAGCAAAGCAAAACTGTACCCAGTCCCGTCATGTGTCAGCGATGCCTCTTATTTCAGGCCACTGCGTGGTACATGCGAGACTGGCGACTGTCCACATTTCCTGCGGTATCTTACTGAGCAAGTGAACACTCAAGCTGGGTACACACTGTCGAAGCTGGATTAGTGGCTAAGACGGAATCAGCGTAGAAATTGGCGTGCGTGACGCCATCTTGCGAATGGAAGCTAGACTCCATTTTAGAAACAAGAATCTGCAAGACGCCATTTTGCGACCAGCGCCATTTTAAGTTACAACTCACGAGCTAAGTACAGATAGCAATGTTTCTGATAATCTACCAAAAACAACTAGAAATGCAGCCCCTGAGAAAAGTAAATAGAATAGACAATGCACCAGGATACTGTGAGTGTTTTACATACAAATTGGGAATCCCTGTATGTAACACAAGTATAGTTGTGGCAATTGTAATATAACCCAGGCATTGATCTACACAATTGAATTTGTCTGAATCCTAAAGAGGTTTTAGTCCCACACCCAGACAGAATGGCCCCCGGCTTCACAGCTGGGGGTCACACATTTGCATTACAGTTTGAAACTGTAAATAAGGAATGAGATGTGTGTGTGTGTATATATATATATATATATATATGTGTATGGATATATGTGTACACATATATATGTGTATGGAATCTCATGCATAAACACCGCACATTACGCACAGTTAAGCTGCTAACATGACGCTCAGTAGCGAATGCACAATATCCTGCATGCGAACGCTGTTTATTAGCTGCATGCATGCACATCTGCCCCAAATCAGATAGACCTAACTAGTGTCTTTACATCAAACCCCACATACTCACACATTACATATTCACATACAAGGTTCCATAAGCTTTAAGGTATAAGATTCAAGTATGCACATTTATTATAATTGCTAGGAAATAAAGATTATTTCGTAACTAAGGTTTTGTATGTGATAAATAAGCCATGTTTGGTATTGTACTGATGCGTACTCTCTCAACAGTATTCCAGTAACATCGATGTAGAGATCGCAACAGGCATTCTCAACTTATGGACCGCAGAGACTTCAAGCAACAAAATGTACATTATATGAACAACTGTTAGGATTTGCATGAGGCGGGAAACCAGAGACCACCAGTTGTTAGAGGCTGGACTGTGTCTATTTGAACCAACCTGTTAAATGCCTTGTAACATATGCCCTCTCCTTTAGGACCAATGGTATTAGCAACAAACTTCTCTATTGTGTTGTTTATTTCTGGGGGGTATAAAATATGTGTGCTCTGACCCTGGATTCCTAGTCTTTGTGCTGAATGCTGATTGACAGGGGTTTCTTGCTGATGCCTACATCTGGACCAGAGAGCTGTATAATTTCTTTGCGCTAAGATTATATGAGGATCATAGTGTGTAACTGCTGTACTTTTACTTGAATAATACTTTGTGCTTTGGAACCACAGGTTCTAGGTCTGGAGTCTTTATTTACTGTATGACTGCGTACGCAAATTAGCATCATCCTTAGAGGTTTATAGGCAGGATATTAGAAGGTATAGGCAGGGGTATATAGAGGTTCAAAGACAGAGGCCCTCATTCAGAGCCGTACGCTATGAGCAGAGCGCACGCTCTGAATGAGGGCCGGGCTCCATTTTCATGGAGCGTCCTCCTGGACGCTCGTATAGCTGTGGGTCACCACCCACAGGCTATACGAGCGTGCTTTGTGATGGCCGCGATGGTCGAGACCATCGCGACCATCGAAATTGCGAGCTGGAGCCTGCGGTTGAGGTTTTCAACCGCAAGCTCCGGAGTGATTTTGGCTCTATCAGAGCCAAAATCACTCCCACTGACATCACTAGTGATGTCAGTGGGCCGGCTTCTGACGGGAGGCGTTCCCATGGGAACGCCCCCGTCAGGGAGGCACGCCCCCGGCACGCCCACCAAAGGGGGCGTGCTGTCAATCAACATTGACAGCACGCCCCCTTTGATCGGACACAACGAGCGAAGGACTTTCCTTCGCTCGTCGCGTCTGGCGCATGCGCACGACGGAGCTCCCTCCGTCGTGCGCATGCTCAGTGCATAACATCGACCCACTTGCGAGCGGACAGCCGCTCGCGAGTGGGTCTGAATCAGGCCCAGAATCCTTAACACTATACCATCCGTTGTGGATCGGAACGATATATCGTACGGCATGTGCAGTGTGTATGCACGGTTGAGCGTCCACAAGGGTCGTTCATCGCATTGTCTCGTCTGCTTGGCTGCACAGCAGATGGGATGATGCAATGAAGATGTCATGCTCTAATATGCAATGTGGAACGATATATTGCGCCATCATACTCTGGATCGTGCAGTGTGTAAGGCGCACGTGATGTATCATTACATCGCGTTGTTCTATCGCTGGGTGCACACATTGTATAGTGTGTACCCAGCTTAACAGAAACAGGAATGTAAAGCAAGTGTCAACTACTTTAATTGGTGGAAAGCAACCACTACAAAATAAACACATACATCCCACACACACTACCTTTCCCGGCACTGCTATTCAGATATTATATAATTATGTAATTGATACCTGCTGCACGTAACTTGGGTCTAGTTAGGACCCTATATATATATATATATATATATATATATATATATACACACCAAGGGAAAAAAACAGCTACTAAGTAACTACTGTGCTGGTATACAATTTCCTTTTTTCATTAATACTCATATGTAATAAATTGAGGTTTGCTCTCTATTAATGTACAGGAGGCTTGTTCAATTTTACCAATAATAGTTTTATTCAAAACATCAACATATGTTAAAAGCAAAACAACTACACATATATAGCAGCAATCTTCATATATGACACCAAATTTAGTAGTTAAAATCTATTCTCATATATAACATTAGTGTGTAAACGTATAACTTGGCATACACATACATACTCCAAAAACGCTTCACATAAAAAAAAAAATCCCAAATTTTAAATCCCTTTTGCTATTTTGAGTGATTGAAAATAGTTTCCTCAATAAGATACTGTGTTATTTGTATACAAGTCCACAATTTGTTACAAGTCCTGTAATTTAGTAACAATGTAGCAAAATGTCAATCCAGTGTTCTAGTATAACATGAGCATGCACACTGCTAACAAGCTGGCCGCTATAAATATAATGTTTAGGTAACTACTGGCGTCCCAGTATTACCATATGTAATCCAAGCGATCTCTGCTATATATTGATTTCCCCCACTCTCATATCATACCAATAGATAGTGAATTGCCGTTAGTCCATAACACGGCGCAGCCATGCTTTTTGAACTTCCAAGGACCGGGTCGATGGCCCCCCACAGAGCATGCGCACGACGGCGCCGGTGCCGTCGTGTGCATGCGTGAGACCCGCTACGACCGACAGCGCCGGTCGTAACGGGTCTCGATCCAAAGGGGGCGAGCTGTTGATGTTGATTGACAGCTCGCCCCATTTGGAAGGCGGGCCGGGGGGGATGGCAGCCCAAACGGAGGCGTTCCCATGGGACCATCACCGGAGCGGTCGTTAGAGCTGTGGGTGTTAACCCACAGCCTAACGACCGCAACAGAGGCGGGCGG
Source organism: Taudactylus pleione (assembly GCA_031769625.1). Classification (NCBI taxonomy): domain Eukaryota; kingdom Metazoa; phylum Chordata; class Amphibia; order Anura; family Myobatrachidae; genus Taudactylus; species Taudactylus pleione. The sequence goes on from JAUIMM010000651.1 coordinate 9,197,232, forward strand.
TCAGGATGCAAGTGGCCGCCCAGTTTCTGAGCGACCGCTTGCATCCTCCGACCGCCTCTGAATGAGGCCCTATGTCCTTCTGGTGGCAATGGCCGGAGGTAGGGAGATGGTAGCGGCACTGTGAAGACGTCGTGGCTGTGTGTCCCGGCTACTGAATAATTGAATCAGTGCGGCTGCTGCTTGTTCACGTCCGTCTGCTCACAAGCGCTTTTCCGAGCAGTCTCCGGCAATCTCCAAAGCAGAGTATCAAGGGGATAATGAAAGGGTCAACACGTTTCATCCCATTCCATGGGAGGAGGCGGAGCCAATATGACGTGATTCCATTAGAATCGCATCATTTGGCTCCGCCCCCTTCTGATTGACCCATAAATCGCAGCAGTTTGTCGCTAGGGAGAGGGGCCTAATAACATGGTGCCAGCCTGCCAGGTATACAAACCGCAGCTGCTGCAAGGTAAGTGTATGTGTATGTAATGTATGTGTGACATACAGTAGGTGTTTGTAAGGTATGTGTGACATATGTATGTGTGTGTGTATATATATATATATATATATATATGTGTATGTATCATATGTATGTGTGTGTATGTATTATATATAGATATATATAGGGGCACCTACAAACATTTGTTGTGGGGCCCTCAAATACCTAGTTACGCCCCTGAGTCATACAGTTATTTTCAGTTATTTTCTGGGGCTTATTCACACCATTGCAATGTGAACGCGGTTTTCATTTACTGCATAGAAACCGCACTAAAATCCATTAAGACACTTGCAACTCGTCCTGCAGCCTGATCTGACCCCAGTCTCGCAGATGTCTGTATACAGACCTATCGCTCTACAAGCAAATATCAGCAAGTTCGGAGGTACTGTAAGTGCGGCATAAAGCAGAACGTAATCACACCACAAAGGTTCTTGCAGCGAATAGGACTGAGTCCTATTGTTCATTAACCATAAAAACAGATTTATAGCAGTTTCCAGGGACATATATTATCATATAGTATTCAGATCTTATTACTGGTCTCTTGCAGTGTGCGGGGGGAACATTTTTTTTATAGTCTAGAGTAAACTCCTCCCTTTTCCAGCACCTGTGAAAGTAAATTGATTTGAGCAGCCGCTATTTTTTATTACTGTTCTGGGAAGCATGAGCGAGACCAGCATTTGGAGGGTGTGCTGGTTCCTGTAGTTCTATTTGGATGATTCTGGGTTACCTCCAGGTGAGTTGGTTCTCAACTTAGATATATTAAAGTATGTGCTATTATCATGTGGCATAACAGTATGCAATTATATGACTCAAAGTGGGTGCTATTCATACCTCCCAAAATGATCCATTCCAGGAGGGACAAAATACTCTGTCCCTGGACTTCCCTCTTAATTTGATTGATGTCACCTTTGTTTAAGTATATAATTGATAAGAAAGGTGTTTTAACACAGGTGACGGCAATCATAAATTAAGAGGGAAGTCCAGGAACAGAGCGTTTTGTCCCTCCTGAAATGGGTCATGTTGGGAAGTATGCCTATTATCATGTAGCGTTAGTACAGACAGGGGTTTAGGGAAGGCGGTTCCATTGGAGCGCAAGCTGGCAGAGGCGGGCTGCGCCAGAGGGCAGGGTGCCATGTGCCCCCCGGGCCCCAGCGCCATGCGGGGCGCGGGCAGTCTGTGTCTCTGTGACACAGCTGCACCGTGCGTGTAGTGCTGACCAGACGAAGTTCGGTCAGCTCTACACAGTGACAAACACACAGCAGCCGGCTCACTCATTAGCTCCATCTTCCGGCTCTCGCAGTGGGTAATGGGAGAGACGTCATGGCATCTCTCCCATAATGCAGAGCGGGCCAGCCCAGGAGGACGGACGGAGGAGCGGATGGTGGTGGTGGGAGCAATACTGGGGGTACTGCATAGGGGGGGATACAACTGGGGCCACTATTTAAAGTGCACTGCATAAGGGTTACCACTATTGGGGTCACTGCATGGGGAGACTACTACTGGGGGCATTATATAAGGGGAACTGCATAAGGGGTACCACTACTGGGGACACTGCATAGGGGGTACCACTACTGGGGGCACTATATAAGGGGCTTACTACTGGAGGCACAAGGGGCACTGCACAGGTGGACCACTACTGGGGGCACTGTATAAGGGGCACTGCATAGGGGGGATCACTACTGGGGGCACTACTGGAAGCTTGCATAAGGGGGACCTCTCCTGGGGCACAAGGTGCACAGCATATGGGCACCACTACAGGGGGGCATAAGGGCTCAACTACAGAGGGCACTGCACATGGGCACCACTACAGGGGGCACTTCATATGGGCACCACTACAGGGTGCACTGCATACAGGTACCACTACAGTGGGCTTCCCCTAATCTTTATTCTTACTTCTCTTTACTTTAATCCCATATGGACCCGCCTCCTCGCTGGAACACTTGAGGGGGGGGGGCGCCGTAGGACGCAAGTGCTCTGGGCACCCTGGCTACACGCTACTCCTCTGAGTACAGAGACGCCTTGACGCTGCTGGATGGCTTAAGCATATCTTTGTAAATATATATCTGTTCAGTGTGTACCCAGCTTAAGATTTTGTTCCCCAGGAATTGCTTGTTATTGGGAATGTCCCTATGCGTCCATGTCATACTGGGGACTGTAGTAAGAACTGTATTTTTCCCTATAGATTATAAACTTGCGAGCAGGGTCTTCCTTCCTATATATCCATCTGTTATTACCCAGTTTTGTTCTATCAATGTTTCCAATTGTAAAGCGCAACGGAATATGCTGCGCTAAATAAGAAACTGTTAATAAATAAATAAAATAAATATTACACAAAAGTATGCTGTCACTACAGTGCATGCACGAGGTGCTTATTTCTCTGCTTAGCAGTGAGGTGAACCTGGAAATAATGTTCAAGTGTTTACAACTATATATATAACTGTGTCCGCCAGATTTATGATGTGGACTCTGGAAAATCAATTGTCTTCTAGAAGCAAATACATTATACATTGGTCAGACCTTGGATTTAACCTTTTTCAGTGCTGGAATATGAAGCAGCTTTTAACATATGCTAACAGCGAGTAAAACAACCATTATTGTGCAAAGTATTATCCTTGTGTGTGTGTGACCATCTGTTGCGGAACTACAAGTCACAGCATGTCCTGACAGAATAAGGCACAGTGAAAAAATTATTCCTTTACTCATGTCCCGAAAAGCAAATCATCATCTGGCCGGTTAGCTCAGTTGGTTAGAGCGTGGTGCTAATAACGCCAAGGTCGCGGGTTCGATCCCCGTACGGGCCAGTTTTTTCTTTTTTTTTTTTTTTTTTTCTTGTATTTTTGTGCACAACATGGACAGGATGTAGATAATCAGCAACAACAAAAAAAGAGAAAGATACCATAACAAAATGTATCTTTTATATAAGCAAACTATTTATAACAAAAATAATAATGCATTCAACACCGCCACCCAGTGGTGTCCAGGCGTAATGACAATGGTGAGCTGAGAAACCCTTAATACTACAAACCTCAGTAGACTCATGTATTTCAATATCTATAGGGAATTGTAATGCCATACACATACTTTTATATCATGACACCCCTATGCCTGTCTATGTCCTCGGAGATGTAAAGCACTTAAATGTACTATATTTGTGGGCACAACTAGTTAGTTCTTTGCCATTAAATAGTTGTTTAGAGGGTTTCCATATTTACCTTCATTTATTGGCTTGTACTTGCCCTCCTGCAACTTACTAAATACTTTTATTTTATCTCTCTGACACCTTCTGTGCTTTTCAGTCGTGTCTTTATATCATATGTTATATATATATTTTTTCCAGTATAATAGCCTTATAAAATATAAATGTACAAAAGAAACAATTGCTGTATACAGAGTTGTACTATGTTATATTCAGGAGTAAAAGATGATTTGTAAGTATTATGCCTGAATGTACTGTTTATCCCTTTATTATTTCACTGATTTCTAAATAAAATTCTGCATCTGGTGCATCCTTACTTATATTATTTAGTAAAGACCAGGGAAAAAACCCCCCATCGTTTTAAATAAAACCTAAAATCATATTTGGGGGTCTTAGGGGAGAAGCAGTCAGCTGCATCTCTAGCAATGCTGTGGAACTACAAATCCCAGCATAAACTGAATGTATGCATGTATATATGGAAAAAACATGCCATCTGTGTCACTCCAACCATTGTGAAACTACAAGTTCCAGCATGCCATGTGAGCCATGGCTTGTAGGGTCTTTAGAGACAGAGGGAGTCATTCAGACCCGGTCATTAGCGCCGATGCGCTCGGACCAGGTCGATGGCCCCCCACAGAGCATGCACACAACGGAGCCGTCGCCGTCGTGCGCATGCGTGAGACCCGCTACAACCGACAGCGCCGGTCGTAGCGGGTCTCGATCCAAAGGGGGTGAGCTGTCGATGTTGATTGACAGCTCGCCCCATTTGGAAGGCAGGCCGGGGGGGTGGCAGCCCAAACGGAGGCGTTCCCATGGGAACGCCTGCCGTTTGGGGGAGGCCCCACTGACATCACTAGTGATGTCAGTGGAGAGCTTCCGGCTCTGACAGAGCCAGAAGCTCTCCGGGGCTTACGACAAGTGAGACCCTACCCTAGGGTCTCGTCGTAAGCCCCGATGGTCGCGATGGTCTCTGACCATCGTGACCATCACCCGAGCGGTCGTTAGAGCTGTGGGTGTTAACCCACAGCCTAATGACCGCAACAGAGGCGGGCGGACAGGATGCAAGTGGCCGCCCAGTTTCTGAGCGACCGCTTGCATCCTCCGACCGCCTCTGAATGAGGCCCAGAGAGCCATAGTTTGGCTGTCCTATCTGATCTATCTAAGGCAGAGGTTCCCAAACTCGGTCTTCAAGGCATACTTGCCGACATTCAGCTCCCTCCTTCCGGGAGGGAGCTGAATGTCTGTTTATAGCAGGGGGCGTGGCCGGGCAATAATGAAGAATTGGGGGCAGGGCTGGGGGCATGACCACGCAATCATGTCATCGTGTCCCCGCCCCCTCTTCACAATACCAAAATTAATGGCATTGTGAAGCAGGGGGCAGTGCTACGATGACGGGGGTTTCTATCTTTACTCTGGGGGTGGTCGGAAGGGTCGGCGGCCACTGGGAGGCTTGCCTGCATTTACGGGGGGCCGGAAGCGGCACCAAATATTCAGGAGGCTCCCGGCCAAATTGGGAGGGTAGGCAAGCCTGGTTCAAGGCGCCCTAAGAGTCCAGGTTTTAAGGCTATCAATGCTTGACAACAGGTTACTTAATTAGTACCTTAGTCCATTGGTTCCCAAACTGTGCGCTGTGGCACCCTGCGGTGTCTTGGAACACTTGCAGGGGTGCCTAAGGTTGGTGATCCAGCACCAAATCCAATTATTTATGGTCAATGTAATGTAAATATGTGGACAAACAGAAGCGCAAACCTGTCCAGCGCCATATAATTGACCCTAGGGATGACAGGTAAGCACAATTTACATTACTACATTTTTTTCTAAATTTCTCAATGACAAACTTTTGGCTTAGGGGTGCCGTGAAAACAATGCTGACATTCTAGGGCGCCGTGATTCAAAAAAGTTTGGGAACCACTGCCTTAATCAATTTGATTTAACCATCAGTGCTCAACCATCGATATCTCTAAAATATGAACTGTTGGGATGTCTTGTGGACTGTGGGCCTGATTCAGACCCGCTCGCAAGCGGGTCGATGGTGGAACACTGCGCACGTGCGGCGTACGCGAGCCCTGGAGCGAGTGAGAAATTCACTCGCTCCGGGGCTCGCTACAAACGGGGCGGATGTCGAAGTTGATCGACAGCTTGCCCCGTTTTGTAGGCAGGGAGGGGGGGTGACTGGACAAACAGAGGCGTTCCTGAAGGAACGCCTGCCGTTTGTGGGCGGCCCTACTGATATTACTCGTGATGTCAGTAGTGAGCTTCCGGCTGTATTAGAACAGGAAGCTCATTGGGGCTTGCGGGAACGAGACCCTACCGCAAGGGTCTCGTCGCAAGCCCGATGGTCGCGACCATCACCTGGCCGCTCGCAAAAGCTGTGGGTGGTCACCCACAGCTTAGCGAGCGGCCAGGAGGCCGGGTCAATAAAAAAAAATATGGCCGCCTTGATTCAGAGCCAGCGCTCGCTTTTTGCGAGCGCCTCTGAATCAGGCACTATGTTTGGGAGCCACTGAAGCTAAACTATTGACAAGTTCATGGCTTGTGGTCCAGGTTGTGAAGTTGGAATTTAAGTCTCCTGGCTGCTTGAAAACTCCATAAAACACATTATAATGAGAACCAAATTCCTCATACACTATGATCTACCATACAGACAACAAAACATCCCGTCACCGTTCTAAAGCCGATCACCTTGTAGTCACATTTTACATGAAGGTAACTAGCGTACGAATATTTGATATTTACACATATAATTACTGGGGGGAAAAGGATATAAAAACTATAGAGAGCATAGTCTCTGTCACACATATAAATACTTTGTATTGTTCTGTATTATTATTATCCGGTATAGTGTGTATGGTATAAATATATCACTGACATTATTCAGGCTGACGCTGGCCCTTATTGGACGATGACCGTGTAAAATTCATTATTTTAGTAATTTAGGATGCAGGAGGTGTTAGCTTTCACTTTAAATATATTAAACTATTATGTATATAAATTACTGGTATTTATATGTATAAAATTACAGCCCATAACAACAGAATATCTGCAGTGCTAGAGACCCACCCTATTCGTCACACAGACAAATGGATTTTCCACACACATGAGTGTCACAGGATTATAATTACTCTACATTGCTATACGTGGAAGAATGAATGGGCTCTAGGAGGAGAAAGCTGCCCATATGGTAACAGTATGTGATCTTGTCAGCTACAAAATGAATATACATTATGTGGTCTCTAGCAGTGTGAGAAAAAGCATTTCAGGGAGATTGTGAAAGTAACACCTATGAGCACGGTGGTAAAGTGGGCGTGTCCTGCTACATCTGGGGGGCGTGTCATAATACTGACTTACAACCAAATGTAAATGAGCCCCAAAGCAGTCAGTAAGATCTACTTGTTGATGAAAACACACTGCTACTTTCCAGAAAATACATGTAGCCATAGGGATCATTATATATAATATAACAGCTACATAATGGGGGTAAGGTGCAATCGGGGAGATTGGCAGACTCTTCAGGGAGTCAGGGAGATTGCTAATATGTCAGGGAGTCTACCTAACAATAAGGGAGAGTTGGCAAGTTTGCTACGCCAGTTAGCGTATCTCATACTTGTCAACTCTCCCTCATTGTCAGGAAGGCTCCCTGACATATTAGCAATCTCCCTGTCTCCCTGAAGAGTCTACCAATCTCAGAATTTAGACGCCTATCTTTAGTACTACTAACTCGGGATTACAACGCCGGCTTCCCGCGCAACGGTAGTCTTACTACATCCCCTTTCTGATGTATTTGCCCAATTGTAAAGCGCAGTGGAATACGCTGGCTTCAATATTTGAATTATGATTGATGCCTAATAGTTTATGCGTATTCTGGAAACAAAACAACTGGCTGCAAGCATGGGTGCAAGACTCAAAGGCCGACATTAGGCCCCGCCCCTTTCTGGGAAACGTCCCATATTCGCGGGTCGGCACGGAGGGGGGTGGGGCTAAATGATGCGATCTGCATCATATTAGCCCCGCTCCTTCCCTACGGGCCCGCAAACTCCCCGTAAAATCTCCCCATCATGCCCACTACACTAGGATGGGGTTACCCAGGGGCATCGGAACGATTTTATGTTGGGGGGGCAACATAAAATCGTCCCGGCGCCCGCCTCCCCTTCTCCCTCCCTCTTACCTGGCCGCGCACTCTGCGCAGGGACTGTAGGGTGCATGGCCCCTGCACTGCACGGAGGAGGAGGTGTCATGTGCGGTGTTTTAACTAAAAAGACCGCACATTACACCTCCTCCAACGTGCAGTGCAGGGGCCGTGCAGCCTGTTGCTATAAAGCACAGACCCTGACCGTCCGCACCCAAATGTTTTTTTTGGGGGGGAGGGGGGACAACCCCCTTCCCTGGATGCCCGTGGGGCTACCTGAAAAATTGGGAGCCTCCTGCGACTTCCAGGATAGTAGGCAAGTATTAATACTGGCAGCAGAGGGCAGCAGTGATGATAGAAGGATTATCTAACTATATTGGTGGCAGGGGTGCAGCACTGGTGGTACAGAGATGGGTAAAGATAGCAGGCTACCAACATTAATAACACAAAGACTGGCCTCACAAAACAAAGTGTAGCACAGTCAGTGTCTGCTGCTGAACCTCTTGAAACGATGACTTGTTGGGACGAGCTTGCGTCTCTAAATGACCCTGTGCAGCAGAAAGACACTGGTTTATATCCTAGTTTCGTAAGATATTCTGCAGCAGCTGAGATCTTGCAGTCTCACAATCAATCCCGTGTATAAGTGTGAAGAAAAGGGCTGGCCAGAAATCTGTTCCAAAACACAATCTGATGACACAAAGCCTCATGCACTCCGTGCCCAGCATGACACCAGCATTATAAAGCTGCACCACACAACAACACAATGCATTTTACACGGCAGAGGGACACACAGCAGGATACAATGGATTGTGTGGGGCAGAGAACACACCCTGGACATAGACTGAATCCCTAGCAAGCAGGCTAGGAAACCCCATGGGGTGACAGTGGTATACTCACCCCAGCTGTTTCTCTCCTTACGGTTCCTGGCCATGGCAGGGTGAGGCTGTGGGCAGCAGGAGGGTGTGATGGGTCTGGTGATGGAGACTCTGCAGGATGAGAGATGCTGAGAGAAGGAGGAGGAGGAGGAGGAGGACCACAGTCATGTGATCAGGAGAGCTCAGTGCAATTATATACAGCACAGGAGAGTGCATACACTAATCCATAGGTTTTATTTCTCAACAATTTAATTGCATAATATCTAAACCTAAACCCAGATCAACATTAATGTTGATATTAGATTATAATGTAGTAAACAATGCAGTGAAACAGCAATACGCTACAGAATGGAAATATTCATAGGTGCATGCATAAAACAATGCCGGACCGATAACCACCAGTGTAGTGTGAGCTACACAAATAATAGCAGCTGTCTAATTGGATACTATGTGTTACAGCAGTTTTGTACAGTGGTGTAACTCCCAAAATAAAGTGCCATGTCTACCAGGGCAGTTTAACTGAGGAAGGGGCCAGAGTGCAGTGCCTGTGCAAGCCCCCCCAACCCCCCACGCACACACACACAGGGTCTCTTTCAGAGGCGGTCGGAGGATGCAAGCGGTCGCTCAGAAACTGGGCGGCAGCTTGCATCCTGTCCGGCCGCCTCTGTTTCGGTCGTTAGGCTGTGGGTTAACACCCACAGCTCTAACGACCGCTAGGGTAATGGTCGCGATGGTCATTGACCATCGCGACCATCGGGGCTTACGACGAGACCCTAGGGTAGGGTCTCACTTGTCGTAAGCCCCGGAGAGCTTCTGGCTCTGTCAGAGCCGGAAGCTCTCCACTGACATCACTAGTGATGTCAGTGGAGCCTCCCCCAAACGGTAGGTGTTCCCATGGAAACGCCTCCGTTTGGGCTGCCCACTCTCCCGGCCCGCCTTCCAAACCAGGCGAGCTGTCAATTAACATCGACAGCTCGCCCCCTTTGGAAAGAGACCCGCTACGACCAGCGCTGTCGGTCGTTGCGGGTCTCACGCATGCGCATGAAGGAGCCGGCTCCCTCGTGCGCATGCGCACTAGACAAACATCGAGGCGGTCGTAGACCGTACGGCCGCCTCTAAATACAGCCCACTCTCCCTCAGGCGCATTCCAGAGTAGACTCGCCGACAGAAAGGTAAGCATTGTGACTGGGTGCATAAACCCTGCACCCATTATAGTGTAATACCCTTTGTGTTTACTATAGCATATAATCTAAGAAGAATGTTTTGGGTGATAAATATGTTCAATATATGTTAAAAAGATGCATCATATCATACTTGCCTAGTTTTGAAAAAGCATTTCAGTGAGATTGTGAAAGCAGCACCTATGAGCGCAGCGTTAAAGTCGTCCAGTGTGTACGCGGTGAGTGACCAACGATGCGCGTTCCCGCGGGTCGTTGAAGATGTCGTTCATCGCCTGAACATGTAGGCCAACCTGGCAATATCGTCAGGTTGTGCATGTTCAGGGATGAGGGAGGGTGCTGGCACTGAACGATATCATTAACAGCATTGGGCCCGGCACTGCAGGGGAAACACTAGACGATATCGCTCAGGTGCAATGAAGGAGATTGCTACTATTTCAGGGAGTCTCCCTGACAATGAGGGAGAGTTGGAAAGTATGCAGTATATATATATTTAAGGAGGAGAAAGGGAAGCCGTTTGGTTTTGCAATTCATGTATTAATGAAGTGAACATATATGTAAGGTTTTGCTCCGTTGCATGCAGTGGTCTGAGGTGATTCAGTGGATGACCGCACATGCTGCTCATGGAAGCTTCTAGGAGAGGCTCAAGCAACCGGGCAGTGGCCCTGAAGGAAGTCAGCCCTAACAGACAGCTGAGTGGGTGGAGCTGCAGCAGGGATATCAGTTGGGGTACGATCATCTCGGCAGTAGAGCTGGCCAACAGAGGGGTGTCCATTGATGATTTCCATCGATGGCACATAACCCATCTATGGTGAACCATCGATGGTTTGCACTCCCTGATGGCCACCAATGCAGTGGAGAACGGCGGGCCGCGGGCCAATCAAAAACAGGGATGGGGCTTAGCTGGTCTCCCATTTGTCCAACGATGGTAGAGAAGCATTGACTATCTGCCATCGATGGTAAAAGTATTTGACATCGGCCATAAACTATCAATGATTTAGAATCGTTGATGGCCATCCCTAGTCGGTAGCTGGCTGAGATAAAAGTTGATAACAGCTGAGGTACAGCAGTAGGAGAAGTTGTGAGCTACATTAAAGTGTACTTTATTTCAAGTACATCACAGTGACTGAAGGGGGAAGTTACCATACTTCACCAAAGCCCTTATATGATTTCAGTGTGCTTCTATTTTAATATAAGTGACAGAGCTGGGAGAGTAATTAATCTCAGTTATAACAGAACAGTGGAGCCTAGCCTTGTTCTTCCAGCTATGGATACTGTATACATGCCAGCTGCAAGAGCTCCTTACTGAGACTATAATATAAAGAAGAAGGAGACTAAATATATCTACACAAAACTACCAGATAACTGCATACATTGGAGCAGGAACTTCTAACCTAACTCAAATCCATTAACAAGTGTGGTTATAAGTTTAGGTTGCTCTGAAATATAGATTTGTCTTCTGGTGTGGCATAAGAGATAGACTCCAGATGTTAGACAGTGCATAGTTAGACAGGGACAAAAGTTCGACAGGGACAAAAGTCAGACACACTAAAGTTAGACATGTAAAAAGGTTGACAGGGTCAAAAGTTTGACAGAAAAATGGTCGACACAAAAATGGTCAACAATATTTATTTTTATTAGACCTAATCTTCATCTTAGCCCTCCCTCCTGGTGCCTAACCCTAACCCTCCCTCCTGGTGCCTAACCCTAATCTTCCAGTAAGTGCCTAACCCTAACCCTCCCTCCTGGTGCCTAACCCTAACCTTCCAGTAAGTGCCTAACCCTAACCTTCCAGTAAGTGCCTAACCCTCCCTCCTGGTGCCTAACCCTAACCTTCCAGTAAGTGCCTAACCCTAACCCTCCCTCCTGGTCCCTAACCCTAACCTTCCAGTAAGTGCCTAACCCTAACCTCCCAGTAAGAGCCTAACCCTAACCTCCCAGTAAGTGCCTAACCCTAAAAAAAAGGTGCCTAACCCTAAAAAAAGTGTCGCCCATTTTTGTGTCAACCATTTTCATGTTGAACCCTGTCGACCTTTTGTACCTGTTGACATTTTTACATGTCTAACTTTAGTGTTTCTGACTTTTGTCCCTGTCGAACTTTTGTCCGTCTAACTATTTATTGTATAACATCTGGTGTCTATCTAGACATTCGTCAAAATTTACTAAGCGGCAGGTTCTAAACCCCGGGGGTTTCGTGGTGGTTTCTATTCTGTTCTAAACCCCAGGGGTTTAGTGGCGGTTTTGCAGCAGTTTCTAAATGACAGCCCTGTTCTATTCTATTTTAAAATGTGTTTTGACGGCAGTTTTGCAGAGGTTTTGGCCTTAGTAAATCTGCAGATAGCAAATCCGCCGGCAAACCACAGTCAAAAAACATTATAGAATAGAATAGAACAGGGCTGTCATTTAGAAACCGCTGCAAAACTGCCACCAAACCCCCAGGGTTTAGAACAGAATAGAACCCACCGTTAAACCGCCACCAAATCGCCGGGGTTTAGAACCCGCCGCTTAGTAAATTTTGGCCATTGTCTAACTCAGTGGTTCCCAAACTTTTTGAACCACGGCGCCCTAGATTATCAACACTGTTTTCATGGGAACCCCTAAGCCAAAAGTTTGTAATTGAGAAATTCTGAAAAAAATAAGTAAAGTAGTAAAGTGAAGGAAATTGTGCTGACCTGTCATCCTTAGGCTCAGGTATGTGGTTATGGACAGGTTTGTGCTTCTGTTTATCCACATATTTACATTACATTGACCATAAATAATTTTATTTGGTGCTGGACCACCAACCTGAGGCACCCCTGCAAGTGTCCTGAGGCACCCCAGGGTGCCACGGTGCAACAGTTTGGGAACCACTGCTCTAACTAATTACTGTCTATCTATAGTCGGGAACCCGTAATATTAAATAACTGCAAAAGCTCAATGTTAGTACATTATTTTTACTCCATTTCTGCAGTGGTTCTTTTGCCAAGAACCGCCTTGGACTTTGCTGCCGGGAGTCCGCAGGTCGCGTCCTTTTTAGCTGTGTAGGACTGTAACAATTTTGAGCTACAAAATCAGCAGGCTGTAGTAAGGGAACCTGAGGACAGGGTCACAGGCAAAGTAACAAAATGATAAGACAAGCCAAGGTCAGGGGCACAGGCAGAGATTCGTCATCAGAAGGACGCAGGGTCTGGTTCACACCGGCAGATTCACAAAGGCAGCAGCAAATAATGTGACCTAATACTCTGGCACTGTGTAGTGCTCAGAGACAGCCTTACGCTGTCCAATAAATGGTGGATCAATGAAATAACTACACAGCGAACTATAGGCCTGATTCAGCAGCGATCGCAATTACGTATGCAGATCCAGCGTTTATTACCCATTGCGCGTACGTATAAGCCGCGCTGCGATCGCACTGTGATTACAAATGCACAGAGGAATCCATCGCAGAGTGAGTGACAGGTTGTGAGTGGTATGAAAAATGCAGGCGTGCCTGTCCGTTTGAACGCTGTTGCTTGGGCGTGCATAAATTAGCCACTGCAACTGCATAGGCAGCATGAGAGCCCACTGCGTGCGAGGAGACTTGTAGTGTCTGCGGCTGGTCAGACCTGGTGTAAATGCTGCGTGACTGGCCGATGTGCCTTGATGTTACCGGTTTACGCAGAAGAGCGAACTTGGACGTATATGAGAAGGCAGCGTTGGGCGTCTTTATGCCGCCTGTGCATTTGCAGGCATTAGCATATGTTCGCAGCTGCGTTCCGTGCGAAATCGCAGCTGCGATCGCACCAGGAATCGCTGCTGAATTAAAGTGTCAAAGTCCAATACAAAGGAGTGCTGAATACACAAATATATCAGAAGGGATATTACAATTTAATAAAATCAATAACCTGTATAGAACGTACAAAAACCGATTACCATGTATTGCACACATAAAAATATGGATGACTTTTGGAAGCAGCCCATGACAAGTGGTCTCTCATATTATCTATATTCAACATCAATTATCCACCAACTCATGAAAGGGGATGTAGTATTATGATCCCGGAGCCGAAATCCTCTCACCAATCAGAATCCTGCCCGCTGACATCCCGACGGTAAGTATTGGGGTTAGTGGGAGAATTAGTGATAGGGTAGGCACTAGGTGTCGGCCTTCTAACTCAGTCGTGATGCCGGCATCTGAGCGCCGGGATCCTGTACCCAAACCCTTAAAAACTCTTACACACACACACCTAGCCCCTCAATAAACCTGATGTGAACTGTGGAAATTAAATAAAAAATGTTATACTACCTAAAGGGCTATTTTTACAGCGGACTATGGCCCTCATTCAGACCCACTCGCGAGCGGCTGTCAGCTCGCAAGTGGGTCGATGGTCTGCACTGCGCACGACGGAGGGGGCTCCGTCGTGCGCATGCGCGAGACGCGACGAGCGAAGGACTTTCCTTCGCTCGTAGTGTCTCATCAAAGGGGGCGTGCTGTCGATGTTGACTGACAGCACGCCCCCTTTGGTGGGCGTGCCGGGGGCGTGCCTGCCAGACGGAGGCGTTCCCAAGGGAACGCCTACCGTCTGAAGCCGGCCCCACTGACATCACTAGTGATGTCAGTGGGAGTGATTTTGGGTCTGATAGAGCCAAAATCACTCCTGGCCTTGCGGTTGAAAAACTCAACCGCGGGCTTTTGCTCGCAGTGGCGATGGTCGCGATGGTCAAGACATATTAATGGAGGTGGGCCCTGATTCAGAGCGAGCGCTCTGGTCAGAGCGTCCGGCTCTGAATCAGGGCCTATCTTCACATACCGGCATAGGGATACTGACTGCAGAGGTGTTCCCTATTTAAACCAAAATTTAAGTAGATATCTAATGGCTTGTATTTGATATCCTATTCTTATTATTTTTGTGTGCAATACTTTTTAATTGGCACATGTACGTTTTATACGTTATTGATTTTAATCAATTGATGTTTTTAATATAATTTCTGATATTTTGTATATTCCGCACTCCTTTGTGGATTGAACTTTGAGACCAGTCAGAAAAAAGGCTCGATCCAGACCTGCTCGCCAGATGCGTTTGCTCGTTCCCATATCCAGCGCACAGCCAGCAAGGCAGGCGATCGCACAGCAAGGCATTAGCACGCCCACTATGTCTTGGCGTGCGATCACTTAGTGTATGCAGACGCCCACCAGCCCGTTATAAGACGCCCACTTGTGCACGTCATCTCCTGGAAGTGCATGAAAACATTGGTACATCGAGCACCATCGGATGCGATCTCAGCACTTGAGGCTGACTATACCCTGCCGCAAGCACAGCGATCACTTCAGAGTGAAATACAACCAGATGACGTGTACAATGACGCTGCCTGCTAATTATGCACGCCTCTGAAACGGCGCTGGTACACTTAGGCACGCCTGCATTTGCATCTGCACTCCCCCGTTTCCAGTGGTCAGCCCGTCACCACCCACAAACGGCCTCTCCTGTCATTCACTCTACTGAGAGTGGCATGCGTGTCCCTATGCAGGGATGGACCGACCCGATTACATCAGGTAAGCAGCACATCTCTCAAGCGCCCCTTCCCTACCTTCCACCTCACTCATAAGCGACCCAGAGGCAAGGAAGCTGGGTGGTGCTCTCAGTGCTGCTCCATGCAGGGAGAACAGCCCCCTCTTCTGGCTGGTGCCCTACATGCCTGCATACTCTGAGTAATGGTCGGGCTGGTCCTGTCCCAATGGAAGATGCCGGAACCAGCGAGCCGGAGCCCATCCACAAGTGCCGGCAAGGAGGACATGAATACCGGGCAACCCACTGAGCAGGGGAACGGGTGGTCAGGCCAAGCCCCCAGACCCAGTAAGATAGCGCTTGCCGATTCATAACAGGAGTGTTTTGCATTTAGCATGATTGCCCTCTTCAATCCCTCGACCACTTAGTAAATATGCCTCAAGATCTGTTTTAGTGGAAGGTATGGAGGGTGGTTTACTGCGCTCTGAGGAATGTGGCATGCCCCCACGTGTTGTGCTGCTTACACTCCTGATTTGGACTGGGACAACGTTAAGAGACATAGGGGCCTATTCATCATTGGAGGTCGTATGGCCCCTGATGATTAAGTAATGATCTGGCTGCGAGGGATACTTAAATATCCAACTTACAGCGGGGGAAACTTTGCAGCGGAGCAATTAATCATTGTTCCGATGTGGGGACAGCTGCTCCGAAAATCAGCTGTCCCCTCGGTTAATATCGCAGCTGCATTTCTTACCTCCTCCCCGTCGGCGCGGCTACGCTGCAAGACCCGAGGTTACGCATGCGCAAAGCCGCTGGGGAGGTAGTGAGAAGGAAGCGGATGGATTTGTTCGGATCCCTCTTCGCATCCCCGGAACGTCTTTCAATAGGAAGGAGCGGGGACTCGAGAACAATCACTTCTTCTAGCAAACAAATCCCAAAAACTTTCAGTTTTCGGAGTTTGCTGAATATCAGGTAATCCTTTAGGGACCCCTGATGATGAATGGTTCGGTAACTAAAATATGGTTACCAGGCCATTTACCGTTTGATGAATAGGCTCCATATTGTCATATTTCTCTTGTTCCCTTTCAGCTGGTCGGTTTTTAAGGACGTTATGAGCAGGCCAGGTGGATTCTTTGAATTGCAGAATAGCTGCTCAGCTGTAACTTGGGTTCATGCCTACTGTGATCACGTTATCATCTAGGAGCTGTGGCCTAATCGCGGGAGACGTGGGTAAGCCCCCTTTAGGAGAAAACAAAAGCCTGCGCTGAAGAGGGAGGTTCTGTGAGACCCATAGCCAGGGGCAGTGGCGTAACCAGGGCAGGTCAGCCGGGGATTGTGCCGCCGGCCGCGGTCCAGTAAAGTCAAAGTAATGCGGACTTCAGTGAGTGCGGTCCGCACTACACAGTAACACACACGCACCGCCACCAGCGCTGGGTAGTACACTCGGCGGCGGTGTGTTTCAGCAGCCAATGAGAGTCAGACAGACTCTTGTTGCCTGCTGCGCCCACTGCCGGAGCCAGGCTGGTGCTCACTCACTCGGGTGCGGCAGGAGCAGGGATTCAGGTAAATGTTTTGTGTATGTATGTATGTCTGTATGTATGTGTGTTACATATGTAAGGGGCACTACTGGCCAGGGACACTGTATAGGTGTCACTGTATCACTACTGGGGGCACTGCATAGGGGGGACCACTACTGGGGGCACTGTATAAGGTGCACTGCATAGGGGGATCACTACTGGGGGCACTGTATAAGGGGCACTACTGGGGGCCTGCATAATAGGAACCACTACTGGGGGCACTGCATGAGGGAGACCTCTACTGAGGGCACTGTATAAGGGGCACTACTGGGGTCCTGCATAAGAGGGACCACTACTGGAGGCGCTGTATAAGGGGCACTACTGGGGGCACTGTATAAGGGGAACTGCATAGGTGGGATCACTGCTGGGGGCACTGTATAAGGGGCACTACTGGGGGCACTGTATAAGGGGGATCACTACTGGGGGCACTGCATAAGGGACACTGCATACGGGGAATCACTACTGGGGCACTGTATAAGGGGCACTACTGGGGGTCTGCATAAGGGGGACTTCTACTGAGGGCACTGTATAAGGGGCACTACTGGGGACCTGCATAAGAGGGACCACTACTGGAGGCGCTGTATAAGGGGCACTACTGGGGGCACTGTATAAGGGGGATCACTACTGGGGGCACTGCATAAGGGACACTGCATACGGGGAATCACTACTGGGGGCACTGTATAAGGGGCACTACTGGGGGTCTGCATAAGGGGGACCTCTACTGAGGGCACTGTATAAGGGGCACTACTGGGGACCTGCATAAGAGGGACCACTACTGGAGGTGCTGTATAAAGGGCACTACTGGGGGCACTGTATAAGGGGTACTACTGGGGCCACTGTATAAGGGTGCACTACTGGGGGCACTGTATAAGGGTGCACTGCTGGGGCACTGTATAAAGGGCACTACTACATAGGGCACTGCTACTGGGGACATTGCATAAGGGGCACTACTACAGTGGGCATTGCAAGATCGGCACTACTACTGGGGGCAGCAGCCTCCCTCGTCCCACTGCAGCCCAGCACACAGCACTGTGTGCTGGGCTGCAGACAGGAAGCCGGCACCTTCGGGATTTTTTTTTCACCAGCCCCGAGGCAGGTGAAACAAAATCTCCAATAAGTGCCTTTTTTCATGCCCGTGATTGCGAAAACACATGGATCAGGGAACTTATCCTGGATCCTATGTATTTTCACCCAAAAACAGGATTGTTTTTGTGCAGTAAATATGGAGGGTAATTGAATTGCCTGAAAAAAAAATTGAGGTAAAGTCCCAGTTTCTCTGCACGAAAAATGATTGTGGCCAATTGAATTACCCCTAGTATGGAAGGCAAATGCCATACATGTGCAGATTCGGGATGGAACACAGATGTCTCATGTACTATTTATTTCAGTCTATGCTCCATCCTGTATCTCCTGCATTGCTTCATATGCCCACCAGTATGGCTCTAGCTCTCCTGACATGCTTTCTGAATGCAGCTGAAAAAAATGAGGCGTACATACTGTATATCCAGTCACACAAATAGATAAGGCACTGTATACATTCATCCACACTAGCCTGGATATATGTATGCCTCATCTTTTTCTGCTGCAAAACAAGGGATGGCTCTCAATGTACATCTCTCTGTATAAAGGTAGCACCCATCCTTGGTAATCATTGCCCATTTCCCTATAGATTGTGGGCCTGATTCAGCAAGAATCGCTATTCTGCTAGAACGCGCACACCGCAGTTGCTAATATCAGCGGTGATATGTAAATGTTTGCAATCGCCTTGCAATCACAGCCTAACATAAGTACGCCCACGTCCCCTTACACACAACCGTATACTTGGGCAATATAGCGAAATAATCGGTAACATCGGACCCATACGCACAGTTAAGACAGGTCAGACCTCACTCAGGAATTGCTAACTTCAGCGCACGCTTTGAGGCCTCAGGCTGTGTCTGAGATAGCAGTGGTTAATTTATGCACGCCCATGCAACGGCGATGGCACTGGCACGCCCCTCATTTGCCCGACCACCCCTGTCACCACCCAGAAACGGTACTTTTCTGTCAATCAATGTGCTCTGGGTCTGCGTGGCTTCTGCAAACGCAGTTCCCACCGCAATTGCAAGTTTGCGCACGCGTACTGCAATGCATGCGCAGTCAGAATTAATTGACCAATTGCGTGTGTCTTTGCAACTGCGATCCTTGCTGAATCAGGCCCTATAAGCGAGCAGGGCCCTCTTACCTTTATGTCTGTCTTTTACTATCCAGTCTTATTTTAATGCTGTTTGTTCCCAACTGTAAAGTCTAAGTGGGGGCCTGATTCAGAACCGGACGCTATTTGCGCTCGCTCGTTCAGAAAAAGGGGCCGGATATTTAAATTGAGCGCTCGCTCTTTGCGGTCTGTTGACACCTCTATGTCTGAATGAGCGAACGAAACATGCGCTCGCTATTTTTTTTAAAATGCCCCTTGGCCGCTCGCATCCTACGTCATCTCCGCTATTTATTAGATTAATCGAGTACATCGAAAGGCGTATGAACTGCTCGCAGTGCTTGTGGTTGGATTTTTCTACCGCAATCATGCGAACAGTTCAGGCTAAAAGACAACCAAGTGACGTGGTCGATAATGCTGCTTTGTTAATTATGTACACCCTTAAACGCCCGTTTTGACCGTTTGGCACGCCTGCGTTCGGATCTCCACTCCCCGTTTTCAAGCACCTTCCCCTGTTACCACCCACAAATGCCTCATCCTGTCACTCAAATTAGCAGGCACTCGCTATTTTGTGAGCACACAATTTCCGACCACAATGACTGGTTTGCGCATGCGTATTACAACCCATACGCATGCGCAGTTGTGCGAACATCGCTCGGAGCGAACGAGCGGCCGCTTACGAGCGGCTCTGAATCAGGCCCAGAGTATGCTTGTGCTATATAACTAATAATAATAATAATAATGCATAAAACGTAATAAATAAAGCATCTCTTCATATTTGCAAATGTAATAAAATCAGTAATTTAAACTAAAATGATGCATGCTCTGCTCAATCTGCTGCAAATACGAAGAGCATCGTTCAATGTCACCAGCCCACAGCGGTGGCAGCCATTTTGTTGGCTGAACCACTATCTGTGAGAACACCTCTTGCAGAATTTAAAAAAAAAACAAAAAACAGCCACATCTCTGAGATACAAAGGCAGCTATTTTTGTCTACTGAATGTTTTTGAGAATAGGCCTTTCTATTACTAGGAACTAACAATTTCACTCAGCATAAGGTACATTACTTGTGCCAGCAAACCAAAAGTTGCCTTATATAACTATGCTACAAATATTTATGTGTAAAAGTTGCCTTATATAACTATGCTACAAATATTTATGTGTAAAAGTTGCCTTATATAACTATGCTACAAATATTTATGTGTAAAAGTTGCCTTATATAACTATGCTACAAATATTTATGTGTAAAAGTTGCCTTATATAACTATGCTACAAATATTTATGTGTAAAAGTTGCCTTATATAACTATGCTACAAATATTTATGTGTAAAAGGTGCCTTATATAACTATGCTACAAATATTTATGTGTAAAAGGTGCCATATTTTGCAGTAGTGTTCTATAAAAAAAAATACATCACAATGAAAGTAAAAATAATTAAATTGGTAACGCTTGAAAGTAACAATGGTGACTGGCATCATACCTGTTTACATGCATTAAACATTTATTTTTTGTTGTATTAAAAGTGATAATGGCCAATTTTCCCATCACTCTCTTGTGAAACTTAACTCAAACCTCTTACAACAACATCCCATAAGATATTGCCTGCAGCTCAGTATCAGGAAATGTTTCTCAACATCTTTCATAAGAGATTACTCTTAATTATCAGTGCAGTAGCACAAAAAGCCATATTGCAAACATGGATCAGCTCAGTCCCTCCGACTCTAATACCACTTTTACATTAAAGTCTTCGGTCTGACCCGGGATTTGGAACATGTTTGCAAACCGATATCCCTTTTACACCAGAGCTAAAACCCGGGTTATTGCAGGGTTAACCTGGGTGGCTCCTTGGTGTAAAAGAGAACAGGGTTGGATTCCTGGGTCGAGTGACCCGTCAATCCAACCCAGGTAACTTGCAGGGTTTAACACTGGAACGACCTGTGAAACCCTGCAGTGTAAATGGCATGATCTGGGTCACAATGCCGGCTTCAGTGATGCTTGGAGATGACGTCATCTCCAAACGTCCACTTCCAGGCCAGAAGAGTCGGGTCACTGCAGACCCAGCTCTGGTGTGAACGGCGCCAACTCGGGAATATCCTGGGTCGGCGCTGGCTAAATTCCGGGTCTGGTCCAGTTTGGAACTCTGGCCCTGATTCAGAGCCGGTCGCTCTGACAGAGCGCTCGCTCTGAATCAGGGCCGGTCTTTTTTTTTGTTAGAACGGCCTCCTGGCCGCTCGCATAGCTGTGGGTGACCACCCACAGCTATAGCGAGCGGCCAGGAAGATGGTCGCGATGGTCAAGACCATCGCGACCATCGAGCTTGCGACGAGACTCTTGTGGTAGGGTCTCGTTGCCGCAAGCCCCAGAGAGATTTCGGCTCTAACAGAGTGATGTCAGTGGGGCCGGCCCCAAACGGAGGCGTTCACATGGGAACGCCTCCGTTTGGGCAGCCACTCCCCCGGCCCGCCCACCAAAGGGGGCGTGCTGTCACGCAACATCGACAGCACGCCCCCTTTGGTACGAGACCCGGAGCGATGGATTGCCCGTCACTATCCGGGTCTCGCGCATGCGCACGACGGAGCCGGCTCCATCGTGCACATGCGCTCTGGGCCACTATCGACCCGGTTGCGAGCGCTCAGCGCTTGCGACCGGGTCTGAATCAGGCCCTCTATTCCAACCTCCTGGTCAAATCCGAAATTTAGGTATAAAAGCGGTAGGAGTCAGTCCCGGGACAGCCCCTTTAACACTGTGGCACAGACCCGGGTTATTCCCGGGTCGGCGCCGTTCACACTGCATCGTGTGCAGTGGAACGCTTCAGGCGGCGCTTGGAGATGACATCGTTTCCAAGCGCCGATCTCCCCATGCTGAAAAAGGGACCCGGGTAGGATGACCCGGGATACCAGTTTCCACTGAGCCCTACCAGACCCCTTCCCGGGTAAATCCCTGCTAGCTACCAGGGTTGGATTCCCGGGACACTGGACTCAGGTTGACCCATTTCCACTGACATAAATCCCAGGTTCATGCGCTCCCACGTGCAATAACCCAGGATTTTCAGATTAGTGGAAAAGGGGTATAACGGTATTTAAAGAAAAACTGTTTCATGTATTTAACATGGATTGGCTTGAAACCACTTTGAATCGGGAGCCTATGTAGGCTTGTTATATCATCCCTTTAATTCGGGACACATATAAATTACACAGATTCTGTGGATGGCTGACTCCATTTCACCAGGTTTTAGTCACTCACGGAACTAGTGTAATTCACATGTGTCCCAAATTACAGGGATGATATGGCAAGCCTAAGCATAGGGCTTCCCAGTTCTTTGACAAACGAAAGAGTTACGTTAACACGCTTCCCCCCCTAGACCAGTGGTTTTCAAACTTGGTCCTCAGGACCCCAACACATAATCCAGGTCACCCAGCAGGTGCACAAGTGTATTCATTACTCACTGACACATTTTAGAAGATCCACATGTAGAACTAATTATTTCACTTGTGATTCTGTAAGGAGACCTGGGAAAACATGCACTGTTTGGGGTCCTGAGGACGGAGTTTGAGAACCTGTGCCTTAGACTTTAAGAAAAGAAGAGCTAAAATAATTTAGATTAAATGGCGCATGACTATATCAATGGTATATACGTTCTGGAAGCCGGCTGACGCAATGCCCACAGCCGGCTTCCCGACTACTGAATCCCGGCGAGAGTTAAATAACAGGCGTCTAAATCTCGACGCCTGTCATTTTACCTACACCGGGAGACCGGCATCCCGATTGAAGTGATGCCATGGACAGCCGAGGGGGGGAGGGTTAAATTAGGGGCTCCCGGGGGGGATTTAAGGTTAGGCACCCCCTCGGGAGGTTAGGGTTAGGCTAGGGGGGAGGGAGAGTTAGGGTTAGGCACCCCTGGGGGGAGGTTAGGGTTAGGCATCCCCCGGGGGACTTAGGTTTAGGTGGCGGGGAAGGGGAGTTTAGGGTTAGGCACCCCTAAGGGAGGGTTAGGGAGTAGAATTAGATTAGTTTATACTTACCGTTAGGACGATCGGGATTTCCTCCTCTGTCGGGCTGTCGTTGCCGGGATTTGAACTGCCGGCCACACGGCCAGCGGTAAATCATACCGAATGCATATCAATACACTATTGTGTCATATATAGTAAGCAAATGCAACAGAGTGTTCTTTAAAAAAAGAAAAAAGAAGTGTGTGAGTACCCTTAGAGAATAGAAATCAGAAAGGGGGTGTGGCGCTGCCATGATGCAGCATATTAACGGGATTGTGAAGCAGGGGGCGGGGCCATGATGATGCAATTCAGCGTCACCGGTCCCCTCCCACTGCGGGGGTTGAGCGGGTCGGCGGGGGGGGGGGGGGCGGGAGAGGCATCCAATTTTCGGGAGGGTCCAGGCCGAATCGGTAGGGTAGGCAAGTTTGTATTATTTATGCATAGTTACCAGTTACTAGGAACCGGATACTCTAAAGACAAGTCACTCTGGAACCTACTATGTGTTTTTATTCTCTAAAGGGTACTCACGGTTATTTCTTCTTTCTCCTTTTTTTTTAAATAACGGATCCTTTTGCATTTGCTTACTGTATATGACACAATAGTGTATTGATATAGTCATGCGCCTGTTAATCTAAATTATTTTAGCACTTCTTTGCCGATAGTATCTTCCTGGGGTGACTACCCAGTATATGCGGCAGCATACTACCATATCTTTTTTCATATATAGAGATATATGTACTGTTCTTTATCTATTGTGTATTTGAAATTTGCATATTATTCACATGTATTGACTCTAGGCATAGCCTCAATACTTGTACTTCTGTACTTTCCAATATCGCCCTAGACTTTAAACTGAGGATCCGTGACTCACATCAGCATAATCAGTGGTACTGTTACCACCAATCATCTCAGGACCCTCCAATTCTCCTGACAGTTGACTAATATTTATTCAGTTCTCCCTTTTCCTGGGTCAGATGTGGGGTCCCACCGTGCGTCTCTTATCATCTTTATCAGTCATTGCTTATGGTGTGCCTCTATTAATAAGTTTCCAACGGGATGCGGTTAATTTACCGCTGCCTGGAATGCCGGCCGTCGGAAAATCCAGACCCGGGACTAAAGATAGGCGTTGAAATGCCGACGCCTATCTTTAGCCCCACGCCCAGCATACCGAATGAGGTAAGCCTGGGACGGTTAGGTTGTAGCCGCGGAGAGGGTGGGGGATAGCTTTAGGTACCCACAGGGGGACTTAGAGCTAGGCATCCCCCCCGGGAGGGTTAGGCTAGGGGAAGGGTGGGTTAGGCACTCCCCGGGGATGGTTAAGTTTAGGGTGCGGGGAGGGGGGTTAGGCACCCCCCAGGGAAGTAGAGGTTAGGGGGGAGGGTTAGGGCACTAAGTGCCCCTGTCGGGATGTCCTCCTGTCGGGCTTCCGGCGTCGGTATTTAATACTGATTCCATTTCAATCCCACTTACATCTCTGAGTATTACTTTCGGATGTTTTTGTTATTATATTTGTTATGTTCACCAATTCCTGCTAATATTTATGTCACAATGTTTTACTGTTGGATGTAACACTGTTTATTTATTGAACCATTGACGTCTTTATTGTATTTGTATTGTAACTCTGTATCTTTAGACTACTTAATGGCAGTAAGTCTGCTTCATCTCAAATAGCTTTAGATCTGATCAACTCCTGATTATTTTACATGTGAAACTATTATTAGCAGCTGGTATATGTAAGAGCTACTTACAAGTGTTATGTTTACTTTATATTCCACGCTGAATAAATAAAGGTCAATTGCAACAAGTTAGTGGCACTCACTGTGTAAAGAAATCTGCCCTGGGCTGCCAGCAGTGCTGCTGTTGTGCCAAGTTCCAACTTTCGGACACTAGGTGGCAGCAGACTGTAGCGCTTCATTTGCACCCCTATGCCATGATAATTGCATGCTCTGTCCCTTCAACTAAGCTATTGGACGAGTCCATTCCACTCGTTACATGGGTGTAGATGATAATTAGTACACGGTCTTTTCTTCTCATGGAAAACTTAGGCAAGTAGAACATTTGCTAAAGAGGCGGCAAATTAGTGGGGCGTGATGTAACTCCCTCTTACCCCCCAAACTTTATGGGTACTATAGATAGTTGACTGGGTCTCGTGACTGTGTGTGGGTCGTAAGCATGCAAGTGGTGTCACGTGAGCGTGGTCGTCATCGAAACCGGAGGAGCCATTGTGCACGTGATGACGCCACGTAGCTCTTAAGTGCTCACACTTCCGGCATTTCGGCGTCCATGCTGGTTTAGGGCAAGGAGTCTGTCTCGCCCTTACTACTGCATTTTGGCATGTCAGCTCCCAGTTATGACGTCACGGTCTTGGTGCTGTAGTGCAGCAGCTTCCCCAGCTGGTGTCTGTGTGACACTATACATATATATATATACTTTTTTTTTTTCCGCTATTACATATGCTTATATTATAGAAATGCCGCTTTATGTATACCTGACTGTTCTTAGGGGGATCCAATCTTGTTCAGCCACACAGCTACTCAAGGATGATCTGTTAGAAAGGGACCAGAACAATGGTGTGTTTGCACCTGGGGTCCCAGCCAAATGGAGATTTACCCCCACTGGTCTAGACATTACTCCAGAGATGAATTGTGGTGTGAAGTATGTATATAATTTAGTAGGTTTGCCAAGCTCCAAAAGCATAGGTGGCTGGTGGGATCTCCCCTGATCTAATTAGCTTTGCTCAGATGAATGGTACAGTACCTACTACTTTTGCATTTACCTAGTTTGGCTGTTAGACGTTATCCTGCTAATTGGGCACCATGTAGTGTTTCTATTGGCTAAAATTCTGCTAGTGGGGTATCACCTGGGTTGGCTATTAGTATTCTGCTAGTGGGGTATCACCTGGGTTGGCTGCTAGTCAGTATCCTGCTTGTGGGGTATCACCTGGGTTGGCTGCTAGTCAGTATCCTGCTTGTGGGGTATTACCTGGGTTGGCTGCTAGTCAGTATCCTGCTTGTGGTGTATCACATAGGTTGGTTGTTAGTATCCTGCTAGTGGGGTATCACCTGGGTTGGCTGTTAGTATACTGCTTGTGGTGTATCACATAGGGTTGGCTTGGCTGTTGGGTAATATCCTGCTAGCTGAGCATCATCTGGTATTTTTCTGTTGGGTAGTATTCTGGTACAAAGGCATGGTTGCCAACTGTCAATACCCTACTAAGATTTCTAAACTACACATGAATTGTACATTAGTATAATAGCCCATATAGGTTTTAACATCTTATTTGAATTTGTTAATGTAATTATCCTCAAAATTGCTACTAATCTCATTTACTAATATACATCAATGGGGTAACCCCTTGCAGACCCTGTTGGGCAATATCCAGAAGTGTAGTAATCCCAGCGGTGTCTGCTAGCACAGGGTATCTCCTAGTGCGTCTCCTTGATGATATGCCAGTAGAGGGGTATCTCTGGAGAGGTCTGTTGCATGGCATACATTTTGCGGGGTATCCAGCCTTTTTTTTTTTTTTTTTGTCCCCCGGAGTATTTGTTGTGTGGTTTTCATCAGTCGGCTATCCTTCAGGTGTCTGCTGTTTGATATTCCAGTAGAGGGGTATCTCCTGGTGTGGCTATTGGGTGACATGGGGTGTCTGTTTGGTGATATTGGGTGATGTCCGAGTACAGGGGATCTCTTGGGATGGTATCTGGTGGTGGGATCATTATGTTGTTTTATATCCCATTAGAGGGGTATCTCCCTAGGTGATGTCATGGCAAACTAGTATATACTTGGGTGGTATATATTGGGTGATATCCAGTGTTGGGGTGATGTATGTTTGGGTAATATCCTGGTAGATACCCCTATCTCCTGTGGACCCTGTTGGGTGATATGCTGGTAGAGGCAGGATTAACTGGATGGTATCCCATGGTGGGTGATGAGTATTGGTTTATTTATATCCTATGTATGATGGGTGGCTGCCAGGTAGAGGCATCTCCTGTGGGTCTGTTGGGTGGTATCCAGATGCCCCAGTAGTGGGGCATCTCCTGGGGTGATATCCAGGTAGTCGGGCATGGTATCTGGGTAGTGGGGCATCTCCTGTGTGTCGGGTTGGGTAGTATCCTGGTAGTGGGGCATCTCCCGGGGTGATATCCGGGTAGTGGGGCATCTCCCTGGGTGATATCCGGGTAGTGGGGCATCTCCCGCGGTAGTATCCTGGTAGTGAGGCATCTCCTGGGGTGATTTCAGGGCAGTCGGGCATCTCCTGTGTGTCTGTTGGGTTGGGTGGTATCCCGGTAGTGGGGCATCTCCTGGGGTGATATCCGGGTAGTGGGCATCTCCTGGGGTGATATCCGGGTAGTGGGGCATCTCCTGGGGTGATATCCGGGTAGTGGGGCATCTCCTGAGGTGATATACGGGTAGTGGGGCATCTCTTGGTGTAGTATACGGTAGTGGACCTGTGTAGTGGAAGCACTGCCTGGCTTGCATGAGGTGATCGGACCTCTCCCGGTGGCGGGTGTGTGACTGTGTGGAGGAGAGCTTGGTGTACGTATGGTAGCTGCTGCTACCTGCTTCTTCCTCCCGGACGCCGGTGTGGGTGAGGCGGGTTAGGCCCCAGGGGGAGGCGGCCTCTCCTCTCTCTCCTCCTCCCTGTGTCCGGGCGGTACGAGCCGCATCTCCCTCACTCTGTATCGGACGCTCAGCTGCCCTCACCCCGTCTCACAGATTGTGGTCTCCCCAGGACATGGGCCCGGAGCCATGCTCGGCCTCACCCAGCGGTGATCTCCTCAGAGCCCTTTGTCAGTGACCCGAGTCCTGGCCCCAGCTTACCAACGTCCCGGAGCATGGAGCACTCCACAAGCCGGCCCAGCGCCGACATCCTCCGCAAGAACCCCCAGCAGGACTTCGAGCTCATCCAGAGGGTCGGCAGCGGTACCTATGGGGACGTATATAAGGTGAGAGTTCATATAGCGCCAGTCAGCCTATGTGACACCTAACAGTAGGGAGCACACACACATCCCCAGTCCTCCTGTACATTAATATACATATCCCCAGTCCTCCTGTACCATACTCATAATATACATATCCCCAGTCCTCCTGTACCATACTCATAATATACATATCCCCAGTCCTCCTGTACCATACTCATAATATACATATCCCCAGTCCTCCTGTACCATACTCATAATATACATATCCCCAGTCCTCCTGTACCATACTCATAATATACATATCCCCAGTCCTCCTGTACCATACTCATAATATACATATCCCCATTCCTCCTGTACCATACTCATAATATACATATCCCCAGTCCTCCTGTACATTAATATACATATCCCCAGGCCTCCTGTACATTAATATACATATCCCCAGGCCTCCTGTACCATACTCATAATATACATATCCCCAGTCCTCCTGTACCATACTCATAATATACATATCCCCAGTCCTCCTGTACCATACTCATAATATACATATCCCCAGTCCTCCTGTACATTGCACATTAATATACATATACACATCCCCAGTCCTCCTGTACATTGCACATTAATATACACATCCCCAGTCCTCCTGTACATTGCACATTAATATACATATACACATCCCCAGTCCTCCTGTACATTGCACATTAATATACATATACACATCCCCAGTTCTCCTGTACATTGCACATTAATATACACATCCCCAGTCCTCCTGTACATTGCACATTAATATACATATACACATCCCCAGTCCTTCCTGTACATTGCACATTAATATACACATCCCCTGTCCTCCTGTACATTGCACATACATATACACATCCCCAGTCCTCCTGTACATTGCACATTAATATACATATACACATCCCCAGTCCTCCAGTACCATACACATAATATACACATACCCAGTGCTCCTGTACCACACTCATAATATACATATACACATCCCCAGTCCTCCTGTAACATTGCACATTAATATACATGTACACATCCCCAGTTCTCCTGTACATTGCACATTAATATACACATCCCCAGTCCTCCTGTACATTGCACATTAATATACATATACACATCCCCAGTCCTTCCTGTACATTGCACATTAATATACACATCCCCTGTCCTCCTGTACATTGCACATACATATACACATCCCCAGTCCTCCTGTACATTGCACATTAATATACATATACACATCCCCAGTCCTCCAGTACCATACACATAATATACACATACCCAGTGCTCCTGTACCACACTCATAATATACATATACACATCCCCAGTCCTCCTGTAACATTGCACATTAATATACATGTACACATCCCCAGGCCTCCTGTACATTGCACATTAATATACACATCCCCAGTCCTCCTGTACATTGCACATTAATATACATATACACATCCCCAGTTCTCCTGTACATTGCACATTAATATACATATACACATCCCCAGTCCTCCAGTACCATACACATAATATACACATACCCAGTGCTCCTGTACCACACTCATAATATACATATACACCCCCCCAGTCCTCCTGTACATTGCACATTAATATACATATACACATCCCCAGTTCTCCTGTACATTGCACATTAATATACACATCCCCAGTCCTCCTGTACATTGCACATTAATATACATATACACATCCCCAGTCCTTCCTGTACATTGCACATTAATATACATATACACATCCCCAGTCCTCCTGTACAGTGCACATTAATATACACACCCCCAGTCCTCCTGTACATTGCACATTAATATACATATACACATCCCCAGTCCTCCTGTACATTGCACATAATATACACATACCCAGTGCTCCTGTACCACACTCATAATATACATGTACACATCCCCAGTCCTCCTGTAACATTGCACATTAATATACATGTACACATCCCCAGGCCTCCTGTACATTGCACATTAATATACACATCCCCAGTCCTCCTGTACATTGCACATTAATATACATATATACATCCCCAGTCCTTCTGTACCATACACAGTGATATACATATACACATCCCCAGTCCTCCTGCACCAAACACATTAATATACATATCCCCAGTCCTCCTGTACCATACACATTGATATACAGATCTCCAGTCCTCCTGTACCATACACATTAATATACACATCCCCAGTCCTCCTGTACAGTACACATTGATATACATATACACATCCCCAGTCCTCCTGTACCATACACATTGATATACATATCCGCAGTCCTCCAATACAGTACACATTGATATACATATCCCCAGTCCTCCAATACAGTACACATTGATATACATATCCCCAGTCCTCCAATACAGTACACATTGATATACGTATATTTAGGGCCGGTTCTAGACATTGTGGAGCTCAGGGTGAAAGTTCACAGTTGCGCCCCCCCCCTCCCCCCAAAAAACAACAACTTTTTGTAGATGACGTACCTCTGCACGCGCTGAAAGCACACACGCTTTCGGAAAGGGGGTGTGTCCTTGCGGAACACCCCCAATTCATCACACTGTGTGGCGTGCCCAGCACTTATGAAGGTGCTGGGCTTCCCGCAAGCTCTCTGCTCGTGGCGAATAATTGCCATGTGCAGTAATGCGCCTTACACAGTAATGCCCTTTATAAATACATTATGCCACACACAGTAATGCCCTGTATAACACATTATGCCACACGCAGTAATGGCCTTTATAACACATTATGCCACATGCAGTAATGCCGTTATAACACATTATGCCACATGCAGTAATGCCCTTTATAACACATTATGCCACATGCAGTAATGCCCTTTATAACACATTATGCCACATGTAGTAATGCCCTGTATAACACATTATGCCACATGCAGTAATGCCCTGTATAACACATTATGCCACATGCAGTAATGGCTTTTATAACACATTGGGTGGAATTCAATTCTTTCTAGCCCCTATCGCGCCCGACAGAGCTATTCAATTCTTGCTCCTGTCGGGCACGATGAGCTGCCAGCGCTACATTTCAGCTCGCAGCCCCTGGGGGATGAGAGCTGAAATGTGCGAAAAGTGACATGTTTGGGCGCCCAAACATCACTTTTCGCGATCGCGCCTAGCACTTTGGTCGGGTTTAGCTGCTTTACACGGCTAAACCTGACCTCTATGAGCGCGATCAGCACGAAAATCTTGGACAATTGCATAGCGGCCCGCGATCTCCTGTCACTTTAGACGGGAGATGCGGGCCGCGAATACAATTGAATTCCGCCCCTAATGTCACATGCAGTAATGCCCTGTATAACACGTTATGTCACATGCAGTAATGCCCTGTATAACACGTTATGTCACATGCAGTAATGCCCTGTATATCACGTTATGTCACATGCAGTAATGCCCTGTATATCACGTTATGCCACATGCAGTAATGCCCTGTATAACACGTTATGTCACATGCAGTAATGCCCTGTATAACACGTTATGTCACATGCAGTAATGCCCTGTATATCACATTATGCCACATGCAGTAATTCCCTTTATAATACAGTATTCCCATTTCAAATTATGCCACACATTAGTCCCTTATGCATGTTATGACACACAATGGTGCCCCTTTTACACAATGCCCAAATTAGTGCCCCTCATAAACAAGGCCCACAGTACTGAGTAGTAGTGCCCCTAATACAATGCCCACAGTAGTAGTGCCCCAGTAATAATGCCCCCTATAGTAGTGCCGACAGTAGGAATGCCCTCTATAGTAGTGCCCAAAGTTGGAATGCCCCCATTAGTGCCCCCTATAGTAGTGCTTCCAGTAGGAATGCCCCCTTATAGACTTGTCCCCATTAGTAATGCCTCCTTATAGACATGCCACCAGTAGTAATGCCCCCTTATAGACATGCCCCCAGTAGAAATGCCCCTTATAGACATGTCCCCAGTAGTAATGCCCCATTATAGACATGTCCCCAGTAGTAATGCCCCCTTATAGACATGCTCCCAGTAGTAATGCCCCCTTATAGACATGCCCCCAGTAGTAATGCCCCTTATAGACATGCCCCCAGTAGTAATGCCCCTTATAGACATGCCCCCAGTAGTAATGCCCCCTTATAGACATGCCCCCAGTAGTAATGCCCCCTTATAGACATGCCCCCAGTAGTAATGCCCCCTTATAGACATGCCCCCAGTAGAAATGCCCCCTTATAGACATGCCCCCAGAAGTAATGCCCCTTATAGACGTGTCCCCAGTAGTAATGCCCCCTTATAGACATGCCCCCAGTAGTAATGCCCCCCTATAGACATGCCCCCAGTAGTAATGCCTCTTATAGACATGCCCCCAGTAGTAATGCCCCCTTATAGACATGCCCCCAGTAGTAATGCCCCCTTATAGACATGCCCCCAGTAGTAATGCCCCCATGCCTCCCTTCTGAAAAATAAAAAATACAAACACAATACTTACCTTAGGTCCCGCTCCTGCGTCCGCTGCCGTCCGGTCCGACCACGGATCTATGGGACAGACGTCATGACGTCCCTCCCATAGTGCTCTCTGCTGGAGCCGGAGCTCTGGAGTGAGCTTCGGCTGCCTCTGCAGGGAGGGAGCCGGGTGCCCACTGATAACAAATATCAGCGGGTGCCCGGCAACATGGGGGGAACCGGCGCTGTTTTTTTTTTATTATTATTATTATGGGATTTTTTTGTTTTTTTACCTCCTGGGGACTCAGTGGCGCCCTCTAGGGGCCGGCGCCCCGAGCGACGGCCCTGTTAGCCCACCCCTAGAACCGCCACTGCGTATACACATCCCCAGTCCTCCTGTACCATACACATTGATATACATATTCACGTCCCCAGTCTTCCTATACAGTACACATTGATATACCTATACACATCCCCAGTCCTCCTGTACCATACACATCGATATACACATCCCCAGTCCTCCTGTACCATACACACTAATATACCTATACACATCCCCAGTCCTCCTGTACCATACACATTGATATACACATCCCCAGTCCTCCTGTACCATACACATTGATATACATATCCCCAGTCCTCCTGTACCATACACATTAATATACACATCCCCAGTCCACCTACACAGTACACATTGATATACATATACACATCCCCAGTCCTCCTGTTCCATGCACATTGATATACATATCCCCAGTCCTCCAATACAGTACACATTGATATACGTATATACATCCCCAGTCCTCCTGTACAGTACACATTAATATACATATACACATCCCCAGTCCTCCTGTACCATACACATTGATATACATATTCACGTCCCCAGTCTTCCTATACAGTAGACATTGATATACATCTACACATCGCCAGTCCCCCTGTAATACTTTATACCTATATTTGGTTCCCCTAACCCTCCCCCCAACCCCGCTACTTACCTTAGGAATTTCTGCGGACGGGATGCCGGCGCCGGTATTCTGTTAAGTGTCAGGATTCCGGCATCGGCATTCTGACCGCTGGAATCATTGCGGTCGGGATACATCACTCCAGACAACACACACAACTGCGAGATCTACTGTATGCAATTCCTTCTTCAAGTACATTATATATTGGCTGTGTTCGAGGTATGCAATTTGGAGATTGGGACCCCAATCTGAATTATATCATTTTGTTGGAGGGGAGTGTATGGGGTATATTTACTAAAGTGTGGTTTAATAAAAGTGGAGATGTTGCCCATAGCAACCAATCAGTATCTAGCTATTATCTTCTAGAAGGTGCTAGATACATGAGTAGAATCTGATTGGTTGCTATGGGCAACACCTACTGTTCTATAAACCTGCACTTTAGTAAATATACCTCTGAGTGTGCCAATAGATATCATTATATAAATAATAGTGGGCCTACCAAATAGGTAGCTCTCTGACACTAGGCATTGTGGTATGCTGTTACAGTGCCGTCATTGGCAGCTGTTGTGCAAATCATATGCATTAGAGTGCCATGACTTCTTTCATGTTAGTGTTGCATTTATATTCCACATGCATTTGTACTAGCAGTAAAACGAACATTGTAGGTGATTCCTGGCCTGCTATACACAGAACAGTATAGGAAATAAGACCCCGAATGGCGCTATCCAAAAACACACCGAATGGCGTTGATACACTAGAAAAACCGATTTCTAGGGTCATACCCATCTACATGCATTTGACAAGCGTTAAAGAGTATGTGAAGTGTTGGCATCACTAAAAATGTGCACGTATATTTCCAGTGTATATATGAGTTTGTTGCATGGTTTCTTTTTCCGTAATCTAGGGTAACACATTGTCTCCGGGGCCTCTTTGTTGGTCTACTAGGACTTTAAATGCTTTCTAACCAGCATCCTGTGGTAGCACCGCAGCTGGAGATGAATCCTGAAGTCACATTACCAACACGCGTGCTCATTTTTCTAAAAGTGTGCGAAGAGTTAAAAACTTGTTTGTCATGTCTGTGGGAAAGGCTGTGTACATGTCTATCTGCACTTATTCTGTGTGTCACAAGTCAAGATCAGCTACCAGAAAGCACATTGTAACATGCAAAGTAATTAAATGAGGCATATAACAACCCCCAGAGTTTCTGTGATCTGATCTAAACAACCTGGACTTGTAATGGGATGTGGATCTGGAACTGGCTTCGCTGTTGTCCTTATACCTTTGCAAACAATAGGATTAACACTGTACATGCTCCCGGATTTAATTAACATCGAAGTGAGGATTAGCCGCGATGCTGTGCCCTTTAGCTATTCAATATAAGCCCGGGGGCTGCACTTAAAGCGGATTTCTGTTCACCTTCCACTGAGACTCCAACAGAAATCCACGTTAATTGGGGCTGTCTGCCCTTATTGCGGCTGCCGCAAATGTGTTATCCCATAGCGCCAGGTGCTTATCCCGAAATCTATGGGTTACGTCTGTTAGCCCCAGATCTACCACACGAGGAAAAGGGTTTGTACTTGAATAGCTCCGGGTGTAAAAGTCTGAGGCTACAACCGTTTTCTTTGTGCGGTAAGGTAACAAGGCTAATTTAATCTGTCCCTATGTCTCTTGTCATCTGATGTTGATCACCCACGGGTTAAAATTATTTCTACAAATGTAGTTATTGGTCCTGCGTGGCAACTACAGTAAATAACCCATTGGCGTTTTGTACAAGCTCTGAGTATGTTACAGATGGTTACAAATGAAATGGAGGAATTTAGTAACGACCGTCTTCCTAAAATGTGTCATGTTTTGTTCATCCTTTAAATTCAGGATTTCTCTTCCTTCCCTTTTAGCACACAGTGTGACACCTGTTGTTTGTATACAGATTCTTCCTTTACCTGAGTATGGTGTTCAATTAGTGAAACGATGTACTTTCTTTGTGTGGTGATAAAAGTGAATTAGTGGTAGGAGCTAGTGCTTACATTGCCTGTCTAGGATAGAGAGCATGGTCTATACTGGATGCTTCTAATGCAGGCCATTCACTGTGCGATTTGCACCATGGATGACGACGGCCGATCCGATGCCTGACATATCGGGCGGTCACCACACACGGAGCGGTGGTGGCTGATCGCCTGATATGCCGGCACCCCCCTCCCTCACCCTCATAGCGCCACATGGGGTCGTACATCGCATCTCCATATCTGGGGATGCGATCCACGGGAGTGCGCACGGGACGATATCGTGCCAATTCCTCGGATCGGCTACTATGTCGCACCGTGTAAGAGTCATCAAGTCACCCTTAAAAAGTGTAATTGTGTCTCTGGTTTAATAAAACTGTTAAGTCGGGTACACACTAGACGACTGTGGAGGAGATGTATTATAGCGGCATATATCGTGCCGTCAGGGGTGTTTCTAGAGAGGAGGGGACCCGTGTGCAGTCTCCGACACGGACCCCCTCCTCTCTGTCCGGTGGCCGGCAGCGCACTGAGCTGTGCGCGGCCAGCGCAGGAGTTATAGACTCTTTGCACTAGAGTGCCCCTAGAGTCTATAGAGTAAGCGCAGGTCACTGGGAAAATGGCCGCAGGGGCCATTTTCCCTGTAATGCGCATGCGCAAATGACGGGAAAATGTCCAGCGGCCATTTTCCAGTTGTTTTTACAGCGCCGGACCCCCGCTCCGAAGTGGGACTCAGAAGAGGTAAGTAATGCTATGGGTGCAGGGTGTGCGGTGTGGGGCCTTGCTGGACCCAGGGGCCCGTGTGCCCTGCACCCATTATAGATCCGCCCCTGCGTGCCGCTATAACTATTCCTGCTTTGCCTCTTTACCGAGGCGAAGCAGGAAACCCTAACGATGAGATGTATTGACATCTCATTGGCCGGAGCGGGGGAGTGAAAGTTCTCCCCTCCAGCGATCCCTGTCTGCTGATGCGCTGTGTCTCACTCGCAAGCACCGCAAAATCCCGCGCGCAGCCCCCGGAGCCAGCAGCCCCTGCAGCAGGGACAGTGCTGTCCCTGCTGTGGGTACAGGGCATGGCCAGGCTGCAGATATCGTTCCCCCGTCACATCCAGGAGCATAGTGTCGGGCACCGGATCTTGAGATCTGTGCAGTGCGTCGTAGAAAACACGCGCATCTTTGCGGATCTTCAGGCTGTTCTGAGTAGAACGGAGCTCGTGGTTTCTCTCCGTTTGTTGGCACTTCAGGGTGTCAGCAGTACGTATGCATGGAAGAGACGTGTGGTGGGAATGTAGCTAGAGGTGCATCCTATTCTGCGTTGTGTGTGCTGAGAGAATGCGTTATTTCAGAGGGATCTCTTACAGCCAGATCGGGGTAGGTGTAAGTGGTGATACTAGTAAGGACAGCTCCGCTGGTGGACAGAGGGCCTAATTCAGACCCGCTCGCGAGCGCTATGCGCTCGCAAGCGGGTCGATGGTGGCCCAGTGCGCATGTGCACGACGGAGCCGGCTCCATCGTGCGCATGCGCGAGACCTGGATAGCGACGGGCAAACTGTCACTCCGGATCT
The DNA here is from genome assembly GCA_031769625.1 of Taudactylus pleione. Lineage (NCBI taxonomy): Eukaryota > Metazoa > Chordata > Amphibia > Anura > Myobatrachidae > Taudactylus > Taudactylus pleione. The sequence goes on from JAUIMM010000651.1 coordinate 9,234,192, forward strand.
CGTACCAAAGGGGGCGTGCTGTCGATGTTGAGTGACAGCACGTCCCCTTTGGTGGGCGGGCCGGGGGAGTGGCTGCCCAGACGGAGGCGTTCCCATGTGAACGCCTCCGTTTGGGGGCGACCCCACTGACATCACGAGTGATGTCAGTGGGAGAGATTTCGGCTCTGTTAGAGCCGATATCTCAATGGGGCTTGCGGCAATGAGACCCCACCACAAGGGTCTCGTCGCAAGCCCGATGGTCTTGACCATCGCGACCATCTTCCTGGCCGCTCCCTATCGCTGTGGGTGGTCACCCACAGCTATGTGAGCAGCCAGGAGGCCGCTATAAAAAACAAGAAGACCGGCCCTGATTCAGAGCGAGCGCTCTGTCAGAGCGTCCGGCTCTGAATCAGGTCCAGTGTGGTGTGGAGGAACTGTACCATCCTGTATGTATGTATGTATGTGTGTGTGTGTGTATATATATGTATGTATGTATGTATGTGTGTGTGTATATATATATATATATATATTAGTGGTTGCGCATTTAAAAAAATGCAATGGATAATGAACAATAAGGCTCACTTGAGTCCAGCAATGAAACTACTTTGGTTTCAGTATTTAAAATTTATTTTTAAACATCGGGTCCTGGTTCTCTTATTCAAGGACCGCAGCTCTCCTTTAAAAAAGACCGGAATCCAGGTCCACAAATCTGTCAATATAGAATAAAAGGAGAGCGCTCCATGGTGCAAATAAACACTTTTGTAATGTCACATAATGTTGCTAAAAACTAGGGATGTGCAGGCTCGGATAGGTTCGAGTTTGCACGTTGAGTTCGGATTTTTCCCTCCAAAAAAACGGAACTCAGAAAGAGGCAAAATGTCATCTTGCATGGACGAACATCATCATTCCTGGTCAAAAGTCCAGGAATGATGATGTTCGTCCATGCAAGATAACGTTTTGCCTCTTTCTGAGTTCCGTTTTTTTGGAGGGAAAAATCCGAACTCAACGTGCAAACTCGAACCTATCCGAGCCTGCACATCCCTACTAAAAACGCACACGGCAGCGGTATAGTGCCGCTTGTACTTTATTAAAAACAGTGTGGGGTGGTTACCACGTGGTATGTTTAAAATACTCCACCGGACTAGACTCCAGACACAAGGATCCGTCGGGTTCGGCCCCGCTCTAATGCGTTTCGTCATGGACTTCGTTAGAGCCCTCTGACTAAGTCCATGACGAAACGCGTTAGTGCGGGGCTTTGTCACGTGAACACTACAGACTCCCGGCTCTCCTCACAGCGTGTCCAGGACTGACGCGGTCCGACCAGCAGCGGCCTGTTGCCAGTGTCCAGTGGCGGGGTGTGAGCCCGACGGATCCCAGGGACGGTGTCTGGAGTCTAGGCTGGTGCAGTATATTAAACATATCGATGGCCGCGCTGTTACAGTGATGTGGTCAGAAGGCGCCACCTGGTGTATCAGAGAGTCGGCAAGGTTGCCAAGCGACCAAATAAACATGTGCTAAAACAGCAACATTATTATTATTATCCTTTATTTATATGGCGCCACAAGTGTTTAGCAGCGCCTTACATAGTACATAGAACTAATAGGTGAACAAGAAACAAGTAACTTACAGTACATTACAGTGCAGGACAAGGACACGACTTATATACATTGCTGAAATAGTGATTAAAGCACTCACAATAAGCTGCCGGAAGTTGGTGGTCCCGTGTTAGGTGCCCTATGGGGAGTGGAGAGTAGAAGAAAATGTAAAGAGAAGCACATGAGGGAAGAGGTCCCTGCTCATGAGAGCTTACATTCTAAGGCGAGGGGCAGACAGACAGGTGTGACACAGAAGGGGAGGGGCAGACAGACAGGCGTGACACAGAAGGGGAAGATAGGGAGGAAAGAGCATGACGTGGGGTAGGATGATCAACCGGTATACATTACCTATCAATCATTAACCCATATGTGTTACTAGTCTATACCATAATAGTATTACAACTAGGAGAAATTATATATATATATATATATATATATATATATAAGAAATATCAGGTCGCACACAAAACTTGTTCAGGAGTGCACGGATCAAATGATTTGTAGCAGTATTTCCAGTAATGGACAAAAATCCAGCACACCTTTTGTAGACAGCAATATGAAAAAAAATTGAATGTTTAAAAATCACGATCAGGGTATAATAGCCAGCCATAGGGCAATAATGTATGAAGTAATACTCAGCAAATCTTGATAATGTATAGCCTCCATAGGGCCCGGGGAGACACGCTCTGAACCCGGATGGCTCCAACAGCTGTTTCGGGTTACCGTCCTCAGGGAAAGTTTTTTTTTTCATATTGCTGTCTACAAAAGGTGTGCTGGATTTTTGACCTACTGCTATATATATATATATATATATATATATATATATATATATAAGTGCTCACTGATGGACCATAGACAGACATTTACAATCAATTTAAAACAGTGGAAAAACTCCTTATAACATCACGATATATACAATAAGGACAAGATTATATTGTGCTTACAACAAGAATCACAATAGCAATACAGATTTCATCATTCTATAATTTTGCGCTGTGTTAATATCATATAGCTATGCGCTCAGATGACGAAGAGTATATTTTGCTATACCTGTCTCTGCAATCAAATGTATTTGAATGCACCATATAAAAAACAACTTAAAATAGGAATATGCTGTAAACGATTACCCTGCAACCTATGACATCAACAATCGAAGCAATTCTATAAAAAAAACACTGTAACCCCAGGGTTTTATTGAGCCTCATAGGTGTTAAAGTATATAAGGTGTAAATCCACCTACTCTCTTGCATATACAGGTACATCATCTATAATTATAAAACGTATGGCTGCTGCACTGTCTCTTGCCTGTGTGCAGTGTCTGGCTACTGGTTGGTCACTAACACCTGATTCTAAAGCCTGGCATTTTGCGCTTCTATGTAGTGCCATACGTTCCTTAAACTGTCTTTGGGTGTTCCCTATGTAAGCTAAGCCACATGGACATGTGAGCATGTATATTACATAGATGGTACTACAGGTGACCGCAAAGTTGAGTTTATAACGTCTACCCGTATGAGGATGGCAGAATGTGCTGCCTACCGTCAGGGACCGACATGTTACACAACCTAGACATCTATGACATCCGTTTTTCTGTCTCAAAAAGTGTGTAGGTTGTATCTTGTCCCAACCAGCGATATCAAGTTTGACTAGATGATCCCTTAAATTTGTACTTCTACTGTAGCTGGGTAAGAGTCTGGTGCGGGCCAATGATGTTAAATCCTTGTCTGAGGTTATTATCGGCCACCTCTATTTGGCTTTTTTTAAGTAATTGTTCCACTCCAGGGGGTGTATCTATTAACCCTAGGAATACAATCTGTAGGTAAATTACTCCTTTTATGACTACCTGTCTGTAGTGTACAGGCTCGCAGGGTGTTCATAACCTTTCTTTTAAGTTTCTCTAGCTAATTTCGCTTATACCCTCTTACTACAAATTTCATCCAAGATGCTTTCTATCTGACTAGAATCCGAAGTTATACCGAAGTCTAGCCCACATGGGGTAAAAATTAAATTCCTGGGGGTAATGGACGGACAGCCGGGCATGCATATGAATAGAATGATTCATATGCATGACAAGCTGTGCCGCAGGGAGGCTCTAAGCTGGACGCCGGCTGAGATGTTATTACCAGCGGGCGCCCTGCTCCTTCCCTGTAGCACCGCGTTAGCTGGAGGCTGGAGTTCTCTTCTGAACTCTAGCTTTAGGCTCTCTCCATGCGCACTATGGGAGAGACGTCATGGCGTTTCTCCCATAGTTCTGCGGAGCAGCCGGGCGGACAGGACGGCGGCGGATGCAGGAGCGGGGATTAAGGTGTTTTTTTTTTTGTACAAGCAGCACTACAGGGGCATTATATGGGGGCACTACTACAGGGGCATAACTATGGGGGCACTACTATATGATTTCCTTCCTTTCAAATAACGTCAGCGTATCTAAATATATTTTGGGGTAAAAGGTAAAAAAAAGTTCCTTACCCCTGGTCTAGCCAGTAGAAATTGGGAATAAGGCAATCCTTTGCGGAGTGGGTCTTGGTGAAAGCTGTCATGTCGCAACAACGTGTTTCTATCTGTTGGCTTGGAGAATAGGGAGGTATTTAGTTTGCCATTGGCCAATGTAATATTTACATCTAGATATTCTATATTAGTTTTGCTGATCTTGTGGTGTCAATTTGACTACACTATCCAAATTATATTGTTATTCCAAAATTTTGACTAACAATTCCTTCCCACCTTTCCATATCACCAACATATCATCAATGTAGCATAAATATAGGCCTACCTCTGTTCTGAGGACTCCTTGCTCATAGAATAATTGTTGTACCACCTGATACATGAATGTATTGGCGTATAATGGGGCCACTGAGGACCCCATCGCACAGCCTGAGATTGCTAAGTAATATTTCCCATCGTATGTAAAATAATTTCTAGAAAGGACGAGTAGTAAAGAAAAAAACCTCCACTGGAGTTGTATTGCTACGTGATTTTTGTTATATTATTGTTATAAGCACAATATAATCTTGTCCTTTTTTCTATATATTGTGATGTTCTATGGAGATATCTCGCAGTGTCTGTCCGCGATATCTGCAGGCTGACAGGCTGCCGGATAAAATGTCTGTCAAATCACTCAGACCTTTTAGGTTCTTTTCACACACACAACGGTTTTGTCCGAACAGAAAAAAAACGTCCCCCCCCCCCCCCCTGTGGATCAGTCCCTTTCCCACACAACAGTGTGTAATGTTATTGCAGTGTGTTTGAATCTCTTCAATCTTTACAACTGAAATAGTGGACGTCAGCCGTCCTAGTCCTATTCGTGCAGTATGGAAGCCCTAATATATTTGTAACTTCCACTAAAGTTAAACTAACGGTAAAAAAAAAAGTACGTCTTTTTCTTTTTCCCGGACGGACAAAACCTGTGTGTGTGTGTGTGTTGTGAAGTAGCCCTTCTGTGGGCAGTATATTTATTATCTGCCTATCCACACTTCAATAAACTTCCACGTACCGTAGGTTATGTATAAATACTTATGTTGTGGTGCTGTCTTGCCACCTCAAACTTAATATTTCCACCTGACATCTCGATTTCTGTTGATAACACGACAAACAACCCTACCTCCCAAGCCCGCTGCTTAGGTGTCATCCTGTACTGTGAACTGTCCTTTGCTCTCCACATTCAATCTGTTTCCAAATTACATTTCTATACAAATAATAAACATATCCAGAATATGCCCATATCTCACGTAAAGTAAGATGCTGCCAATACTCTTAATACCCCTTTTCCATCAAAATTTGTGTCTGACCCGGGATTTGGAACATGGTTCCAAGTCGGGTCAGACCCGGATTTACCCCAGTTCCACTGCGGTGCCGACCCGGGAATATCCCGGGTCGGCGACATTCACACTGCCCACGAGTGCAGTGCCAGTGCTTGGAGATGATTTCATCACCAAGCACCGGAAACTCCAGATCTCCCCCGAACGCCGGAGCGGACCGCCGACCAGGGGAGGGGGTCCTTTCCAGGGGTGGGTTGTCATTCGCAAGGTGTTTGTGACAGCTGTCACCAGAGAGAGAGATTACAGCCTTCCGGTATGAAGCTGGGATGGGGTAAAAACTGGAACGGTCCAGACCATACAGTGCGGCTGTAATCTCTCCCTCACCGGTGACAGCTGTCACAGGCAGCTTCCAAATATCAGCCAATCACCATGCGGTAAATGGGTCCCGGGACAGAAGACTGAGCCTGACCAGGGATTTACCCACCTAATACCCTGCTTGAGACCCGGGAAGAAATGCAGGGATTTTTTTCCTAGGAGCTTTTTCCACTGAGCCTCTACCCGGGTTGACACAGCAATAACCCGGGTAATTTGGCCAGTGGAAAACGGATATATTTCACACATTCATTAACTCCCGCATTGATTATTGCAATAGTCTCCTTACTGGTCTTCCCCCAACCAGACTGTCACCCCTACAATCTATGTGGAATGCAGCAGTTATCTTCCTCGCAATACGTTCTACTGCTGTTCCGCTCTGTCAGTCCTTACATTGGTTGTCTGGCTTTTACCAAAATTCAATAAAATACTTCTACTAAAGCCAGCTACACACTTGTACAATCATACTTGTGATACAATTCTTCTTACAGTTACACTAGCCACAGACATAGCGATGTGCTGAAGATGAGCCGATGTGTACGATTTCCCTTGAAGCTCTCCCCGGCAGCTCAGCACACGATCTCCACGTGATCTGCACACGATTTGGTGTCCAATCTTCAAACGATCTCTCCTGCATCCAGACTTTCGCAGTGCATCGGGACCTAGATTGTCAGATCTGCCCTACTGCACGGCAGATTTGAAGATGCGATGTGTGACCAGTGGGGACGCGCATCGTGAGTGGGGACTCACGATTTACTCTTAATTTGGCTTATTTTACACGATCTGATGTTCCAATGTGTCGGAATCAGCCAGATCGGGTAAAATATCGCTATGTGTGTGGCCAGCATTACAATTAAATTCCAGATGCAGATTCACTCGTACACGCTATTACAAACTACCATTCAGTCTGTGATCCTCATCTCTTGAAACCATCTGCTGAATGGTTGTGACCGCTGAACGGTTGGTAGCGTATACACACACTTCAGATTTTGTCCAATATTGTACTATTGCATCTGACGAATATCTTCAGATGCGATCAGTTATCTTCCAATAAAACACGATGGAAGGTGCGTACCTAGCTCTGCACATAAAGCCAAACTACACCAACGTACATCTCTTTGCTTGTCTCAACATTTATTTAGCTTTGTTCTCAATGATAAAGCTCAGCGTCATATGTTGGTGCAATATAAGTACATTTATATCCCGGAGCCCAGTAATCAACATTTGCATTACAAACCTTGACACCCAATGTTTACCAAGTTATTGATCTAGAAACTGATGTTTAAAGCTGTTTCGCTAACCACCAGTAATACAGTACTGCTGCATAGAGATTATTGTTACTGCTGTGTGTCTATACTGGTCATGTAAGCGGAGGACCCTCCAGCTAGTAAATACTTTCCTGCAGCGAATACCTTTTTTAAAGAGCAAATGAGAAAAGCAGATGTGAGGAATAGTGCTCTGTGGCTGACAAGTTTCTTGGCACCTCGATCCCACTTATTATTTTTGGCGTTGTCAAACAAGTTCGGTTTGATAATTACACAGTGGAAAATGAGCCATGCCCAACCGCCCTCCCTTTAACCCATTCGCTTTACATCCTACTATATACCTCCGTGCGCTGCGCCATGCCAGGGAGACCACAGCTGGCTTCTGTCAGGCGCGTTTCAGTGTCTAGGTGAATCCCATGTTCTTCCTGGCCTCAGACGTGTGTGTATATATATATATATATATATATATATATATATATATAATATTACTGCATTCCTCCCAGAGAAGTAAGAGATCTGGAGGTGGTGAGAACACCAAGTGTGGAAACATTTTAAATTCCTATAGAAATAGAGGTGCCTTTGGGCCAGCTCACCTGACATGTCCCGTTATGGAAGATGTCCTGAGACGATGACTGTTGGACGCTTTATATTTTATTGTTCTTTAACCATTTGACCAGGTGAATTTACAGGCATCATCCGTCGCAGACCATCCCAAACGTTTTCATATTTGCACTTATTAGCAGTTCTAGACTGCAGTAGGACGCTGCCCATAGTGGACAAATATAATGTTTCAGAATATTGTCCTTTATAAAAGATGCTTTAACCCTTTTTATTGTGAAATGGAAATATTCCTAGATACCTGTATAAGCTTATTATAGGAAAGTGTTACAAAGTGGGCTTGCAGGGTTTCCATTCTGTGGACTGCAGTTCTTATTGTCTCCATACCTAATGCTTTTATGCCTTCCCAGAGCTCATCTGTCAATCTATTTTTTTCTGGACTGATAATCCACCTGCATTACATTATCTTGATGACGTGTCCTATGTGCCAGGCATGTGTCTACCTAGTTAAGGGCGGGGCATGACATGACCAAATATTGGGAAGAACGTCCTAGCTTGTTCACAGCTTATCTAGAGCAGTGGTTCTCAACCTCGGTCCCCAGGACCCCACACAGTTCTCGTTTTGCAGGTCACCAATCAGGAGCACAGGCGTACTCATTAGTCACTGACACATTTTAAAAGATCTACAGATGGCGCTAATATCTCGATTGTGATTCTGTGAGGAGACATGGAAAACATGCACTGTTTGGGCAACTGAGGACCAAGTTTAAACCCCTGCGATCTAGAGTGGTAGCCTAAATGGGATGTCGACAATGTCAGGATTCACATTGTCGACACCACAGTGTCAACCGTTATGATGTTGACAGACAACGTGTTGACATCAGATTGTAGACAGGTGAAATGTCGACATCTCAGAATGTCGGAGGGTTTGGGGGTCTGGCTGCAGGTGTGAGGGTTGTAAAACCTGGTGCTTCTGGTCGTGTTTATGCCCAATGTTTAAAAGGGCAATGCATTTACTTGCAAGACACGGCTAGTAAAAGCATTGCCCTTTTAAAATTACAGGCAGAAGCACCAGGGTTTTACAACCCAACGCTTCGTGAATAAACCCTAAATATTCCCAACAATGTAGACCATCAATTCACTTACGAGCCAGTAGCTCATAATGTGACTATGCCTCACTGATTCCTAGCAAGTAGAAGATGGCAGAGCCGTAGCTAGACTTTTTGGTGCCCTGTGCCAGAAAGAGCATTGGTGCCCCCCTCATTTTCAAAGGGACATAATGCACCCAAAAAAAAGGAATTGCCTCATGGGGAAGGGCCAGGGAATACATAGGGGAGGCCAGGAGATGCTGGGGATGAGATAAGAGGAAGCTATAAGTGATGATGATAAACAAATTTGACAGGCCCAAACAGTGCCCCCTGACCTGTGGTTCCCTGTGTGATGGCATCGGCCGCACTACCCTAGCTACGGCCCTGGAAGATGGACTGCATGCACCAGGTTCAGCTCACAGCATGGGCTCACACAGTATGTGTAGGTGACAGGCCATGTGTAATATGTACAGAATAGTGCAGACTTGTGTGATAGACTTCATCACTGACCACTCGAAATCTGAGTATATAGAACAGACGCAAATCTGGACATTCTTTCACTTTGACACATGGATAGCTTACTGCACCGTCTGTGTAATGCCGTGGGGAATTGTGCATCTTTTATTCCTGTAAGTGTCTCTCCCTTTTATTCCTGTAAGTGTCTCTCCAGTTTTTCATGTCCAACCTCTGCTGCTTTTAATTTGCATAAACTGGGCCAACCCTATAGAAAGACCAGACATGTCCATCCCAGGGCAAGGCTTGTGTGCAGAGAAAGCTGACCGAACTTCCTGGTGCAAAGATGCACTCGCCTGTTTCCAAAATATCACTGGAATTCCTTCCTGTAATTGCTTATATGCTGGCGTCTTATGCGTGCACATACAGCATTCAGATCTTAGGGCCTGATTCAGCAAGGAACACAGTTGCTTATACGCACACAATCGGGCGATTAATTCGCACTGCGCATGCGTATGCATCACAGTGCGCGAACCAGGCGCTGCTATCGGGACAGCCATTGCAGAGGCTACGCAGACACAGAGGGTGGTGACGGGTTTGGGTGAACGCAGGCGTGCCAGTGCGTTTGAACGCAGTTGCATGAGCGTGCATAAATTAGCCACTGCGATGACAGACGCAGCCTGAGGACTCGTAGCTTGCGCTGAAGTAAGCAATTCCTGAGTGAGGTCTGACCTGCCTTAACTGTGTGTCTGGTTCCGATGTTACCGATTGTTTCGCTATGTTAAAGTATACGGATGTGTGTAAGGGTACGTGGGTGTCCTTATGTCAGGCTGCGATCAGAATGTGAATGCAATCATTTACATATCACCGCTGATATTAGCAACTGCGTAGCGTGCGTATAAGCAGAACAGTGATCCGTAGTGAATCAGGCCCGTAGTTCTGTTTTATTGTAGCAGAGTCATGATATAAAATGTTATTTATGTGACGTGTTTTATTCACAGAAAGTAATAAGTTACTCTTGTAATTCCTCTTTACTGTTACGATGTTCCTCTAGTGATTCTGCCTGTTATTTTCACATTATGGGAGGCTGCAACCTATCCCTACGCCAAGGACCTGCTACATTACTGAGGCATGAGCCACAGAAGGTCGCTCGTCCCTAGTGATTTCATTTGCTGCACTCTCATGAATATAGTTTCATCTCACAATTATTTTTTTCTGTCTCTTTTGTGCACAAGTGACAAATGTAGTGTAATAGCACCAAGCATAACACTGCTATATTGTGTCTATATAACACACATAAAATACTCTTTCTTGTTATAGCAAACACTATAGTAACATATTGCTCTCACATAATTGCACGCCATCCGATGGTTGTACAGTCAGTTCTCTGCTGTACACTGATAACACTCTATAAAAGAAAAACACCTACTGTATATTATTTTTCTTTACATAAAGGTGAAGGCATTGCCCGTGCTGCGCTCACATAATGCCTGCTTGCTGCAATACAGAGCTCTAGGTGTAGTTACACTTGTCACTATCTCCATCTGTGTACCTATATCAGGGCAGTATTCTACCCCCAGAAACGCAATGCTTTGAATCTAGTGATCAGGGGTAAGTCAGAACAGACTGTTGGAAGCACTCAGGCCAACACGTGTTTGGAAGCTATACAATACAAATGAAAGTCACTGTGGCCATCAGATAATGGGCCATATTCAATTAGAGGCGAAAAGCCTTTTTCGCCTGTTTTTTTTTTTGCAAAAATTTTGCCTAAAAACTTTTCACCTAATTAAATTCCAGTACGCCTCAGCGGGAACTCGGTGCATTGAATTCGCCAAAAAAGATTCTCCAATCAATAGCAGGTGAAAAGAAATGCAAAATCTTTTCACCTGCTAATCTCTTCACTCGTATATATTAATAATTAGAGTGCTTCTTAAGGTTCTATCATACACTGCAGTTTTGTCATATCATTTTGGTTATCTTCTATCATATTGCCTGTCATGTGTGGGCCCAAATATCCATAATCAACATTTTCTTGATCAAGTACACTGAAAAAAGATATAAAAATGCAGGAATCTGATGAATACAATATTGATGAGTATTCAGTGGGCCAGCCGCACTAATAGAGCCTTGAACTATGTGTTCCGACCACACTGGAAATAGACCCAGTCGTTTGGTGCTCTGGATAAAATGCTGCATCTGTGTCAGTGTGAGATAAGTGCCTGGGGGCAGGGTCTCTGCAGCCTGTGAATGTCGGGGCTGTAGGAAAGTCGTTCTCCTGTAAAGGTGGTATGTTTTGAGAACTAACCTATTTGTGACGTGCCCTTCCCATGATATAATGCAAATTATGACCAGCTGGTGTACAGAAAGGCAAATTAATCTGTTCTCTCCAATGTTTTACAGCACTCGATTGACGAATACGATAGTAGTGATTTCAGACAATAGTGTAGTGTATTAATCCATGACTCTATAGTTGCTGTCTGGATAATACAGATGACAGGTAGCAACAGTGCCTAAAATAGGTAGCTTACAACACATACCCCTGGTTCCTACATATAGTTATCCACTTTTGTATTTATTTAGGACACCACTTGCAGGCCCTTTCCTCTATATACGCCAGCCTAACTTACCTAGCACATGGTGGCAGTTCTGTTAATCGGGCTGTACAGTTTTTGGAGAGCACCTTCCACCCCCTTTCTCCTGTGGCTTCATCTGTCACCCGATTCTTTGTGGCCAGGGACTGCAGTGGTTGGCTGCTGAGAGAGCACTTGGTGCTTCATTGTACTGTGTGGGTAAAAGCCCTGGTCACCTCCAATACGGTCTTAATGGGTATCTGACATGGGGGTAAATCTTTCATACCTCGCTCTTGTACCTGCTGAACACCACTGTCCGGTAAATGTAGGGGTCTAGGGTATGGGTCCTGATGAAAAGTTCCCCAAGTTTATTCCTGTTTTGATGTTTCTTTCAGTCTTTACAGCTTTCTGCTTTCTTTTTTTTGTAATAATCATATGCAGAGTTGAGGATTTGTGTATAGATATATGTATGGGAAGAGCAGGGAAACCCTTGGAAACCAGCTGGCTTTATGCTCAGCTTCGTTATGCATTTTCTACACATTCTTCATTCACTACTTTCTTACCCGTATAATCGGTACTATTGATTAGTGCATGAGGGAGATACAGCATTGACTACGCAATGTGCATAACGCTATAGGCTGTTACTTGCCCTGTGTGTAATGCATTTATTAATGGATAAGTGTGAAATGCCTCAAAGAGTGAACAATGAGCCTCAGCCTTGCCAGGAAAAACTCCTCAGTATGCATTTTGTCTCAGGGAAGAAATGTCTCTGGAGAGATGCCAGCGTTCAACTTGTAGCAAGATCGTAACATAAAATTGACAGCAGATAAGAACCTATTTGCCCATTTTATTATTCCTAAAAAGCACAGGCCAAATCCTGAATACCCCGCCCACCTTCCCCTGCATGCACCATTCCACCCTCACTTCATTCTCCAAACCATACAGGACCCATCATCTCACCCGACAATCTGCTCCTCTATCCTATTCCCTCCCAACTTCTCTGCTCCCTCTCACCCCACACTAATACCCCCTCATGACTGTCCCAATCTCCATTCTGGGTTGCAGTCGCTCCTCTTGTCTCAGCTGTTAGCATGCAAGCTCTCTCTCATGTAGTATCCTGTCAGAAGGTTGACCGTAACCATGTTGATATTCATAATGTCGACATTGTTGAAACTGTCAACTGACACCCTGTCGACATTCTCAGAATGTAGACATCTGAGCTGTCACCATGTGAAATGTCGACAGTCTGAGGATGCAGATGGTTAGGGTTAGTCTGCAGGGGAAGGTTAGGGTAAGGATACTTACCGGAACACCACTACAAAGACTTTGCCGCTGGAACGTATCCTCACGTGGCCGCAAGGAGTCAGAGGAAGAAGCTGCAGCCGATGCAGCTGCTGGTATAAAATAAGACAACTAGGGACCATTTGTCGACAGTTCATCATGTCGAAATATTTATGTAACCAAGATGAATGACCAATGGTACCAAACCCCTCACAAGCAGGGTACTCCCTACAGCAGTGTTTCCCAACCTCAGTCCTCAAGGCACAGTCCAGGTTTTAGTTATATCCATGCTTGAACACAGATGGTCAAATCAAAATAACTGCAGTACTAATTAAAACACTTGTGCTCAAGTATGGCTATCCTTAAAACCTGGACTGTTGGTGTGCCTTGAGGACCGTGGTTGGGAAACCCTGCCCAACACTCTTGTTTTCTTTGTCTATGCTTTGTATGTTCCATTCTGTTAAGATATTTTCCACCGTCGTCTGGCCCTGTGGAGCACAGTAGCGTCTTACTAATCGATAAGGATAATATTTGATTAGTGGATCATTTTTTTGTCTATCCCAAACCTGTTTTATATTTTATTGCCGTATTTGCCTCTCCTACCTCAGTTGGGAGGATGCTTCATATATCTGCTGTCCTTTTTATTATATAGTTTCCCTTAAACACGCTACTCTCCAGCTATAGCGAATATCCCCTTGTGGTAGAATGCTTTCTTCCTGTACTTTGTTAACACTTAATCTATTTTAAAACGTTGATCTTATCTCCCTAAATCCTCCCCTGCTCAATGCTATTCTTGGTGGAGGTCTTTCAGTCTTTCCTGGGGACGTTTCATGACATTGCACCAGTTCAGTCTTTGAATCTGTTTAATTTTCTTTATGTATTTCTGGAGATGTAGCCTCCAGAACTGAACACAATATTATAGGTGTGACATCACCATGTCTTTCTTCTACTAATCCCACTTCATCTTGGCATCTGCTGGCCTTCCCCAGTGCTTCCCTTTATTGTCTGACAACCATTAAGTCACCTGAAATAGTGACTCGGATCCCATCCCTCCACAGTAGTTACCGTTTTTGTGCCGTTAATACTAGAGTTTGCTGATTTAGGTTTTTTGAGAGCCAAGTGCATGATTTAGCATTTTTGGGAATTTAACTGTAAGTATCACATACCATTCCTCTATATACATGATTATAGTAGAGTTTTATACTTGCTAACACTGATACCCCTTTTCCACCAAAATGGTGGGTCCAACTCTTTTTACACTGCACCTTGGACCCGGGTTATTCCCGGTGGGCCTCAATCACACTGAACCCGTATCTTCCCTGCAAAACTTGTGTATGTCATTAGTAATGGATGTTTTTTGGAGATGACAATCATCTATGAGCGCACCTTCCAGCTCTAATCAGCGGCTTTTAGCGTGACCCGGGTCAGATAACCTGGCTCGCACAGTTACCAGCTACCAGGGTCAGATTCCAGGGTAATTTGTCTCAGACCATTTCACACCAAACCTCCACCTGGGTTGCTACGGCAATAATCTGGGTTAAAATTTTGGTGGAAAAGGGGTTGATTAAATTTGCTCATTAATGAATTGTAGAAGGTAGATTTTGGGCTCCGGAAATCTGTACTTGCAGATAATAAATTATTAAAGCTGTGTTCTTGTTTAATGACGTTATGTGTGACAATAGCCGCTTTGGGTCTCAATACCATCTGGTTGGAATTCTGGCAAGGACGTGGCCCATTATTCTGACTATGTATTCACAGTATGCTGTTCTCTATATAATTAGTCAGGGATTAAGGGGAAGCCTGTTAGAAATATGCCAACACGCTCCACTACATGCTACAAAACAGTGAATGCCTCAACGTTCATTGATACTGTGTATTTGTCTAGTTTAAACTCTGGAGAGAAGACCGAGATTACGAATCTGGTTTCTGAAATTGCAGTTACAGTTTGGAGTAATTTCCCAATCACATTAACGTTAATGCAATCACCGACCACTTTTTAGGTGCCTGTTCCAGTATGGCATCCCGTCTGTATGGCTTACCAAAACTTTGCAGCAAGATAAATTTGAAGAAGTTGCCGCTTTTAATTCCTAGATTTGACATGATCAGAATATTCTGTTTGCCACAGTCACTGAGTTAGGAGGAGAATGGGTGCTGACGCATTAGAGACATCTGTACATATTTAGGGGGTGGAATCTCATGTACTAATAAAATGCAGATTGTCTGTGCACTCACTGAGTGGGATCTGTGTGTAGAATATGCAGTCCTAGCACAGTGACTGTCAGTGTATAGCTGTCCTGGCAGCACAGGCAAACACACTGTTCTCTGTCCTATGGACAATGGGAGACCCCTCCCCTAACTCATAATTGGAGACACAGACTGGTACTAATACATACTGGCTCAACTGGAGTCCACATGTGTTGGTTAGGTTTCTCCTATGGAACGGTACTGTTCAAAGCTATGTCCTTGTGACGCTTTATACTTGCTCAACACATTGGTTTGTTTAAGCATCTTGCAGTCTAGACCATGGTTTAAACTTTCTTTTCTTACCAAAGACCTCATACATCAGACAAAACTTCCTCTTGTGACCAGGGACTGGCTGCCTTTGAATATTGCAAGTTGGTCCGGTGACTTTATCTGCTTCCCCTATTATACTTTATCTGTATAATGTTACTCTCACCGTACAGAGCTGCAGAGTATAGGGTATTTTATTTGGGAATATCTGACCCAGTGGAGCTTGCAATCTAATTTTCCTACTGACCGGTATACTCTTGTATCACAGGGAAAAGAGCGCACTCCGGGGGAGGGGGTGGAAGAGCAATATGTGAGCACAGAGAGGGAGAGCATAAAAACTATACACAGACGGAACCATGGGTTGGAAACAAACCCAGGCACTGCAGTGCTGTGGTGCATTAATACGCAGCACTGTCCCCCTGTATTACAGTTGTGTCCACATGCACTTATCCTCAAATGGGACTATTTGCTTATTAATGTGCTGCTTTATACCAATTCATTGGGCGCAAAGAAATTACTAATCACAAGTACTTTCTTCGCTACTAGCAAAATTCTGGACAAAGTATGTAATCTAGGCGAAAAGGCCAAAAGACTAAGGTCCCATACATGCGACAAGCATCACACCTCGTTATGCATAATGTACTACATTATAGCAATTCCTCTGCAACAAAAAATAATGATCCTAAGTACAGGACACCATTATCTATCTGTCTGTCTGTCTATTATCTATCTTATCTCATCATTTTTTAGGGGCACAGGTGCTTGTACAATTCTTGAGGTAAATGGTTCCTAGGTAATAAACAAGTGACATACAGATGTCTCCTCATACATTATTGCTGCAGTTGCGCAAAACTGCCCTTAACGGCGCACCAGGTCCCGTGCAACTTGGCTTGTGCCGAGCGTCTTTCCCGCACAAATGGCCTTTTTAGCCGCAACAAAACCGCTTCAAACTGCACAGATTCATTTGATTAGCGACACTTATATATATCTGTGTGCAAATGAGTCTGAATTTGTACACAAAGTGCTACGATGCAGCGGCCGCAGCATTTTTTTTTACACCAGGTTCTGTTGTGCTAGCTATTCGCATCACTGTGGGCCTGATTCAGACCCACTCGCGAGCGCATAGCGCTCGCAAGCGGGTCGATGGTGGGGTACTGCACATGCGTGGCGCTCGCAAGCCCCGGAGCGAGAAATTCTCTCGCTCCGGGACCTACTACAAAAGGGGCGGCTGTAGATTTTGATTGACAGCTTGCCCCGTTTTGTGGGAGGGGTGGTGGCTACACAAATGGAGGCGTTCCAGAAGGAACGCCTGCCGTTTGTGGGAGGTACCACTGACATCACCAGTGATGTCAGTGGAGAGCTTCCTGCTCTGTTAGAGCAGGAAGCTCTATGGGGCTTGCGACGGACGAGACCCTACCACAAGGGTCACATCGCAAGCCCCGATGGTCGCGACCATCACCTGGCCGCCCGCAAAAGCGTCCGGCTCTGAATCAGGCCCTGTGTACACAAGACGCATTTGAAGGTAAAAAGGCGCTCCGCGCTACCAAGTCACGCAACGGCATGGCGCAACTGGAAGGGCTGTTTAACGCGCAAGGAGGCTAGATGTATCACACATCTGTATATGGCCATTTCCAATCTCTAGATGATGGTGACAGCTTGATCAGAGGTTTATAATTACACTATATCAACATATGTGACTATTAAATGTGATTTGCATAAAGGTTTGACATGTTTTCCTAAGTACGAAATATCTGTAAATTGCTGGCCTGCCCCTGTCTACCTCATGTATTTCCACGCTGCAGTGCTTCATGGGGAATGTTTGCCTGTAGTGTGACACGATAGTAAGCATTGGCAGGAATATTGCATTACAGTGATAGTATCTCGGCAGGATTCGTTCCCTGACCCTAATCCATAAGCAGCTGAGATTCCTCTGAGAGCCAAATACCGAAGTCTTCTGGCACACAACTGGGGGCTTGCGGGACATTTGAAGAACCAGCTGAGGTTTCAGTCACCCCCTCTTGTCAGACCCTCAAACCCAGTCACTGAATGCTGATGGTTCATGGCCTACACTATAATATTGTGATTCTACGTATAACTGCAAAAACTCTTTGGTCTGCAGCCCTTTCGCTACATTACTGAATAGAAAAATTGCACCATATTGACTAAAGTTTTCTACTTCAGGGTCCATAGGGTATCCACAGGATACCTTGGGGGTATAGGTGTGACGTCAGTCATCGGGCACCATAGAGTTAAGCTTTCAGCCTCCCAGGATGCACTAGGGTCCCCCTCCTATACCCCGCCCCCGAGCCAAGGCACCTCAGTTTAGTTTGGTGCCCGGCCGGAGTCGGGTGCACCTGTTGGAGTGGGGGCTAAGAAGAGCCCCTGAATTTTTCTGCATGCAACTGTGGCTGCACATCTGGAAGTACAGCATGGACAGTCAGTCCTCTGACGTCCATGCTGTCTTCCCTACACCCCCGCCGGTACCAGGACGCCGGTACCGATCCGGGGATGCTGGTGAGCATCTGGGGTCACAGCTAGCGGTGACCCCAGATGTTCTGGACCATGGCCGGAATCAAGGGGGACAGCAAGGTAAGCAGCGGGGTCCCGCGGTGGGTCCCCGCTGTTACATGGTCCAGAGTCCCCAGGCAGGGGGCTCCCTTGGTACTGGCTGCAGCGTGGAGCCAGGTATATAACCTGCGCTTCCACTACCCCCCTGGGACAGCGGACCGCAGCAGAGCGGTAGCGCTGCGGCGTCCCGGGGGTTAAATGGATGCCAGGGGAGCGCGCCTTCCCTGTCTCACAGCCGGCGCCTCCCCCGCTGCACACAGCCCTCTCTGCAATACGCCGACTGGCCCGGTGGCAGCGCTCCTCCCCCAGGCCAGCCTCCTCTCTGCTCCTCGGTGGCCTTCTTCAAGAACGCATGGTGAACGCTGCTGGAAGTCTGGACGGAGGCATCGTGGTCTGGGTCCCCCCGCATACCTCTCCTCCGCTGTGGTCAGGTCTGTGTATGCAGCGCTGTGTCCTACCAGACTCTGTGTCTGTGTAGTTGATTGATCAGCGCTGATTAGTGCAGGAATTGAGTTTCTTTGCATTGTATGTGACTGTGCTAGCGCTGCTGCCTGTACTTTTCTTTTCTGACTGTCAGCCTTATTACTGTCCCTGTTCTTTCTGCTAAAGCCCTTGTGGTGCGGTGCTGCAGGGTGGTCTCTCGCCTTTTTAAAACAATTGATGAGAGGGGTCACATACTTTCTACCATCATGTCTGAAAGTGACTTTCCTCTCCGGCTACAGTGTACTACGTGTAAAGTACCTTTAGCGGAGGGGGAGGGTAGCGCGGAGGGCCTCTGCCGGCAGTGTTTGTCAATGGCGCGGCCTATTATGGTTACAGCACCGGTACAGGAGCCGCCTTGGGCTTTTTTCGCTCAGGCGCTTACAACCTTAGTGGGCCAGTTAGCTCCGCAGCCCGCGTTTACGCAGATGGGTTTGTCCCAGCAATCAGTGGTGTCGTCACCCATGCAGGGTTTCCCAAGACAATTGGTGGTACCCCGCAGTCTCCCTATTTCCCCTCTCCCGGTTTCTCAGGAGCCGGCGTGGGTTAACTCCCTGACGAGTTCTGTACAGCACTTGTCGGATGTGTTGCAGGGGGAGGCTGTGATGCGGCCACATAAACGGCCGGTGGCGTCTCTATCGGCTCCTTATGAGGATGACGAAGGGACGTCTGATGGGGAGATTCTGGATCCTTACGATCAGGAACCTCTCCATACTAAGGATGCAGACGCTAGGTCCAAGGTGTATATTCCTGGACTTATTCAGGCAGTCCGCACAGTCTTGGTGATTGAGGACGAAGTTCCCCCGGCGGCTAAATCCAAGTATGCCTTTTTTAAGGATGTGAAGGGTGACGCCACAGTCTTTCCTCTTTCGAGTCAGTTGGTGGACCATTTAGAGGAGGCGTGGAAACAGCCTGGCAAGCGATACCAGCCACAGAGGCGCCTGGCGGTGGCTTATCCGTTCGCGGATAATTTTGTTAAGTGGGAATCCCCTCCACAGGTGGATTCTCATGTGACACGTCTTCTCCGTAGTGCCACATTACCAATGCCATCCATGTCCTCCCTTAAGGATGCTACGGACCGCAAGGTGGAGATCTGCCTGAAGTCCACTTATTCCCTTGCGGGGGGGGGGCAGCGCGGCCGGCTATGGCCATTGCTGGGTTGCCAGAGCTATGGAGCGCTGGGCGGATTCGCTGGAGGCGTCCTTCGATTCCGACTGTCCGGCTGAGCAGGCGGAGTTGATTGGTAATCTCCGTGATTCGGCCACTTATATCAACGAGGCGGCCTTACACATTAGTACCCTGGTGTCTCGAATTTCTTCAGCAGCGGTGGCTGCTCGTCGCACCTTGTGGTTGCGATCCTGGAAGGCGGACGCTGATTCCAAAAAGGGTTTGGAGGCGTTGCCCTTTAACGGAGAAGTTCTCTTCGGTCCAGATCTGGACAAGATTGTAGCCACACTGGCGGCAGCCAAATCGGCATGTCTCCCGTCGGCCGCTGTTCCTTCTGGTTCAGGACCATCGTCCTTTCGGTCTTATAGGGCCCAGGGCAGGCCCAAACCACAGTCTTTTCCCCAACAGGCTGGTCCCAAGAAATCGGCCAAGCCCCAAAGCAGGCATGGAGTACCAGACGTCCGGCCCCTAAGCCAGATGACAAGCCTGCGGCCTGACGGTCCGGGCCTCCCTTTGGGGGATCCCAAAGTGGGAGGCCGCCTGCTGCAGTTCGCCCGGTTTTGGTCGGTCACCACGACAGACACGGGTTCTCGAGGTGGTCTCCCACGGGTACGCCCTCTCTTTCCGGCACAGACCCCCGGCTCGATTTTTCACCATGGGTCTACCATCAGACCGGAACAAGGCCACGGAGCTGCGTAAGGTCTTGCACACTATGCTCCAGGCTGGAGTTATAGTGCCTGTTCCATTCTCCCAGAGGGGCCAGGGTTTCTATTCCAATCTCTTTTTGGTGCAGAAACCCAATGGTTCGTATCGTCCGAATCTCAACCTCAAAGCTCTCAACAAGTCTTTGCTGGTGCCGAAGTTTCGGATGGAGACCCTACGGTCCATCATTCTGGCGCTGGAACCTGGGGACTACATGGTGTCATTGGACATACACGATGCTTACATGCATGTCCCTATTCTTTTGCGCCATCAACAGTTCCTCAGGTTTGCAATCCGCAGCGACCACTTTCAGTTTCGGGCGTTGCCTTTTGGCCTGGCGACAGCACCGCGTGTGTTCACCAAGGTGATGGCGGTTATGGCGGCTTCTCTGCGGCTGCAGGGAGTCAGCATGTTGCCGTACTTGGACGACCTTTTATTAGTGGCAGGATCTCCGGAGCTCCTTCTGCGCCACTTGGACCTGACCATTGCGCTACTGCAACGGCACGGCTGGTTAATCAACTGGCAGAAGTCCACTCTAATCCCGTCTCGGCGGATTCTGCACCTCGGAGCCTTTTTGGACTCGGGACAGCAAAGGATCTTTGTGACGGGGGAAAAGATCTCTGCTTTTACAGTCGAGGGTGCGCAGTTGTCTGCACAGTCGCCGGGTGTCTCTCCACTCGGCGATGAGGTTACTGGGCTTCATGGTGTCGGTGTTCGACATGGTGCAATATGCCCAGTTTCACTCCAGATCTCTGCAGCATCTGATTCTGTCCAAGTGGAACGGGCTGCCTCAGTCTCTCAAATCCCAGACGATAGTGCTCACCCCGGAGGTTCGCCTGTCCCTTGCCTGGTGGTTGCAGACGACCCATCTCAACAAGGGACATCCGTTCTGGGTACCAAATTGGGTCCTGTTGGAGCGCAATCTTCCGGCCATATCAGCTGTCTTCATTCCGGGAGTGCTAAATTGGGAGGCGGACTTTCTCAGTCGCCAGGACGTTCATCCAGGGGAATGGTCCCTGCACCCAGACTTGTTTCAACTTCTGGTGGACAAGTGGGGTCTTCCAGAGATCGACCTCATGGTGTCCCGGCACAACAACAAGTTGCTGGTGTACGGGTCTCGCACAATAGACGAAAAGGCGTCTCTGGTGGATGCTCTGTCCGTCCGGTGGACGTTCCAGTTCGCTTACCTGTTTCCTCCGGTTTCCCTTCTTCCACGGGTAATCCGGAAATTCAAACAGGAAGGAGGGACGCTCCTGTTGATAGCTCCCGTGTGGCCCAGACGGCACTGGTTCTCAGACTTTCAGGGTCTGTCCGTGGACAGTCCTCTGCGGTTGCCGCTACGACCGGACCTTCTGTCGCAGGGTCCTTGTCTTCACCCGGACCTAACTCGGCTGTCTTTGGCGTGGCTGTTGAGACAGCCATGTTAAGGTCCAGGGGGTTTTCCAGCTCTGTAGTGCGTACCATGTTACAAGCTCGGAAACAGTCTTCCGCGAGGATATACCATCGCGTGTGGCATACGTTCTTCCAGTGGTGTCGACCGAGAGGTTATGCACCGCGGGAGTTTCGTCTGTCTCGGATACTCGCCTTCCTACAAGTGGGACTAGACCATGGGCTTCGCCTTGCTTATTTGAAGTTACAGGTTTCGGCCCTGTCTGTCTGGTTTCACCGTAGGATTGCTACAATCCCGGATGTGCGCACCTTTATGCAAGGTGTTCTACGCATTCAGCCACCCTTTGTTCCACCTGTGGCGCCTTGGGATTTGGCTGTGGTCCTGAGGGCTCTCCAGGGACCGCCATTTGAACCACTGGGCTCAGTGGATCTTAAATGGCTAACAGCTAAGACTGTTTTCCTTCTGGCCATAGCTTCGGCCAGACGTGTTTCTGATTTAGGGGCTCTTTCTTGTAGACCCCCTTTCTTGATTTTTCATGGGAACAGGGCAGTGCTACGCACTCGTCCTGAATTTCTTCCCAAAGTTGTTTCCCAGTTTCATGTTAACGAGGAAATAGTTGTTCCGGCCTTTAACTCACCTGGCCTTTCAGTGGGTGAGGCCACTTTGGATGTTGTGCGGGCCTTAAGGACTTATGTTGACCGCACTTCTTCGTTTAGGAAGTCGGATGCCTTGTTTGTCCTCTATGGCTTCCGTAAAAAGGGTTGGCCTGCTTCAAAGCAAACTTTGGCAGCCTGGATCCGTATGACTATTTCTGAAGCTTATCTTCATGAAGATCTGCCGGTTTCTCCTTCTGTGAAGGCTCATTCCACTAGGTCTGTGGGTCCTTCGTGGGCAGCTCGACGTGGTGCCTCTGCAGTCCAGATATGCAAGGCTGCTACGTGGTCCTCTGTCCATACCTTCGTGAGGTATTACAGGTTTGACACCTTCGCCTCTCAGGATGCTTCCTTCGGGCGGCGGATTCTCCTTTCAGCACAGGAGCGTCCCCACCCTTAAAGGATACTGCTTTGGGACATCCCCAAGGTATCCTGTGGAACCCTATGGACTTTGTAGAAATAGAGATAACAAAGGTAAGTTCTTA
The DNA here is from genome assembly GCA_031769625.1 of Taudactylus pleione. Lineage (NCBI taxonomy): Eukaryota > Metazoa > Chordata > Amphibia > Anura > Myobatrachidae > Taudactylus > Taudactylus pleione. The sequence continues at coordinate 9,257,061 of JAUIMM010000651.1, forward strand.
CCATATCTCATATTTTTCTCTAGTGTGGCATGAATCGCTTTCTTCTGGTGTTCATCCTGCAGAGATGTAACCTTTGCCGCTAGAGAGGTGCAGCACTATTGAGAACTGAAACACTTAGAAGTGAAGGATAGGATGCTTCTATTCTGAAGAAGTTGCCAGGAACGGTGTAAAAATAAGTGTGACCCCACCAAAGAGGATTTGGCATTTATTAAACGAGCTCCAGTCTATTAACTATCCGGCTGCTGAATGCACTGCCAAAAATATAGGTATCACTTTTAATTTACCATGACAATGGGTGACCTGGCAAACGTGAACTGTGTGGGGTCCTGAGGACCGAGTTTGAGAACCACTGGTCTAGAGGACCACATAAATGGAAGGCCAAACCACAGGTTTACAATTGTTCAGGAGATGGGCCTACTGATGGCAGTTTGGTTGTACTTCCACCATAGTTAAAGGCTTCACGCGCTTGGTTATCCAGACAAGACAACAGTTTTCCATTCTGTTTATATCATCACTTAGTCATACATTATTTTATTTACTTCCTATTACGAGTTTTTTTTTTTTTTTTTCAAACACCGCCCACCTATTCTTCTAATAAATAACGGAGGCTGTGTTTTTGTAAACGGGAATGAGCAAGGGGCAGTGTGCAATTACTAATTTTACAGGATAATGTTTAAGGCAGCATGAACTCACAGCCCTACACGTACATAAGTAAATTGGAGAAATAGCATAAATGAGGTCCTTTTCATCTCTATGCTGCTGGACATCAGCAACTTATAGAAACTGGTGGAGGAAGCTATGCAGAGTTTAAGTCAAGAAGAGTGCTTGCTCACATCCTTGTGTCTCTTCATGTACTGTAATCCTAGACAGACTCGATGATGTTGAACTCGGGGCTCTGTGGGGGCCATATCATCACTTCCAAGACTCCTTATTCTTCAGCCCTTTGGCTCAAAACTGGCAGAAACCAGTGAGACCCAGTACACCCATCTAATGTTCGGAGAAGTCTGGCCAGAAGTAGTCTTCATGGAAGAATTGCTGCCAAAAGCTATACCTTTGACGTGGAAACAAGGCCAAGCGATTCAACTTTGCATAAAAGCAGAATCCTGGCGGTCAGAATCCCAAAGCCGGGATCCCAACAGGGTTAACATACCGGCACTTGTTGGTCGGCATGCTAACCCCTCCCTCCTTCCCTACCCTAACCCTCCCTCTTTGGTGCCTAAGCCTAACCTCCCCCACCCCATGTGCCTGAACCTAACCTCCCCCTCCCTGCACCCTAAACCTAACCATCCCCCTTCAGTGCTTAACCCTCCCCCTAATGCCTAACACCTAAACCTTCCCCCAACCCCATTACTTAACTTTGGCATCCTGGCGATCAGTATGCCGGCGCCGGGATTCTAACCGGCTTTTGTATTCTGGCGCTGGTAATGTAATCGTCGGCATCCCGACCGCCGGGGATGCCAAACGCGTACCATAAAAACATAGGAACTGGGGTGCAGAAAAATGGCAGCAGGTGCTCTGGACTGATGAGTCAAAATTTGTAATATTTGTCTGTAACAGATGGGAGTTTGTTCACAGATGGGCTGGAGAGTGGTACAATAATGAGTGTCTGCAAGCAAACGTGAAGCATGGTGGAGGTTCCTTGCAAATGTGGGGCTGCATTTCAGCAAATGGAGTTGGGATTGGTCAGGATTAATGGTGTCCTCAATGCTGAGAAATACAGGCAGGTACTTATCCATCATGCAATACCATCAGGGAGGCATCTGATTGGCTCCAAATGTATTCTGCAGCAGGACGACCCGAAACATACAGCCAATGGCATTTAAGAACTATCTTCAGTGTAAAGAAGAACAAATAGTCCTGGAAGTGATGATATGGCCCCCACAGAGCCCTGATCTCAACATCATCCAGTCTGTCTGAGATTATATGAAGAGACAGAAGGATTTGAGCAAGCCTACATCCACAGAAGATCTGTGGTTCTCCAAGATGGGTGTAATATGTATTACCGGCGGCCGCGGAATCCCGGCAGAGGGGAAGATCCCGATCGCTAATAAGGTAAGTATAACTAACCCTACTTTCCCCCCTAACCCTCCCTTAGGGGTGCCTTAACCCTAACCTCCCCCCCAAGTGCCTAACCCTAACCCCCTCTTCCCCGCAGCCCTAATGGAGCGTACACACGGTCAGATTTGTCAGACTTGTCAGATTTGTCAGATGAACGATTGAACGATTAAACGATTTGAACGATTTTACCAAAGTTTTGAACGATTTGAACGATTGAACGATTTTTGACTGCATTAAAATGAATGGAATCGTCCAAGTCTGACTGCAAACACATCAGATATCAGAAATCGTTATCTGACCATCGGGAACGCGCATCGTTGATCGTCCATCGTTCAGGCATGTCAGATATGAACGATTTTCCTTCAGATATGAACGACTGAACGATTTTTAAATCGTTATCGTTCATATCTGAAGGAAAAATCTGATCGTGTGTATGCACCATTAGTCTCCCGGGGGGGTGCCCAACCCTAACCTCCCCCTGGGGGTGCCTAACCCTAACCCCCCCTTCCCCTAGCCTAAACCTAACCCTTCCGGGGGGGTGCCTAACCCTACATCCCCCCAGGAGCCCTTAAAACCTAACCCTCCCCCCCGTGCGGCTGTCCACGCCAGGCTTACCTTCGTTCGGTATGCCGAGCGTCGGGCTGCCAGTCTAGGGATTTGGATGCCTGTCATTAGTACCTAGCCGGGATTAGAAAGTTGGGAAGCCGGCAGTAGGTATTTAGACCGTCGGCTTCCTGACTACGGAATACACACGAATTACCACCGGACATAAGTCCGGCGGTTCAAATCCCGACAGCGGCAGGCCAACATGGCTGAAAATCCCGATTATCCCCAGGTAAGTATCAACTAACCTAACCCCCCTATTCCTAACCCTCCTTAGGGGTGCCTAACCCTAATCCCCCCCTCTAAGTGCCTAAACCTAACCCCCCCTCCCCCTAGCCTAACCCTAACCTCCTGGGGGGATGCCTAACTCTTAAGTCCCCCCCGGGAGCCCTAAACCTAACCTTCCCCCCCACAGCTGTCCGCAGCGGCGCCCGGCATCACTTCGATCGGGATGCCGGGCGCTGGCCTCCCGGCGTCTGTAAAATGACAGGCGTCTAGATTGAGACGCCTGTCATTTAACCCTCGCCGGGATAAAGCTGTCGGGAAGCCGGGGGATTACGTCCGCTGGCTTCCCGATTGCATACCCTGACTACATCCCCTCCAAGATGTATGGAACAACCTCTCGGCTGAGTAACTTCAAAACTGTGTGCAAGTGTACCTAGAATTGATGCGGTTTTGAAGGCAGAGGGGGGGGTCACACCAAATATTGATTTGATTTAAATTTCTCTTCTATTCATTCACTTAGTTTCTTTTTATCAATTAACAAAATACAATTAATACTTCTATTTTTTTAAACCATTCTTTGCAGCGTTTTTTACCCACCTGCCTAAACCCTTTGCACAGTACTGTATATTTGGAAATGACATCCATAGGATGTTGTAAGGAAAGGCTCATTTACAAAATCTTGGTGGAGGAAAGGTGCTTCTTTCTAGTTTTCCGGTCCTTGCAAGTATGGAATGAAGATGTCAGTTTGGCATTCCAGTTCGCATAGCTACCGATGGGCCCTGGTTGTCGGCATCATAGTCTGGCTGCAGTATTGTGTCTGAGAATGGTCTGATTCTGTCCCCAGGCTTCTGATCTCTTGAAAACAAATGTTAGAAGTGGAATCTTCCGCTTTAGAGCTGCTGGGAACCACAGTTATGACACTATAACGTCACGGAGGACTCCTGCAGTGAAGACGCAGACTAATTTATTACCAATTTATTTATTGATTATTTATATAACGCATACAAATTCTGCAGCGCTTTACAGAAAATATTTGGCCATACGCACCACTCCCTGACCCAATGGAGCTTACAATCTATATTACCTCATACATGCCTACCCGCCCGGAAGTCGTGGGAGGCTCACGATTTTTCTGATAACTCTCGCCCCCCCCCTGGAAGGGTAGGCACTTCTCCCACATTCTGCCCACTTCCTAGTGAAGTGGGCAGAATAAGGAGAATTTTCTTGCGGGCCGGCGGGTCAGCTTGAGAATCGCTTCATTTGGCCCCGCCCCTAATGTAAATATGTGCCGCTCGCGACTAATTGCCGTGAGGGAGCGGGGCTTAATGACTTGACCTGTCTGGCCCCGCCCCCAACACCTTCCGTCCGCTTCTCCTCGGGCTTCTCCTGGGGAGTAAAAAGCAAATGTCGGCAAGTATGTATTACCTACCACATGTACACACACACACTAGGATTACTTTTTGTTCAAAGCCAATTAGGCTAGTTATATATTTGGATTAGAAACCCACACAAGCATGGGGAGAATATACAAACTCCACACAATTGGAGCTGTGGTGGGAATTAAAACCACAACCTCAGTTCTATGAGTTAGTAATACTAACCATTGCACTAACCATGCAGCCCCAATGAGTTTCTTTTAAAGTTGCTCACCCCTTCCTGGTTGTAGGTCTTTACATGGTGCATTGCCCTCTTCAGGGGTCAGATTAGGAAGGCAGAAAGGATGACCCTTTAGTACACTGATCACTATGAGGACATTAAAGTCCTTACTGGCAGTATGGTGACTGCTGTCAGTGCTGTGTATTAATCGCCTTCCAGTGACCTCAGCAGCACGGTACCTCTCTCATATAGAGATACTAAACATCTACGTGTCGTAAGATAGCACCTTGGGAGGTGTAGTTTAGCAACCGTATGAGCCCAAATGATGCCAGAAATTATCGGATTGTACAAGGTTGTGGTATATGTTGGCGCTATTCAAAGGTAGTAATAGTTACTATGTCCTTCAGTGCTGCACCCTATGAAGATGTCTTTGCACCCTCCACCTGCCTGTGTGTGTGTTTGGTGAGGCAGGAACAGACAAGCCATGAAGCGTGTCCCCACTTGTTTATCCGGGTTACTTGCTGCTGCTCTTTGTTTGGTTCTCAGTTTCAGTCTCACACCTGGGTATGGGGGGAGGTGGGATGTTTGTATTATGTGGTTTTCATGCAGAACTTTGTTAGAACTAGAACATTCATTTGTTGCATGAATTTATTCCAGGGACCAACAAGTTACCCGATGACCATGACCATGATAGCCACATGCAGTGTTGTTTTGTGAAGTGTTACCTCTCAGTGCAGTAATCCCAGATACCTGTTATACCACATTAGCTGCTTACACATTGGGGATTCCTGGCAGCTAAATAGCGCTGTCTTCCCCCTGTGTACGTCCCATCTGTATTACTGTCATTTCATGCTCATTGGCCCATTCATGAACCAAACTGACATTTTGTCGCCATGAATGTGGCTGTCAGACTGATTTTTCTCACTAACTGCTACAACACTATGCCAGATTGGTTACGCTCTCTTTCCTGGATATAATTCATGATCCTTAACTACAAAGCCCTGAAAAATGCTGCAAGAGCCTATGGGGAGACCTATGATTTTGTAAAATTACCACGTCTCCAGCTAATGTCAAGTCACTGTATGTACTAGAATGCGATTATATGCAAATTTGCTGTCCCCCATTTTTTGGGGGGGTTAGAGCTATAACTCTCCAGATGCAATAGGTAGCGAGTTGTAAAGTTGTCATAAATGCACCAGAAAAATAATTATCATATGGCTCCATATGTAAAATAATTTGATAGAAAACCGTAATAAAAAACCGCATAGGGTACCACCAGCAAACGTGCAACCAGCAGTAGCGCTTCTTCCAAGGTTGGTATTGGTAAAATTGGAGAAACCAGGGCTCCCACCATAGTGCCAGTCAGCACAGGGCTGGTATCCCTAGATAAGAAAGTAAGATTGTACCCTTGGGTATTTTTGTATGGGATTAATAATATATGTATAATAAAAATTTAAGATTATTTTTTTCTGGCGCACTACAGGTCCCAGGTTTTTATGGGTTGTCAGGGAATGCCTCTACTTGGAGAACTACAATTGCCAGCATGCATTGGGTTGTCAGGGAAATGCCTCTACCTGGAGAACTATAATTGCCAGCATGCATTGGCAGACAGTTATCTATGTCCAAGTATAAAATGGAGCTAAACATTCAAAATTAAACATTTGATAAATTACATAATTATGGGCTGATTTATTCAAATGTACAATTCAGCATTTTATTCAATTCCTCTTATTGACTATAGATTGTAAGCTCTTGCGAGCTAGTTTCTCTCACCGTCTGCTGCACAGAATCCCACGTTTTGCCATTGTATCTTCAAATTTCACTCCCTGACGGTACAATGCGGAGGAACATGTTGACATTTTGTAAATAGCATGGATGGTGTAGAGGTTAGAGGTCATTAGTTAATTTCCTGGTCATGGCACATAGGTGTGCAGTTTATATGTTCTTCCTGTGCCTGGTTTCCTCTCACACTCCAAAAATAAATATACTGGTAGGTTTACAGGGTTTTGACATGGGCCCTGATTCAGAGCCGGATGCTATTTGTGCTCGCTCGTTCAGAAAAAATGGGTGGCTATTCAAATGAACGGTTCGCTCTTTGCGGTCTGTTCACGCCTCTAGGTCTGAACGAGCGAACAAAACTTGCGGTCGTTTTTTTGAAAACTACGCCCCCTGGCCGCTCGCATCCTACCTCATGTCCGCTATTTATTAGATAAATCGAGTACATCGACCAGCGTATGAACTGCTCGCTATTCTTGTGGTTGGTTTTTCCTATCACAATCTTGCGAGCAGTTCTGACTATAAAATAACTCAGTGACGTGGTCAATGACGCTGCTGTATTAATTATGCACACCCATAAAACGCCCGTTTTGACCTTTAAGCACGCCTGCGTTCGGATCTCCACTCCCCGTTTTCAAGCACCTTCCCCTGTTACCACCCACATACGCCTCCTCCTGTCACTCAAAATAGCAGGCATTCGCTATTTAGCGAACAAACGATTTTTGGCCGCACTGACTGGTTCGCGCATGCATATTACGATCCGTATGCATGCGCAGTTGTGCAAACATCGCTCGGAACGAATGAGCGGCCGCTTACGAGCGGCTCTGAATCAGGCCCATAGTGTGTATATATGTGTGTGTGGTAAGGACCATAGATTGTAAGCTAAATCAGGGCAGGGACTGATGTGAATGACTGGAATATTCTCTGTAAAGTGCCTCGGAATATGTGTGTGCTCTACCAATAACTGTCTCTAAATAAATAATAGGATATTAGTAATAATGAGTATACACTTATTTGAAGATCATCACATTGTGTTTGTGTTGTCATCACTCACATCATGCGGTATGTGGATGTTTAGTACATTGAGAAGTGTTTATTAATATTTATCCTGTTACAGGAGAAACATTAAAGGCAAAATCCTTGTGAAACAGCGTTGCAATCCTACTAGGTGTCATGGTATTCAATCTTTAAAGGGGCACATCCACTAGACGATCTACTCCCTGTCCAATCTCTACACGATTTTCCCTTGATCTTTTCCCTTGAAATTTTATATTCCAGTCTGAACGATTTGCAAACGATCTTTAATAGATCAAGTGAAATTGACCTGCATGTTCAGTCGACTGACGAGACGATCAAACAACCAGCGGGAGCGCGCATCGTTGATCGTTAACGACCAAACACTGCACGATTTATAAATGATTTTTAAACGATTGAACGATAACGATGTTATCGTTCAATCGCCTGCTAAAATCGTGTAGTGGATGCCCCCTTAAAACACAGCTGTGCTAAATATCTAGATGTGATAGATTACTAAGAGTTACTGTAGGGTTTTCTTTACCTGTTTGATACCTATATATCTGTCTGTTATTACCCAGTTATGTTCTATTAATGTTTACAATTGTAAAGTGCAACTGAATATGCTGCGCTATATAAGAAACTGATGATAATAATAATAAAGACTTTTGTGGCCATAAAAATTCAGATACATGTAATTGATTATTTAGTATAGAAATTGTTGTAATAATGTTTAAATTGCATTTATTGATGTATATTATTGGTCTAAGGAAAATGGCTATTTTTATGTGCTAAAGAGCTGATAAATCCTATTTAGGAAAAGGAATATTAAATTGTTATTTTTTATTTTAGAACTGTGTGTTAGCGCTTTCATTTTTCCGTAGTTTATTTGATCAGTTCAGCATGCACTTATTGACGTGGGTAGAGACAAACTCTTTATTAAACTTGTATAGGAAGTCGGCACCTATCACCCCATCCTCCCCGCTGTCCACTGTGATAGCTGCCAACTTGTACAGTGCCATACCCGACGATGTGCCGTAGGTCAGACAAGCAACTGAAACAGACTGATGCCGTTAGGCAGGAGTAGGCGCTAGCCATCATATTGGCTACTTTCATAGATTAACAATGATGGATTTCCCTTCTAGTTCCATGCTGGTATCCCCTTAGCACCCCTTAGTGAGATGCTTCTATCAAACGTCACCTGGCCCTCACCCCTATTTCTCAGTCACTGAAATATCCTCATTCAGCCACTCTAGCTGTAACTATAGGCAACGCCTAGTGGTGTTATTCGTCCGATGCAAGCATGGGCCACAACCTTTTTTTTCCTTTTATTGTAGCCATTACCCTCATTACTGAAGGTACATACAGTACATCATATACAAATATTACACCACAATTTAGATTCCTGTCCACATAGCTCAGTCCCAGTTGAACTCATTAGACGAAGAGGGGTATTCAATTTGAAACGTTAACTTCACTGCCGAAGTTAACGTTTCATATCGGAGTTTTTTTTCTGCGTTAAGTCTGGTGCGCGCTCCCGCTTATCCCCGTATTCAATATAAAATTAACGAAAACGGGAAACTCCGAAGTTGGATTTGCGTAAAGTTACGAATTTTTCCTTAAAATGATTGTAAGACCCCCCTAAAGTTGTAAAAACATGGGGGAACACTATGGGTACCCCCGTTTTAGCCTTTAATTGAAAGTCGGGGATTTAAATAGCCGCAGCAGGTACTTTTTTCCCGACATTGAAGTGATGCAGAAGAGCACTTAGGTTATTTTTTTCGTTTTTTTAAGTGGTCCCATCAAATTTGGGGTACATGAAAATGGGTACTAGCATATTTTGGTGTCCCTAAAGTAAGTTTTAAAAAATTCTGCATTTGTGCACCTGCCGCTATAATTCTATTCTAGAAAACACCTGCCGCATACTTGCAGAATAGCCCTAAACCTATTTCCCTATTGTTTAATTATTTTTTCCCATTTTTTTTTATTTTTGCACCCCAATTTTTAAATTAATTTTTTGGGGTGTCCCTATTTTTTTTTTAAACTTTTTTTGACACAGTTCTTTTTTAAATGTCAATCTCAGGGGTGCAGGCTATCTTTTTTAAGCCTGCACCCCTAAACCCCAATTCTGCACTTTTTTTCGACACCTATTCAATGGTGAAAAGTTATCCCCGTTTTTTATCAAAGACTTTTCAAAACTGCGATAAGTCTTTGATATTGAATACAGTGTAAAACTAAAACAAGTGATATTAACGCAAAAACGATAAAAAGTGCGATATTAACGCAAAAAACACCCATATTGAATACCCCTCGATATGTCAGTAATACATAAATGTCTAACCATAGATGAATACCTATTACGCTGATGTTCCCCCCTTACGGTTTCCCACTTCCCCATAAGCTGTCCCACGCATATTGTGCACTTTTAAAGATCTTTTAATACATAAGGACGTTTTTGACTAGAAGATTAATGAGTGAATGCAGCCTGCAGATGGAGCAGTGTACGTGTAGAACGCTTTACTGGTCAGACCCATAGCTGAGGCAAGCGATGCGGCTGGCGGTGTCCCCGTTTTCTATGACATAGATGAGCTTTGTGTTTTGTTGATGCTAACCGCCATATTGTATGTCTTTGTTTCCAGGCTAGGAACCTCCAGACAGGAGAACTGGCTGCAGTGAAGATTATAAAACTTGAACCTGGTGAGTTCCCATATACTGTGCACTTCCCTATCAATAGGTAACATGAAGTTGTGACTCTGTTTCATTATCCCCTGTCCAGAGCATGCTAGCGGTTTCCTTACAGGAAGTGTTCAAACAAGATTGAGACTCGCATCAATTTTATGATTGCAGCCTAATGTCCGTTCCAAGTGCCTCTACCGTACAATGCAGTGTCATGTTATTATTAGTGTGTGCACTGGGCTGGGGAAATGCATATTACTGAGGCTTATTCAGTGTTTTCAATATGTAATCTACTGAATGTTTCTATGTTGTGTTCTAATGGCTATGTTTATTCCGTTTGCCTTATAATACGACTGAAAGGGTATATCAAACGGTGTTCCAGAGTATACTGCTGCATGCATACAACATTTGCCATGTGTCCATAGGGGATGTAGTTAGGAAGTCGGCTTCCCGACTGTAAAATCCCGGCATGGGACTATTGATAGACGTCTAAATCCTGACGCCTATCATCAGCCCGACACCGAAATCCCGACGCCCGGCATACCGATCGTAGGTAAGCCAGGCATAAGGAGGGCTTTGGCTTAAGATTAGAGACTCCCCGTGGGACTGGGTTAGGCACCCCCCCCGGGAGGGTTAGGTTTAGGCTAGGGAAAGGGAGTCTTAGGGTCAGGCACCACCGGGGGGGCGTGAGGTGTAGGAGCCCCCCCGGGAGGGTTAGGTTTAGGGTGCAGGAAGGGGGTGTTAGGTTTAGGCACCCCTAACGGAGGGTTAGGAGTGTTACTTACCTCAGTCAGGGTCTTCAACTACCGGTCTTCCGGCATCAGTATTTCATCTGACAGGCTTAGGTCCGGCGGTGATTCATACCGGTTCCGGCTATAAATGTGTGCAGCGTTTAGCAACACCATGAATGCAGCATTGACATTTATATTGGGGATCAGCAAGCCATATGGAAGGCACATCACACACTGTATTCCATATCATAACCATACTTCCAGTTTTTTCTTATTTTTATGGACACTCCAAGCGTGCTGGGTGCATGTTTTACATTAGGGTCAATGATCCTTTACCAAATCACACGAAAGTGGCTATTGTGACAGTGGATACATAAGAATATAGTAAAAGAAGGCTTATGAGAAAAATACTCCGGCCTCAGTGTTCAGCACTCGCCATGCGGCGCACTGACGTACGGGGCGTAGTAAAGCGGCAGCGGAGGATTTTGCATGCTAGATGCCAGTTATTATGCGATTGGCATACCAGCTGCCATTCAGCAAACAAAGAGCAGGGGGACTTCATTTTTTTTTGCTCTGTCCACTACATAATCTCTGGGCCCAGTATTGCTTCACTTAATGTATGGCTGGGCATGCACAGCTCATGCTTAACAAATGGGCATACGACTGGCGCGGCATGTATGCAGCCCATATAATTCTACGGTGTAAGCGTTGGCTGCCGGCCACAGTCTCTTCTCATGAAAAGCTGCGCTGTTGTTTTAATCTGGCTTGGTAAAGGCTGGCTGGATGCTGTTTTAGAGACAAAAACATGGTAAATACAGTCATTGGCTGTGCTCTATTTCTGCCATAAGGATGCAAAAAGGTGACAACAAAACATTGGTAAATCATTCTTTTATCAATTGGGTATATACATTACATTTTACATACTTACGAGCCTGGTCATTTGTACTGGAGGTCTGACTTGCTGTGCTTTTTGCTGGAATTGTTAACACCTGTGCTCAGGCTTTGGCTGTTAAAAGATACGTGTAGTGTAATAAGACATTTTCCACTAGCCTGCCATACAAATGTGTTCTTGCAAATATACAAAATATTCTGCATATAGTTATCAGTAGTCATGTCTCCTCCTGTTCTTGAAAAACGACAAAACAAAACCTAATGACTTTTTTCGTTTTAACGGAACATAAAAGGTTTATAAGAACATACTGTACATCCATATGCACTACTGTACATAACAATCATAGCTACACATTGAATATTAAATTGAACTCTGATTGAAACAATTAAGTGTTTAGGGAACAGCTAACCTTGGCCCTTTACCCCAAAAGTGTCTGGTCACCCCCCACCCTTCCATCCTGGTAATCAGGAAATCGGGTGGTTGCACTCTGTCTTTTAAACGTTGGTTTTATAGGCTTAAACTAGATCCACATTAGAGCGATGTGTATGGTAGCAACCCGCTGCCCTATCTATCAGTATAGCGGTTGGCCGTACACACTGCACGATGTGGTATAAGACAGGCCGATCTATCATTCACCCGCTCCACTCACCTGCACAGCGTTGTCACCCGGGTCTTTCCATTTGACGTATGGAGATAACCAGACCATCAATTTTCTATGTGTTCCTAACTAGAACAGAGCCTCTAAATATAAGCCAGGAGTCCCAGGTTTCCTAGAAAGAAGCCAATGCGTGTTTTCGGACAGTTGTCCGTCTTTCCCTTAAAAAGTTATTTTACAAAGTTTAATCTTAATATTTGATATTTCAGGACTGCTAGACAGCAGCCTGCAGCCATACAATTAATAGAGACCAATCTCTTCATGTTTATTAAAAGGATAGGGTGTTGAATACATAGACCAAGCAGGACAGTCCATATTTTAGGATGGGATATTTGCTCAGTAGGTTACTGAATAGTTTAAACATATCGAGACAAATACTTTACCACAAATTTTAAAAATATGCCAATTCTGCTCTGTTAGCAAAGGCAGGAGATGGGGGTATATATATTATGTAGCCTAGCTTGGGGTCAAATACCACTGGCATAGGGATTTATAACCATTTTTGTAACGATTGCATATGTAACTATGTTAAGATGATCCTAAATCAACCACTACTGGTAAGGGAAAGACTTTCTATTGTATTGTATTGTATTTATTGTTGTCATCAGCAAAACAAGTTTGACAGACGAAATTACATTGCACTTTTTTAAAACAGTGAATAGCAATCCATGGTAAAGGTTATCACAAACAATTTCACAAAAATAATAAAATTAAAATTAACTAAAGAGATACAATCATAGCATTCAACATGCGCACAGCAGATGGAAGAAAACTAACCCTGAAGCGACTCGTACGTGCCCGAAGTACTCTAAACCGCTTTAAAGATGGGAGCTTATCAAAAAATTCATGAAATGGATGGCTTGGATCCGATATGATACCTTTGGTTCTCTTTAGAACCCTAAGCCCATAAACATCATGAATAGTTGGCAACTGCACGCCAATGATTTTGCTGGCGGTCCTAACAACCCGTTCCAGTGCACTTCTTTCACTCGCTGTGCAGTTGCCATACCAGATAATGATACCAAACGTCAGAATGCTCTCAATTGAGCATCTGTAAAAGTTTAGCATAGTTACTTTGCTAACTCCCGAGGCCCTCAAACGTCTTAGGAAAAACAAACGCTGTTGCGCCTTTTTAATTAGGGACAGTGTATTTAAAGACCATGTCAAATCTGCCGCAACCTGGATACCCAGAAATTTAAAAGACTCAACTATATCAACATCCTGGTTGTTAATAGACACTGGCAATTTCTGCTCTAAACATCTCCTACGAAAATCAATTACCAGTTCTTTTGTCTTGTCACCATTTAGGAGCAAGTGATTATCACCACTCCAAGAAACCAAATTTTTGATCTCTTTCCTATAATGGGACTCATCATTCCTGCTAATTAACCCAACGACTGCAATATCATCAGCAAATTTGATGATTTTCACAGAATCAGAATTCGACATGCAGTCGTGGGTAAATAGCGAGTATAATAGGGGGCTGAGAACACAACCCTGGGGAACACCAGTCTTAATCAACACTTCCCCCGACACAGCACCTCCAATTCTAACTACTTGTGGTCTATCAGTTAAAAAGTTTAAAACCCAGTTACAAATAGACCCACTTAACCCCAAGTCAAACAACTTAGATGTTAGTGAGATGGGAATAACCGTATTAAAAGCAGAACTAAAATCAACAAAGAGTATCCGAACATAAGAATCCCTCACTTCCAAATGAGCTAAAATAGAGTGAAGTGCTGTAAGTACCGCATCATCAGTGCAACGATTTTTCCTATATGCAAACTGAAAAGGATCAAAATCTACTGGGAAAAAAGATTGAATATGTCCTAATACCAGCCTTTCAAAGCATTTCATTATCAATGAAGTTAGTGCAATTGGGCGATAATCATTAAGGCATTTTACTACCCCCTTTTTTGGAACTGGAACAATATTTGCCTTCTTAAAACATCTCGGCACTACACAATTAAAAAGGGACAAATTAAATAAGACCGTTAATATCCAACTTAACTGGTCTGCACACCCCTTGAGGACTTTACCGCTAATCCCATCCGGGCCGGCTGATTTACACAAATCAACCCGACGTAGACATTTAATCACATCATACTCCTCCAACATAAGAGGAGACTCCCCCACCCGGGGAATTTGGGGCGTAACAGAAAAACTATTCTCTTGATCAAACCTAGAGTAGAACAGGTTCAAATCTTCAGCTAATAGATTATTGTCATTGCTAATCACCTCCTTTTTTATTTTACAACCAGTAATATCCTGGATCATCTGCCACAGGCTTCTCGGATTCCTGTTATCATGACTTCTAGCTTCAATCTTTGCGGAGTAACTAATTTTAGCCCTCCTAATACCTTTCTGCAATTCACACCTGGAAGATTTCAACATTTCTAAATCACCAGATTTAAACGCTCTATCACGAGCCTTGAGTAGAGATCGAACTTCCCCGTTCAACCAAGGCTTCACGTTGGGAAATATTTTAATACTCTTTGTTACTGTAACACTATCCGTACAGCAACCGATGTAACCTAATATCAATGATGCTAGAGAGTCAATATCTATATCGCCATTTACCCTACTCTCATCAATAAACAAATCCCAGTTTGTGAATTCCAACATATCCTGTAATCTAGTCAGTGCGTCCTCCGGCCATATAGTTACCAGACGTCTGACCGGTCGCACTCTCCTAACTAATGACCTGTAAACAGGTATGAGAAACAGGGACATATGATCGGATCTGCCAATATGGGGGCAAACAACAGTTTCATAAGCTGACTTGAGGTTTGTATACACCTGGTCCAAGGTACGCATGCCCCTAGTTGGAGCCGATACATTTTTATATAACTTAGGCAATACTTTCCTCAGGTCAGCTTGATTGAAATCACCTGCTATAATGAAAACTGCCTCAACATACACAGATTGTAATTTCGCAATTTCCTCGTAAAGAATTCCCAGGGCAATTGTCACATTAGCCTGAGGGGGAATATAAACGGCAATGATAATTGCCACCGAAACTTCTCTGGGCAAATAAAAGGGTCTACATTTGACAGACAGATATTCAATATCCACTGAGCAATGATTACCAATACAGATAGCATCAATACACCAGGTACGCAGGACATACAAACACAGCCCCCCACCCCTACTTTTCCCTGATGAAGAAGTTCTGTCTGCTCTGAACAGAATCCTGTTTCCAAAAGAGACCGCAGTATCCAGAACTAAGTCATTTAGCCAAGTCTCGGTAAAAATTAATACAGAGCAGGACTCCAGATGCTTCATGTATGAAAGAACTGCATGTAATTCGTCCAGTTTACTAGTCAGGGACTGAACATTTGCTAGAAATAAGCTAGGCAAAGGGGGTTTGATAAAACATAAATTGAGCCTGGCTCTAGTACCAGCTCGTTTACCCCTTTTTTGCCTCCTCTCCCTCCTCCGATGCCTCTTCCAACCCTGCCTGCGTCTCCAGGGATAACCGAGTCTCCAGAAATGCCCCCCTCCAGAGCGCTGCCCACCCCCATAATCTCTACTTCCATTGCCGTGCACATGGCTCTTCTCACAACTCCAGTCTCCAGACCAGCCACCACTCACCACCCCAGCTGCGACAGACCCATCCAGGGCCGCCACGCTTGCAGGCACAGTAACTCCAGGGGCAGCAGACACACAAGCTCCAGAAGCGGCAGCAATCCCAGCCACCCCCGCTCCACCCACAATGCCTGTGGCTGAGGGGTTACCCGGGGCTGTACCTCCCTCAGAGACCTGCACAGCCTCTGCGCCGGACCCAACAGCTCCTGCAAGCGGCTCCACTCCACCAGCTCCGGAACCTGCCACTCCACTCCAAACTCCAGTCAGGCGGAGACCAAGGAGCACCTCGCGGGGGTATGTGATCCCACACCAGCCGCCGTCACCACACAGGACTCCGACAAGCAGGAACAGGAACAACCACACCACATCCGGAGCGCGCAACACACGGACACCCGGACCATAGGAATCGCCATCACCGGCACCAACGGTAAGTGCAGCCGCAGCGTATACACGCGCCGCCATTTCCAGGCACAGCAGGGATCTGGCAAGAGTCCACGAAAGACAGTTAGGTTTTCAAGTGTCTCTGAGCAAACTCCCTGTCTGCTCTCCCAGGAGCTTAGATTCTCTTGTAACATGAAAAAGTATTCTATACACCAGCAAAATCGTCCAGTATAGTTAGAAGATAGCTCTCAAGACTTGATCACATAACCTCTCAAACTTTGTCAGTCTGGTGACCATGTTTTGTTTTAGAATTTGGAATGACAATCCTTTAAGTTACAAAGGTCGTAGTTTGTAGAATGTTAAGGTGCCTACTTACCCGATCTGGCCGATTCCGAAGCATCGGAACGACAGATTGTGTAAAATATGCCCACAAATCGTGAGTCCCCACTCACGATCACGATGCGATGCGCGTCCCCGCTGGTCGCTCATCGCATCTTCAGATCTGTCGTGCTGTAGGGCAGATCTGACAAGCTCAAGTCATGATGCACTGGATAGTTTAGGAGGCACAATAGATCATGTGTCAAAATGGCAGCTTTTTCAGACCAAATCGTGCCCATGACTGCCGGGGAGCTCCCGGGGACAGTTCAGTGGGAAATCGTACACATCGTGGGATTGTGAGCACATCGCTATGTGTGTAGGCACCTTAAGTGCCAGGGTGAAAAATTAGCTATCCAACGTTGCATGCTCCCGAGGGAAATCCTGGACTCGGGTTCTGGTGTGAAGCAGCAGGCACTTAAAAAGCTTCCTACAGCTTAGATGAGGTAATGGGCGAGATTAATCAACGCGTGATATTCTTGTTATCACTCCTTACTAATCCTACAAAATGCTACAACCACTCAGCTCCTAACAGTCATTTTTCAAACACATGACAGGAGCTGATTGGTTGGAGCACCATCTAAGATTAGTGACAAGTGAATATCCCTCGTTGATAAATCTGGGCCAATGGAGTGGCTTTTAGCGCAAGATAAACCTGAAGAATCAGTTCAGTCTACAAAACAATGGCAGGACCTTGCACTAGTTTGTCATGTTGCCTCCCAGTAAGGGGTTTCAGTTTAACTAGACCGTTTTACAAGGGTATTTCATTTATGACATGATCAGATGATGAGTAATGACAGATGTCCGTTTTGACAAAAATCATTAAATAAATCGATGTGTTAACAGGATTGATCGCATGAGTCATTGAAGGAGAAAGTAAAATAAAAAGGCAAAAATAAACAAATATATGGGACAGACAAAGGTTTTCAGGGGTGTGCATTAGCCCGCAGAGTCCTAAAATAAAAAACTGTATAAAATCTATGCGTTACACTAATAGGGGCTACCAAAGTGCTTAAGGGATGGGTCTGGTTCGTATCTCCATCTTTGTAAAGCCAAAAATAACTTATAAGAACAAGCTTGACAACTAGTATATAATACAGTAAAATATCCATAAACTGTAACCCTAAGTGGCAGTAATTAAATATTTTTTAATGTTTTTTTTTTTGCAGTAGTGAACTAGCCAATGACTGTGACGATTTGGTCAGACATAACTAATGACTAAGGCGGGCTCTGCTCTAAATTACTTCTTGGGCTGCCTATGATGTTTTATGTAATACGCATAAACTCCTAGTGATAAAGAAGCTTAAAACCACTCTACAGGATTGATATTACTTTAAAACACTGTCATTTATTTAAGGGAGCTATAGTGCAGCCATTAATGTGATCATCCTTTCTGAACCACAAAAAGCCTGTCTGGGTGCTCAAAGCATAAATGAATTGCTTTTCCAATTACATTTTTCTTTTTCTTTTTTTTTGAGCATCACATTCATTTACAAGTATTGAGCATGATTTGTCAAAATACATAAAAGCAAAATAGGAAAAACATAAACATGTTTGTAGTCGTATACAGAAATATACAATATTGTACATAAATCTGGTCATACATATGGCTAATACGCCCAGAACCATTAGTGAGTGACTATCAAATATAATGACCGCTGTTAAGTCTATATCTTAATAGGGCCCTTATTGGAGACGGGAGGAGCCAAGGACCCAACTTGAATAATAAGATATGAAGGAGTTAACTAGCCAGTATTATCGGAGGATCACCAAACACCATTCTGGTTTCATACCATTCTGTATTTTAAATGGAATGTTTAATTCGACCATGAAAATCTGCTGGGAGGATGGAAATATAACTCTCTCAGGACTCAAACAATTTTTCAACCAATTTTTCTTTGTCCAAGGTCGTCTCTATCCCAGCCATTCGAAAAATATCCCAGTTACATTTTACTAACATTGCACAGTAAAATTATCCTTTTTCAGTTTTGCTTTGTAAGAAATCGGACAGGGCAGTGAGATGGCCAATCCGATTATGGTGATTAGCAGCCAAGGGTGGAGGTTAAATCAGTCCCTTGTCCAGATGGGGGTCATTAAAGTTAGACCTCTTCCCCATTCCATCCACAGCAATGCTAAAAACTTTGCAAACCATTTAAATAATTGTGACCTTAAATGAGTTTATATTGTCATGTAAGGTGTAAAATTAGATTTAGAATCTAATAAATCGATTTACACAAAAGGGCATTTTCTTTCAAATTATTTTATCAAAATTATTATTAACATTAAATTTCTTTGCCGAAAAAATATGGGAACCTATTCTTTCAGTAACTGTTGTGGCTCCACGTACAGCATACATTTACAGTTATTGTTGATCAATCCCACCCATTGGCTATGAGGAATTTGGGCCATTCCCCCTTACGGAACTTCTGTAACTCATGGATGTTAGTGGACTTTCTAGCATGAATACACACCTTCAAGTCCTGCCACAGTATTTCTATTGGATTAAGGTCTTGTCATTGACCCTCCCAAAATGTAAAATATATTTTTTTGTAGATGGACTTGTGTGTTTAGCCTTGTTGTCCTGATATAGGACCCCTCTGTTGAGATTCAGTTGGATAAGCCGACAATTTCTTGTACAATTTGTTGGTACATTAAAGAATTCTAGGATTTAATCTATGGTAAGCTCTTACTAGCAGGGCCCCCTACCCTCTTGTGCTTCTCCCTACTTTAGTTTCATCTACTTCTTACTCCCCACTAGGGCACCTAGCACTTGGTTGCTTATGCACTGTTGCTTATCTGGGTGTTATGGTCGCTAATGTAGCAATATATATTATCCATGTCCTGTATTGTATTGTTCTGTAAGTCGCTTGTCAACAATTTGTTTATGTACTTTGTAAGGCGCTGCGGAACACTTATGGTGCCATATAAATAAATTATGATAATAATAATAATGGTGGCAAGCCGCTTTGGTCCCAGGACCTAAAAAAACAAAAAAAACAAACCATGGCTGGGGTGAGGTTCTTATATTTGAGTGAGGTGTTTGGTTTTCTCCAAACATAACGTTTCTCATTTAAGCCAAAACACTTAATAAGTAATTTTACAAAGATTGTTCTGTATCCAAATGAACATTCACCCAGTAGTCCTCTGGCTCATCCAGGTTGTCTTCAGCAAACTTATAATGGGGCAGCTCTTTATATTGAATGTTTGCTTGATAGTGAACCCAAGAACATGAACTCCCCGGAATGTGTACTAAGGTTTGGAGAGAGAGAGAAAGTACCAGCCAATCAGCTCCTAACTGTCACTTTTCAGGCTGGGTTTGAAAAATGACAGGAGTTGATTGGTTGGTACTTTATCTCTCTCCACTTTATCTCTCCAAGGCTTAGATCATCTACCCCTATATGCCGTGTACTGTGAGCGTTTTTGTTGAACGACTACTCATGGTGAGAGTTAGTGGTGTTGACGTTCTTTTTCCATTTGTGCACTATCTGACGGGATAGTGGATTGGTGAAACTATATTGCCAGCTTTTCCATCCTCCTGAGCATCAACAACTCTTTCATAGTGATTAGCACTCATGACTATGCTATTAACTGAACTGATAATCCTAGAGGTTCACAAACTTTCCCCACAAAGAAATGTAATTCTGGAACATATTAATCCATAAATGTTTATAGTCTCCATCACTGATTTGATGGCCCTTCTACTCTCTCAGATGTCATTGGGCTGCAGTACACGTGTAAGGTGTCTGGTTTCAAATGTTTACTTCCCAGTTTATAGTGTTTCCGATGTTTGGTACAAAAATAATACTTCACAACATGTAGGGCTTTCTCTTATCAGTCTCTCAGCAACCTATTCCTTCACACCTTGTTATTCCCACTTGTTGCGGCAAATAAACTATTTCTAATGAGCCTATAATAGATTATTTGGTACTTTGTGGTGTTGCCTTAAACTGAAGAGAGAGAGTGGGACTCCTGAGGGGTCAGATCAGACCATGCAACTGAGGCTTTAAGATTATTAGCTACCTCAGGGCTCCTTGCTACCTCCTGGATTCTTGTATTTCTCTCTTGGCCGATTCAGTTCCCAGTGATGTGCCTGTGGAATGGTGTGGGAGTGTTCGCAATGGCAGCACATTGTGACTGCAACTGCGCTCAGTTTACTTCCCACCTCCACAGCAGGCGTGGTAAAATGAGCGATGTTACTATCCCATAATTAAGTCCTGTGTGCAGCCGCACATTGTGACCACAGGTCATTCCTAATTGAATTGGCCTTTTTGAGTTATAGGGGTAAATTCCATTAGCTGTTCTAGGCTGCATCCATTACACATCGGTCCAGCTTGCCATTTTTCCCTCTGTAATGAGGGTCTCTCGTCATCTCATGCTGTATTTATCATCAGAGTAGCAGAACTGTGCAGCGGGATAACACTGGATGGAATCGTTGTTGTGTGCTCTCAACACCTATGTAGACGGAATGGGATTGAAATGCCGGCGACTGTTTAGCCGGTTCAAATCCCGACAGCGGCTGCCCGACAGGATGAAAATCCTGACAGAGGCAGGTAAGTATGCTAACACTTCCCCTGCCCCCCCCCCCCAACCCTAACCCTCCCTTAGTGGTGCCTAACCCTAACCTCTCCCCTAGTGCCTAATCCTAGCCTTCCCCCAGGGGTGCCTAACAGCCCCCTTACCACTCCCTACACCTAACCCTCCCGGGAGGGGGGGTGCCTAACCCTAACCTCCCCCCCTTAGCGCCTAACCCTAACCTCTCCCCCTAGTGCCTAATCCTAACCTTCCCCCAGGGGTGCCTAACAGCCCCCTTACCGCTCCCTAAACCTAACCCTCCCAGGTGGTACCCGACCCAAACCCTCCCCCCTATGGGTGTCTAATCCTAACCCCCCCCCCCTGCCCAAAACCTAACGCTAACTGCCTTAAACCTAACCCTCCCACGTGGCTAACAGGACAGGCGTCCGGACTAACCTCATTCGGGCACGCGTCGTCCTGGATTCTGGCGTCGGGATTATGATAGGCGTCGGTATTTCGACATATATCATAAAGCCCTAGCCGGCATTCTGCTGCCGGGATTGTGACTGGCGGCCGTAGTAGACAATCCCGTACATCTCGTAGTAGACAATACACTTGGCCAGAGTGCATAAGGTGTAAGACCTGTTGCGCAGTTGTTTGGTGCTGGTGGCGGTTAGTCCACACGTGATATAGCTTAACCAGGTCTTAGTTATATTGACCAGGTAGAACAATGAGTAGCGTTCCCGCTAGGCTGTTTTATTGGGGCGCTGTGCCCTGCCCTCCTTCTGGAGGGCAAAAAGCGCCCTGCCCTCACAGCCTGCGGGTGCCGTCTTCACTCGAGGGTCGCAGTGTCCCGCGGGTGGGGAAATGTGCGCTGACTCGGTCACTGCCAGTGAATAGACGCTGGGCACATGCGCCCGGCATCTATTCTCCCTGTCAGCAGCGCTTGGGGACTGCCCGGCGTGTCCGTAAGTGCCGGGCACTCCCACAACAGTGACGATTTTGTGACGCGTTTTCAATGGCCACGCCCCCTTTTTGGTTGCGTGCGCGGAAGTGCCTTCTCTAGCTCCGGCTCCCTGCCTGACACCAGAGCTAAAGTGAACACTAAATAAGTAGCATATGACACAGGGTTATAACAGGTAAACAGTAGTACTGAAGCAGCCTGGAGCCATTAGGGCAGAGGTTCTCAAACTCGGTCCTCAGGACCCCACACAGTTCGCATTTTCCAGGTCACCCAGCAGGTGCACAGGTGTACTCATTACTCACTGACACATTTTAAAAGATCCACAGGTGGAGCTAATTATTTCACTTGTGATTCTTTGAGGAGACCTGGAATACATGCACTGTTTGGGGTCATGAGGACCGAGTTTGAGAACCTGTGCATTAGGGTATTGCTAGGTTTTGTAGCGCGCCTGGTGTCTGGGTTAAATGATAGGTAGCGCTATGCTCCTTTAATATACCGGTGGTGATACAGTGTACTTGCAGGCTCCTAGTAGTCACTGCAGGACTGCTGCCATAGGAGAGTCTCAGAGCTGCTCCCATTAACTGAGGCCGCCAGAGAGGAAAGGTGCGCATACGCAGTACTGCATGTTAGAGATCAGGCCTCTTGCTGAGCTCTGGCGGGTCCTTGGGGCCACCGGCTCAGTATATTTGTTTGACATTATGGATGGAGTCAGCACAGGAGTGCTCCTCATCCTCCAGCATTTTCATCTCAATGGGGGCGATGCAGTTCAGACTGCGCTGTTAGGGTGACTAAATGCTTTCTCCTTTGCGTTGCTTTCACAATCTCTCTGAAATATTTCTTCAAAAGTAGGCAAGTATGGCTTTCGGTATCATTGTCAGTGGGCTTAAAAAATGCAAATGATTTCTTTATTAGCAAATGACTGTATAGATCTGCGTAATCTCTGGCTTCTGTTATTCTACAATACAACAGGAAGTGTGCTGTGTGCAAGTAAATTCTTCCCCAGGGCAGAGGGTGACAGATGTGCATCAAAGTATATTTTTATTTACCTATTAATGATCCTAATTTTAAGTACTCTGTAAGTATTCTCAGACCCTTCAGTTATCCTGTAGGAGTCTCTGCAGCTGGGTCATATGGAGTGCTTGTCTGATTGAATATGAGCTGATTTATACTCCGGGACTGAAGTGTTATGTATCATTGATGTTGCGGGAAGGGGTATTGCAGGTGATCTGTTTTGTCTGCTAAACAACAATAATATGGTCCTGCTGTTTGTTAATGACTTGTCTGTGTCCCACACACTGTACAGATCAGATGGCAAGAGTTATTCTGAGCACACACGTGTGTACAGGCTCCTGAGTTATTCACTTAGCCAGCTATTGTTTGCCAGGACGTGTTTTGTGTAAATCTATACAGGGAGTATCCCCAGTGATGTGGATGTGGAATTTGTGGACAGTAAGTAGACTGGTATCGCTCTGAGGTCACTGTGGTATCATGTAATGACATAATCATCGTCACTGCTGGAAAATAGCATTTATGTATAGCCAAAAGGCTTTAAATTGCACACTAGCTGCAAACACTTCCTCCTGCTCTCTCCCTTGCTATCTACTATTCCTTCCTCTCTCCCCATTTCTGCATATTATTCCTTCCTCTCTCTCCCTTGCTACCTACTATTCTCTCTCCTTGCTACCTACTATTCCTTCCTCTCTCTCCATTTCTGCATATTATTCCTTCCTCTCTCTCCTTGCTACCTACTATTCCTTCCTCTCTCTCCATTTCTGCATATTATTCCTTCCTCTCTCTCCCTTGCTACCTACTATTCCTTCCTCTCTCTCCATTTCTGCATACTATTCCTTCCGCCCTCTCCCTTTCTGCATACTATTCCTTCCTCTCTTCCTTGCTGCATACTATTCCTTCCTCTCTTCCTTGCTGCATACTATACCTTCCTCTCTTCCTTGCTGCATACTATTCCTTCCTCTCTTCCTTGCTGCATACTATTCCTTCCTGTCTCCCTTGCTGCATACTATTCCTTCCTCTCTTCCTTGCTGCATACTATTCCTTCCTCTCTTCCTTGCTGCATACTATTCCTTCCTCTCTTCCTTGCTGCATACTATTCCTTCCTCTCTTCCTTGCTGCATACTATTCCTTCCTCTCTCCCTTGCTGCATACTATTCCTTCCTCTCTCTGCTTTAATGACAGCTTGGATTCTCCGAGGCATGCTATCAATATGACTCTAGATCACATTCATATCGCATTGCGCCCACTCCATGACCAAGTGGTCCTTCAGTGCAGCCAAATTCGTAGGGTGTTTGTGTTTCTTTTTCACAGTACATTCCAACATGTCCCAAATTTTCTCAATAACATTGAGATCTGGTGAATTTCGAGGGCTACGTGAGATGTGGCATGTCAGTCTGGTGCTCTGCAAACCAATCCTGCACAATCCTAGCGCAATGGATGGTACAGTTATTATCCTGAAACCGTGGATCCACGAGATTGTCTTAGTCTTTCAGAAACTGGACAAATGGCAAAACCGCATGATCCAACAATGTCACATAGTCCACCACTTTCATGCGATTGGACACCTCGACCAAGGGTCCAGCTCCAGCACTCAATATATACACCCAAAACAAGATAATTCCAACTCTTTCTTCACAACTTGTTGGACACAGTCTGGTTGGAACAATTTCCCAGCCCTCCTCATGACTCTGGAGCGGCCGTCATTGGAATATAAGCAAAATCAGGATTCATCAGACCATATGATGCGTCTCCACTATTCAATGGTCCAGTGACGATGCTGTTTGGCCCATGTCAGATGCTGTTTCTTTTGGATGGTTGTTAACCTGGGACGCACCTGGGCTATATGACTGAAAATTCGTAACCCATGCAGTTTGCGCCAAAGTGTTCGTTCTGATACTGTTTGGCAGGGTCCAGCTTTGTACTGTTGTAGCAGTTTCTGACGCGTTTGGAACAGATTGGTGGTTGCTAGGCACCCTAAATGCCTGCAGTCCCGATTTGTCATGATTGACTTTCGGCCACTGTTCTGCCGCTGAGATTCTTGGTTTCCATGCTTCTTCCATTGTAGATGGAAACTGCTCACTGTCTTCCAAGACACACCAACAAACGCCGCCATCTCCTCCAGGCTATGGCCATGCTCTCGGCCTAAAACCAGTGGCTCCCTTTTGCCACTCAGTGACGTCACTTGTACGACCCATGGTTCCACCTGAAAAAGAAACACTATCTCAACAGTTCGCATTGTATCAATACCTCAGACATTCACAGTGATCATCCAATAGTTTGTGTCACCATCTACACGCATGTTCACGTCCTGCTTCGTTGAACTTATACCACCTTGTCTTTCCGCATTCCATATTATTTTGTCAAGTGTGTTTACTACATCAGTGGTCAGTTTAGTCAAACACACGAGTGAGGACTGAATGGCGCTGAACCAGTTGTTCAAGTAGCACACAAACAAATGTAATAAACCCACAACAGGGGCAGATCTAATTGTATATAATATGTGGGCGTCTGCGCATGCTACAATGATCGTACAAGACTGGTACAGAACAAAATAGAGATCTTGTTGTAGGCTTTTATCCTCTGTAGTCAGTCTCTACAGAGTTTATTATATTTTGGTCCTGATAACGTGTAACTTTGTTACAATTTTTGCTGCAATATTCTCTTTAAAATATGTGACAGCTATAGAATTAATTAAATTTCAATGTATTGTCACTAGAAAACTTAAAAAAATGCATTTAAGTGATGTCACATTGTGATCTGTACTAAAACTCCCAAGTATGAATACAAAAGAGTCAGCTAAGGATATAATATAAATTCAGCCTAACCGCCTTGGAAGGAAAGAAACTATTTCACAACTCTAATAGTACGGCATTTAATACACCTATATCCAGGGGCGTAACTAGGTGTTTGAAGGCCCCATAGCAAAAGTATGTAAGGGCCGCTATGTACCAACCAATGGTGAAAAATTTACTTAGCACATGTACCTTTGACAAGGAAGATGCCCCCCCCCCCCCCCTCAGCTCCGGGCCCCATAGCAGCTGCACCCCATGCACCTGTGGTAGTTATACCCATACCTATATCATTTTGAAAATAGGGAGCAACATGGATGGCCAGGATCAGCAGTGATCTTATTGGCTTTCAATAATTTGCTTCTCCTAGCAAATAAAATGTCTCCAACTGCTGCAAAGATCGACCAGTGATTCTCTCAGCCACTTTACCCATCCAGGCCATAGATTCATGATCAGACCATGTACAGTGCCCATACCACACCCTGATAACATAGGTTCAGAGACTGTCGATAGCACCTCAATAAAAATGTTCATTACTCGGTACGCCCACCGCCCGCAATTTTCTCAGAAAGTAAAGATGGCACTTTGCCTTCCCAACTACAGATGAAATGTGTGAAGGCCATGATAAATCATCATGATTGAGTCCTTAAACCTTAAAACAGCTAACCGTGTCCAGCTCTGTGCCATATAACGGCTGTGGGACAGTTTTCTTAGAGCTCCTAAAGTCCCATTACTTTTCCTGCCATTTAAAGACCGGTAATTATCCTCTCCCCACTTAATAATGAGCTCCACCTCATTTCTGTAACGAACGTTGTCCCCACTGGTAATTAGACCCACTACTGTAGCGTCATCTGCAAATATTTACTATCGTATAAGACTGAGCTTGTAGCACAATCAGAAGTATACAAAAAGGGGCTTAGTACAAACCCCTGAGTGTATCCTGTACTTTATATATAATATAATTATAATATTTAATATAGGCTCAGACAAAAACGCAGTTCCCATCTTAACCGACTGCGGTTCCAGCCTCCTCACAAGTCTACCCCAGCCTCAGCAAGTCTAGGGCACTTCCCCCAGGCAATGGCTGCTCGACAGGGGACTGGCGGCTCCCAGACCTCCTAGCACTGAGCCGAGTCTCGGCGACAGAAGATCATGCCAGCCGTAACAGGTCTAACCTAAACAGTTGGTACACAACGCACACGGCCAGCAGTACAAGCAACAGTCCACGCCAGGCCAATAATCCTGGAAGACCAATAAGTCCTGGAGTTTTGGCAAGAATCACAGCCGCTGAGCCTGCGCGCACCACCATCGTAATAGGTATGTCTATATATATATTATAACAGAAGGTTATAATATATAGGGGCAGATTTAATTAGCCATGAAAAGTCACGTTTTGGTGAAAAGTGTTCGCAGGTGCGAACTTTTAGCACAAAACTGTGCATCGTGCAATCCTATTGCCGAAGTTTTCACATGTGCGAAAGAAAATAAAACGGCAAACTGTTCTCACCACCTCAGAGCCGGTGAAAAAAATATGCAAAATCCCTATTTTTTGCTACAAATGTGGGGATTGGCTCAGAACCCCTTGGACACTCCCCCCTATTGACTAATTTTGCAAAAAAATTAAATTTAATTACCTTAATTTGACCAATAATGAAATGACAATTTTGGGGAGAGAAAAAATAAAAGTAATGTAAAATGGATTTACAGTACTGGGTCGGGTACTTTGGGGGGCTGTATGGATGGGACGCTTTATAGACACAAAATGATACTAGAACCCATTTTAATGTACCCCCAATTTAACTACAGCAATTATTTTCTCCAAAAAAATTAGCTTTGTTTTTTTTTTTTTTCATTTTTCAGCACTTAAGCAAATATGAATATAACAGCCATTTGTCACAATTTCAGGACCCAAAGTATTTATATTAATGGCACTAATATAAATACAAATACTATTGATTTCCTATGTCAGCTAGGCTTTTTATGGGATGCAGACTGATTTCCCCAAAATGTGCTGTACCTTTGGCTGGTTTCACGTGCGCAGTTTTCGCACGTATGCGTTTTCACGTCTTTTGTAATAGCATGGGGCGAAAAACGGGAGCGAGCATTGCCAAATGACGCGAAAAGATCGCACCAAAACACGCAAATAGTGCGAAAACGTCTCCGGTGTTAAGTTTTTGTTTTATCGCAGCTAATTGAATCTCCCCATAGTGTCCTTTGTCTGTCCATGTGATCATCTTCTTACCTTGCTGCAGGGTTTATCCCCTACGGCTCCTTACTGTAAGGGAATGCTGTTCCGTGGTGACACTCCCTGGCAGTGTCCTGGAATAGCAGGTGAAGCGTCTCCTCCCAGACAGTCGCACAGAGCTGGGCGTTGGTAGAGCGGCTCTGGCTCTCAGCTGACAGAATTGATGTAAACAAAGCATTTCATGTCAGGCCCAGGCTTGCCTTCCTCATACAGCTGCATTGCAAAGGGACTGCGGTCCTGACGGAGATTGTAGTCTGCACGGGAAAAGCTACTGATGACATGCTGCTTGTATGCATGGGCCGGGTACAGTCTCAGTGAGCCACATTCTGTCAAGTGTTTTTTTAAAATTCTTAACACTTGTCCATTTGTTTTTTTCTTCTCTCGTTAATTCCTTTTACTTTATCATGAAACTGTCTTTAGTGCATTACTTTAGAATTCATTTTGGATTAGTATATTTTGTTGTTGCAAAGGAAGTGGTATCTGGCATCTTAATTTTCTAATAGTTTATTATGTATTTAGGATTAGTATAGGTGGGAATTCAATTAGCCACAGTAATTTACCGCAGGCTAGTTGACCCCCTGGGGCTATCCAATTATAGCCACAAAGCGCGGCCGCCAGCAGCACTTATCGGGGATTTACTTTCGGGAACCCAGCAGACTATGGAACCCCCCCCCTGATAATTAGCCTATTTTCGGGAAGCCGGCAGCAAAAAACACATAGGTCCATGAAATTATCATGGATTCTATGTGTTTTTCGCCCCAAAACAGATCATTTTTTTGCGGGCAAAAAAAAAGTGCTCTAATTGAATTGCGCGAAGCTTAAAAATTTGTGCTAAAATGTCCCCGAAACATTATCGGGGCTAATTGAATTCCTCCCTATGATGGATATTTTAAGCAAAAAGTCTATATATGATCTATATTTTTAGAACTGAAGCTGTACCAATGTATTCCTATATACTTTCTCAGGGCGTAAAATCCTCCTCTCTGCCATGTGTATGGGACTGAATGCCCTTTAAAACAATTTTTACTGTATTTTCCCAGCTTCTTAACGGTTTAGAATATGATCATCTGAGCCTTGGTTAGATGTCTATACATGCGTGATCCTTTCCCTGTATCGTTCTGACATACAACACGCACATGGCTGTGCATTACATACTGTCACTCTCAATCCTGCAATCACATTCCTATCGGCATGTCATAACCTAGAAGGTAATCACATTCAACTTTGAAAGACCTTTTAGTTGTTTAGTTCCATTCCTATCCGGTGTTATAAATGCACAGAATCAACAGTAATGCTGGGTACACACTGGCCGACATCTAAATTGAACGGCCGCTATATTGTGGATACGTCAGCCAGTGTGTACAGACGATGTATCAACGTTCACAGATATATCGCACTGCCGATGGCAGATATATCCAGTTTAAGTCAGGGTGTAAGTGGTGCACAGTCTGCATCTGAAATATTAGGTAGGTTTTGAATGTATACAGTAGTGGTATTTGTTTTTCCAGATGCTGGTGTTCAAGTTTTGTTACTGTAAACTTACAGTCTTGATTTATTTATTTATTTTTTTTAATATATATATATATATTTTTTTATATATTTACCAGTGATCAGTTTTCAACGCTAGGTTTAAAAGGACAATAGAAATACACGACTGAGTTTGTGTGTATTGATATTACCCTTTTAAATCCAAACTGGTCTTTTGTAAATATACCTTCTAAGATCATTTTGATGTGTGTATTGTTTGACAATTTCTGCTTAGACTGATACATTTGTAAACTTAGTCATTTAAAATATAAATGTAAAGAATAAATTAAAAGCCACATATATGTGTGCCCCATGTTTTGCTACTTTAGGGAGAGTGTAGTGCAGTGGATTCTTCTTTTCCTATTTTACAACAACCTTTAGATTGTGTTGCTATGTAAACTGCGTGACAGATCCTTGTACACTAATGGAGCATACACACGGTCAGATTTGTCAGATGAACGATTAAACAATTTGAACGATTTGAACGATTGAATGATTTTTGACTGCATTAAAATGAATGGAATCGTCCAAGTCTGACTGCAAACCCATCAGATGTCAGATATCGTTATCTGACCATCGGGAACGCGCATTGTTCATTGTCCATCGTTCAGGCATGTCAGATATGTCAGATTTTCCTTCAGATATGAACGACTGAACGATTTTTAAATCGTTATCGTTCATATCTGAAGGAAAAATCTGACCGTGTGTATGCACCATAAATTTACATTGCAAGTCTTATCTGTTCTCTTCCGTCTTCTCATTCCAGACGGACAAAGTACTTGTTAGAATGTTATTTTTTTTATTTGAAGTGGTGTGTACATAAGGACAGTGATTCTAATGTATTTCCATTTGGTTGTTCTCTGATTAACTTGAATACTGGCTCCCAGATTCTTTGCTACCAAACCCCAGGCTACAAGTTGTTGCACGCAGACCTATTGCAACACTACAGGTTATACGAAGAAGCTGCACTTCTCTTGGCAGGACTTGAGATTTTTCACATTGTTTCATATACGTTTTTGTATACATTTTTATTAACCTTACAACTGAAAGTGGGTATTTAGATCAGCTTGGCGTGAACGTTTTGTGGTTTTACTCTTTACGTGGTAAAAGGTAGACTATAAATTTACGATGAAATCTATGAACATAACATTAGAAAGCTTCTGAAAGAAACATTTACTTGTATAACAAAAAAAAAAAGAAACTAATAAGGATCTTATAGCAACATAGAATGATAGCAGATAAGAACCCCTTGGCCCATCTAGTCTGCCCTTTTTTTTTTTTAACCTTTTGGAGTAATTCCAAAGAACCATTACAGCAAAGATCGTTATTAGCAACGGCATCTAGTGTTTAATCTTGTGATTGTACACGGCTAACGGTTCATTTTGAATCCTCCATTAAACCCTCTATGGATCCTTGTGTTATACCATATGGGTATACCATTTTTTGTTGACATTCTTCATGTCGAAGTGGTATCATGCAGAGTATCAACCATGACCATGCTGACAGTCATCATCTTAACACTGATTAAATTTCGACATGATCAGAATGTTGAGAAAACGTTCCTGATGGTCTAGTGGTGACTTACCTGGTACGGAGGCCCCAGCAATGTCCCGGGTCTGGGGATGACGTCTGGATGACCTCCGGTGGCAATTATGACTAACTCTCTGCAGCCAGTCCTTGCAGAATTGACATGACACATGTCGACATTCAGCACATGCCGTCATGTTTAATTTCCACATCATAATTGTTGACATTGTGATGTTGACATTATGGCTACATCCCGTACATACAGTTTGCTTCTCTTTGTCACTGACTGCATTTACTATGTGGCCGCATTGCTGTTGGTGTTCGCTGTTAGGCTTTTGCAGTGCCATGAGACCTTTGCAGTTTACTTGAATAGGCTTTAGCTGAATACCTTCGTATAAATTTTGGTTTGTTCACCAAGTTAGTCATTTTTTTCAAATTCCCCCGATCATTACTTTGTGTACCACCCAAACACTCTTATCTGAACAATCAAAATCGGTTTTAATTTGTTTATTGCAAAATCTGCCCAACCAGATGTCTTCCGTCATGTGGGAGGTCGTTGTCTGACCTTCAAGTGGTATCTACGCACTTTTCAGTGTGATCAGTCCAACACCAAAGGGACTGATCACGTGGCGTTGGCCTTCCTTGATCTGGATATCCAGGGTGGAATGTCCTAAAACTTGTCTTAAAGGTGTTCTGTAAGCCAGTGGGGGATGACATACGTAAGTACGGGCAATGCAGAGGCATAGGGAAATTTCTCATGTGGGCAAGGTTCAGCGAGCACATGCCGATTCAAATGTACGCTATGCAAAGTTGAACTGAAGTCTAAATACGCCTGATTTCAGACATATCATTTGCCCCAAGTATAGGTTAGTGCCAGTTTTTCCTGATGATGATAATGATTAGCATACTGATCTCACGCATAGTCGCGGGCGGGCGACAACGATGCCTATGGCTCTGCATGGAGGTGAATATACACATTTTCCCCCTCTGCATCAGGCTCTATATGTATTAAAGGATGTATGAAAATAATTTATTAATGAAATCAGAAATTACAGGTTATTATTAGATGGAGCCACAACACTCTGGCCAACCACATCAAGCAAATCCAAAGCCATGTGACCATTTTTTTGTCTAGTCATGATGGTAGATTACACAACACTTACATACCAGCAAAGCGTGTGGGTGGTTTTTTGTGTCTGTGTCTAGATCTTGGGCTGAGAATTGGTCCAGGGAAATGCTATCCTGACTGTAGTATTAGACAGGTGCTACCCTCAGGTCGCAACCTCTAGGGGTGTCGGCGCTCCCTGCTGGTCTTCCACAGAAATGTTTGTAGGCAAAGCATAAGTCAACATTCTCTACATTTGCAAATTATTAATGCAGTTTTGGAAATCATAGCATTTATATGGGTTATGGATTGAAAGATCTACAGACAATGTCTAGATAAACACCAGATATTAGACAGGCAATAGGTCGACTGGGACAAAAAGTCAACACACTAAAAGTCGACAGGAACAAAAGGTCGACATGAAAATGGTCGACACATGTTTATTTTTTTTCCCTAACAATAATCTTCACCCTAATCCTCCCTCCTGGTGCCTAACCCTAACCGTCGGGGTAGGTGCCTGACCCTAACCGTCCCTTCTAGTGCCTAACCCTAACCATTGGGGTAAGTGCCTAACCCTCCGGTAAGTGCCTAACCCTAAAAAATACATTAAAAAAAGCACGTGTCGACCATTTTCATGTCGACAATTTGTAAATGTCGACATTCTTACATGTCGACATCTAGTGTGTCGACCTTTGTTCCTGTCGACTATTGTCTGTCTAACATCTGGTGTCTATCAAGACATCGTCTACTTTTTTGCTGTAGATCTTTAGACCGGATACCTTGATATGTCTGTTCTCTCTTCATAGAGATTTGTGTTTCCTAGCTTAGTAATGGCTGATGGGGCCTGGGATCACTCTTAAGTGGGGAAACTGTTACTATTGTCCCTTGTTCTGTGTAACAATATGTGTGTTAAGTTATAAACGGTACCTTCATTTAGCAAAGCTTCAAGAAAGTGCATTGCAACAAACAAACTAAAAAGCTGCTAGTAAGATTTGAAACTTTCTTTTCTAACATAGGAGCTGACTTTGCTCAGCACCAGTGAAGCCTGTGCTTGTGCCTCATGCCTCCGTTATGTAACCCCACGCATTTGCCGCCTTGTGTAATGCTGCTTTTTCTCGTGGTGCTTTATAATACTGACGTTCCGCGGTTTTCTCACATTATTTTGTCTCTTACTTTTTCAGGTGACGACTTTTCTCTGATACAACAAGAAATCTTCATGGTGAAGGAGTGTAAACACACCAATATCGTGGCTTATTTCGGCAGCTATCTCTGGTACAGTATACTCCAGATGGAGTTAAATGGACCTCATTGCTTTTTACTGGGATTTACTTAATAACAACATTAAATATATCCAGTAATTTGAAGCAACTAATCAGATGTCTTTTTATTGTCTACTGTGCACTAGATGGATGAAAGTTGATTGGTTGCTGTGAGTTAGGGAATGACCTCTACTATAGGTCCATGTTCACACCATTTATGATGGACAATTCCTAGCTGAGACTATTATTTTACGGTGGACAGTTCCTATCTGACAGTCTCTGTATTGTCATCTGTATTCTGTCTTCTTTCCATGCTAGCCGGGAGAAGTTATGGATCTGTATGGAATATTGCGGTGGAGGGTCTCTCCAGGACATATACCATGGTAAGTCCACATCCTACAACATATGAGGAGACTGTAATAGATGGTAATACAGTAATAACTGTAGGCTCAGTAATCTGCAAAACCAATATTTTTGCGATTCATAATTGTTTCCCAATTCTCCAATTTGCTTGGAGACGCTCCAAAAAAAACTACATACGATTTCCTTGGCGCCCCACAAGGGTTATTGTCCTGTGGGGCTCGGCTGAGATCCATTTCTCTTTTAATTACTCCAGCTTAATTAGTAACTTTCATCTGCAGTCAGAGGGGACATAGAACAGCTGTACGTGGCCCTAATTATGTGGAGATATTGTATAACGCTTATTTATTTTAACCATCTGACTTGTCAAACTGGTCCACAGTTTGCATGAACAGTTACTCAATAGTGTGAACTGCCTGATTACAATAATTTGTTTCAAAAGTGGGTGACACTCCGCTGACCACCCTATGTCGTAAGTCTGCAGTGGATAATAAAAATTATCATTTTAGAAAATGAATAAGTTCTGACTCAATCTACAGTAACTATAGATGTAGAGGAACAGCAGCATCTAATCCTCCATTCTTAACCAACAACTAGGGGTTTTTACTCTGTTAACAAATAGGTAAAATTATTACTTAATTATATGGCGCCTCCAAAGTCTGCAGTGCCATGAAATGGTTTTGATGATGAAATTACGTCGACATGTGAAATGCCAATTCCTCATTTGTAGCTAGAGCTGAAGATCTGACTAAAGGCCGGGATAAGCTGTCATTGCCGTATCATAATTCCCAAATGTATCTGTAATTTTAGCCCTAGCTCCATGTTTATATCGACTATGAGCGTCTTTTAGGATAATCCACTGTTGTTGCTAAATTCGGGCCTGTCAGTGCGAGCACTTCCTACTTACCCCAGGAATGCCTTGCTGGCTGGCACAATGTATAGCGGCGGATAGTCACATTGTTGTTCCTCCCTCCTGACATATGCCATGAGACTCTCTTCAAACAAAATAACTGTATGTTCTGCTGTATAGCATGCACCCCTTATTATTCCTATGCCAACGTTGTACTTAGTGCTGTACAATGAGGATCACGGACGTTGCACACTAATACATACTGAAGCAATGCATTGCAGAGGGCTGTGAGTAAAATATAAAGGCATCAGCACTGATCCTTACATCATAGTTATTTATTTATTCCCAGTGGTAGCTATCGTGTTTATTCCGTGACGGGGTAACATTGATTGACCTTCTGTTTTCCTCTCTGCAGTAACTGGGCCACTCTCAGAAAACCAAATCTCCTATATGTGTCGGGAGACCTTACAGGTATATTACTTCCCATGTGAGCTCATCTAACATGTATGGTTAAGTGATAACAGTATGTGTATTATGGAAAAACAATAACTACAAAACACACTTATCAGGCTTATGGTACATATCGCTTTTATAGCTGTCTTTATGGATGTAAGTTGCACTGTATTTCTCACTGGTACGGACTCCTGTGCTGAACGCTCAAATTGCATCATGTTAAAGCAGAACATAGACTTGATTTACTGCTGACTTTCAGCGACTATTTATGTAGGACACATCACACACTGCATAGTGTCCACCATTCATCTAGGACACATCACACACTGCATAGTGTCCACCATCCATCTAGGACACATCACACACTGTATAGTGTCCACCAGTCATCTAGGACACATCACCCACTGCATAGTGTCCACCATCCATCTAGGACACATCACACACTGCATAGTGTCCACCATCCATCTAGGACACATCACACACTGTATAGTGTCCACCAGTCATCTAGGACACATCACCCACTGCATAGTGTCCACCATCCATCTAGGACACATCACACACTGTATAGTGTCCACCATCCATCTAGGACACATCACACACTGTATAGTGTCCACCATTCATCTAGGACACATCACCCACTGCATAGTGTCCACCATTCATCTAGGACACATCACACACTGCATAGTGTCCACCATTCATCTAGGACACATCACCCACTGCATAGTGTCCACCATTCATCTAGGACACATCACCCACTGCATAGTGTCCACCATCCATCTAGGACACATCACACACTGTATAGTGTCCACCATCCATCTAGGACACATCACACACTGTATAGTGTCCACCATTCATCTAGGACACATCTGCATAGTGTCCACCATTCATCTAGAACACATCACCCACTGCATAGTGTCCACCATTCATCTAGGACACATCACCCACTGCATAGTGTCCACCATTCATCTAGGACACATCACACACTGTATAGTGTCCACCATCCATCTAGGACACATCACACACTGTATAGTGTCCACCATCCATCTAGGACACATCACACACTGTATAGTGTCCACCATCCATCTAGGACACATCACACACTGTATAGTGTCCACCATTCATCTAGGACACATCACACACTGTATAGTGTCCACCATTCATCTAGGACACATCTGCATAGTGTCCACCATTCATCTAGGACACATCTGCATAGTGTCCACCATTCATCTAGGACACATCACCCACTGCATAGTGTCCACCATTCGTCTAGGACACCTCACAAACTGTATAGTGTTCACCATCCATCTAGGACACATCACACACTGTATAGTGTCCACCATTCAAGTAGGACACATCACCACTGCATAGTGTCCACCACTCATCTAGGATACATCACCACTGCATAGTGTCCACCACTTATCTAGGACACATCACCACTACATAGTGTCCACCACTCATCTAGGACACATCACCACTGCATAGTGTCCACCATTCATCTAGGACACATCACAAACTGTATAGTGTTCACCATCCATCTAGGACACATCACACACTGTATAGTGTCCACCATTCAAGTAGGACACATCACCACTGCATAGTGTCCACCACTCATCTAGGATACATCACCACTGCATAGTGTCCACCACTTATCTAGGACACATCACAAACTGTATAGTGTCCACCATTCATCTAGGACACATCACACTGCATAGTGTCCACCACTCATCTAGGACACATCACACACTGTATAGTGTCCACCATTCATCTAGGATACATCACCACTGCATAGTGTCCACCATTCATCTAGGACACATCACCCACTGCATAGTGTCCTCCATTCATCTAGGACACATCACCCACTGCATAGTGTCCACCATTCATCTAGGACACATCACACACTGTATAGTGTTCACCATCCATCTAGGACACATCACACACTGTATAGTGTCCACCATTCAAGTAGGACACATCACCACTGCATAGTGTCCACCACTCATCTAGGATACATCACCACTGCATAGTGTCCACCACTTATCTAGGACACATCACCACTACATAGTGTCCACCACTCATCTAGGACACATCACCACTGCATAGTGTCCACCATTCATCTAGGACACATCACAAACTGTATAGTGTCCACCATTCAAGTAGGACACATCACCACTGCATAGTGTCCACCACTCATCTAGGATACATCACCACTGCATAGTGTCCACCATCCATCTAGGACACATCACACACTGTATAGTGTCCACCATTCAAGTAGGACACATCACCACTGCATAGTGTCCACCACTCATCTAGGATACATCACCACTGCATAGTGTCCACCATTCATCTAGGACACATCACCCACTGCATAGTGTCCTCCATTCATCTAGGACACATCACCCACTGCATAGTGTCCACCATTCATCTAGGACACATCACACACTGTATAGTGTTCACCATCCATCTAGGACACATCACACACTGTATAGTGTCCACCATTCAAGTAGGACACATCACCACTGCATAGTGTCCACCACTCATCTAGGATACATCACCACTGCATAGTGTCCACCACTCATCTAGGATACATCACCACTGCATAGTGTCCACCACTCATCTAGGACACATCACAAACTGTATAGTGTCCACCATTCATCTAGGACACATCACACTGCATAGTGTCCACCACTCATCTAGGACACATCACACACTGTATAGTGTCCACCATTCATCTAGGATACATCACCACTACATAGTGTCCTCCATTCATCTAGGACACATCACCCACTGCATAGTGTCCTCCATTCATCTAGGACACATCACCCACTGCATAGTGTCCACCATTCATCTAGGACACATCACACACTGTATAGTGTTCACCATCCATCTAGGACACATCACACACTGTATAGTGTCCACCATTCAAGTAGGACACATCACCACTGCATAGTGTCCACCACTCATCTAGGATACATCACCACTGCATAGTGTCCACCACTCATCTAGGACACATCACCACTACATAGTGTCCACCACTCATCTAGGACACATCACCACTGCATAGTGTCCACCATTCATGTAGAACACATCACGCACTCCATAGTGTGCACCTTTCATTTAGGACATGCCCAATATAGAAAGTCATCTAGTGATATTATGTTTACATACCATAACAACTATAAACACCAAAAAAATAAACTTGTATAAAATGCACGTTTCAGTCTTCACATGACCTATCACTGCAGATCTGTTTAAAAAGAAAAGTGGTAATGGTAAAACTATAGGATACTGACCTACATGGGTCAGATACAGAACACATTCAAACAATAAAGTGCAGTATGTCATTTAGCTTCAGTGACATTATTGACTTAGTATGTGTCCATCAACTGTCACATAGCTGTACTGCAGTGCGAGATAACAGAGAGATGTAAGGTAGAGAGGCACCTCCCTCTTAATATTGCCATCTGCTATGGGTGAGATGGAGAGACGGAGACCAGAACGGCTACTTTAGTTGCATATATGGGCAGCACAGACGGTGTAATGCTTAGCGTTACTGCCTCACAGTACTGAGGTCGTTGGTTCGATACCCACTACGGCCCTAACTGTGTGGAGTTTGTATATTCTCCCTGTGCTTGCGTGGGTTTCCTCCGGGTACTCCGGTTTCCTCCCACACTCCAAAAATATACTAGTAGGTTAATTGGCTCCTAACAAAATTACCCGTAGTATGTATGTGTGTGTGTGTGTGTGTGATAGGGAACATAGAGTGTAAGCTCCACTGGGCAGGGACTGATGTGAATGGCCAAATATTCTCTGTAAAGCGCTGCGGAAAATGTGTGCGCTATATAAATAACTGGTAATAATAATAATAAATAATAATAATATTAACTATTTAGGTAATCTATTACAGGCTTTTAGTTGCGTTTTATATAAGTCCATTGTGATGTACTTGGTTGCTTAGCTGGTTCCATTGTGTGTACAGGTCATACTGCTAAATAAAGTTGGAGCTGTTTGTAGGTATGTGTTGCTATTATTTTCAGATCTTCGTGTTTGTTTTATATGTCATGCAGGGTCTGGCATATTTGCACATTAAGGGGAAAATGCACAGAGACATTAAGGTAAGTAGTATGTCAAGGCGTGAAAGAAGACTGTATCGTTTAGCATGCTCTCTGTACGGCACAGCCATGCAAGTTCATTTGTTAGTAACACAGTGTGAAACGCACAAGAATGGGTACAATTTAGTGTTTTTATTCTATAACTTTTTGGGGGAAGGATTGTTCTAGTGCTCCTTAACATTAAGCTTTTTTGTTTTCTCTGATGTTTGTTTTGTTTCTATTATACCTGTTTCATTGTCTTATAAAGGGGTGGGAAAAATCCATCATTAGGAAATGTTTTCAAGTTGTTGTTTTTTTGGCAACATTTATATTTATTATTCGCCGCTTATGAACGGCCTTACTGGACAAATCCCAAGAGTTAGGTTACCAGCATTTTGTGAGTCATTTCTCCTTGTTTTAATATTTGCTTATTGAAAGCAGATTCAAAATATAAAAGAAAATACAGTACATGGCAATTGTCAGCACAATCAAAAGGCAGTAAAATGACAAGGAAGGAGGATCGGTCCACTCAATAGAGATATACAATAATAGCAATAGGGAGAAACCGCAAGTAACTGTGTGAAAAGCATACTAAAATAGTGTCACAACGTCTGATAATAACAATCAGCCAAATCAAAATAAAGGGATTCCATTGGTAGAAATCATGAGGTTATATACCATGATTTTAATTGAATGGATGCTCTGCAGATTAGGCAGACCTAATTTGGAGCCTTTGGGTGAGGACATAGGGGAGCCATGTGAAATTTTTTTTTATCAGCCCTTACTTCCTTATCTATGGACATTTCTGTCCAGTCCATGTGAAAGATGGGATTAAACTAGGCAAAAAGAGAGACATGCTAGGTACATCTGGGGAGACCCATTGGGAAAGAATGGTCTTTTTTGCAGCAGGCACTACTTTAGCAAGAAGAAGCTTATTACCAGGTGTTAAGGCATATTGGGACTGAAAGGCTATAGGATCTATAGTGCCCATGCATTCATTGAGTCAAATCACACCGGATGTAGTCCCAGAAGTCAGCCAGAACCCCTACTGCTGGACCACATGCAGTGCTTGAGATCGGCCTCTGGGACTGTGCATTTAAAGCTGCCTGTCCCTATAATATATCCTGCTGGCTCCTAGGTGTGACTGACTGGCCCTTGCATTGCACATTATTTTGGCCACTTCTTGATACATCTTATTGCCATGTAGTTTTATTTCCATGTGAATTAATAATAAGAACGTAGCCTATCCCATTCTAGCGTACAGTGACATCACTGCGGCGTCTAGGTCCTGGTCATTTAGTAGTTTGCGTTCCCATGAACATTGCTCAGAAAATTGCTGCCATCGCTGAGTGTAGACAACTTGTGCTCTTTGGGGCGAGTGCCAGCGTTAGCCCCACGTGTACCATTATAACGTGTTCTATGTTTCTTGCAGGGTGCCAACATACTACTTACAGACAATGGAGATGTCAAGCTCGGTAATGCCTGTGTGTCTCTTGGTTTCTGTTGTATATGAAGCTGGGTGTATTAATGGGTTGGCCAGAATACTGTTTGAGAAGAACTGGTTGTCTTAATGGCCACTTATTGCTCTCTCTCACTTGTATAAAAAGATGGCAACATGCATAGTCCACAAGGCACATACATTGGGAATAAATGGGGCCTGGTCACACAACAGATCATTCATATGTCTATTGTAGAGACTGTTAGGGGTCGATTCAGTAAGGGGCGAGTCTTCTGGTGCATATGTGGCACTTATGGTACCCAAAGACTTGCTGATTTGTGTTTGCAGCCCCACAGGGCTCTGTACATAAGTCTGCAAATTTGGGTTGTGTTCAGGCACCTTTACAATGGCACTTCGCTCCGCTAATTTATAAGGCCCCTTAGTGTGCGGTTGTGCGTTATTTGCTGTGGTCCGTTTATAATCTGTTTATGAATTGATCTTTTTGCCGCCTTGTCTTACCGGGTGGCCCTAATTAATATCCACAGGAAGCGGCCTGCCAGCTCACTACAACTCTGTACTGTCACTGGTTCTTAGTGAATTTATAGGCCGTTTATTGTTCAGTATTAGATTAGCCCCATGACGTAGCTTTACCCTTATGTGTTAGCCACCAGTACACGCAACATTTTTTTTTTTTGTACTTTTTTTGCACAGCGGATTTTGGGGTGGCAGCAAAAATAACCGCAACAATCGCCAAGAGGAAATCTTTTATCGGAACACCATACTGGTAATGTCACAGTGTGTATGTCTGTGTTACATATATGTATGTGTTTTGCGTACGCGCTCAGGGTGGTCTAACCGCTTGTGACCATGTTCTTTGCCCCCTAGGATGGCCCCGGAAGTTGCAGCAGTGGAAAAGAACGGAGGGTACAACCAGCTGTGCGACATCTGGGCCGTCGGCATCACGGCCATAGAATTGGGAGAGCTGCAGCCGCCGTTGTTCGATCTTCACCCCATGAGGTCTGTTTGCTTCATTCAGTGGTATAGTTATGATAAAACAATGTTATTCCTTAGCGCTAAATGATCCATTACCTTTATTAGGCAGAGGCTAATTAGCACAATTATTTTTAAACAGAGGCGTTATTTAGCAAATAAATAAATAAATAAAGGCATAAAAACATCCTAATAATCAAAAGTGAAAACCGGTTGTAGTTGAGAGATATTTTGTAAATGCCTGCCCAATCTTGAGTGGCATTTACAAAATATCACTTAACTACAACCGGTTTTTATGTTTGATTATTAGGATGTTTTTATGCCTTTTTTTTTATTTATTTGCTAAATAACGCCTCTGTTTAAAAATAGTTGTGCTAATTAGCCTCTGCCTAATAATGGTAACTGGATCATTTAGCGCTCAGGAATAACATTGTTTTATTTATATATCGTACTAAGGGGACCTTGAGTACTTTTTCCCTACAGCAGCAGTAGATTCAGTAGGAGAAGTGCAGGTTTTCTGATTTCCAATTCTGTATAGCCGTGGTTCTCAAACTCAGGTCACATTCTCCAGGTCACCCAGCAGGCGCACAGGTGTAGTCATTACTCACTGACACATTTTAAGAGTCACAGGTGAAGCTAATTATTTCATTTGTGATTCTGTGAGGAGACCTGGAAAACATGCACTGTTTTGAGTTTGAGAACCTGTGCTGTATAGTATAGTTATGATAGCTCGGCGATGCCTGGGAGTCGCCAGCTAGTACATTTCTCCCTATATGACAGATGTTTTTTATATCATCATTTCTTTTGCTTTAGATAACCAAAAACTTTTCTTTACATTTATGGAATTGTACATAGATTATAATAATACGTTATGATGTTGCTGGTCTCCCTCATACAATCTGTATTTCTGTGGAGGGAGAGAGATTGAGTTTCTCTTTGCGGGTGGTGAAGGGAGTGGATCACAGAGTGACTGAGAAAGGCATTGAAGGTAGGAGTTAAGCACCATATGTCCTTGTGTATATTATAACATTGAAAGGTGCAGAGAAACCTGTGTGAATTACATCTATGGAGAGATGTCCCGATTTTTAGCAGACTTGGCATATGTTGGAGACCGAATACACAACTTAGAGTAGTTACGGGCGGGTCAGATGTGTACGGATCTCAGTCGTATCTCCCCTTACAGCCTAGTGGGTGTAACTGGGTGGCATCTGAGCACCTGCAGGCAGGATCAGCGTGCCGCCGTGGGTGTGTAGATGGAATTGCTGGCTATACAGAAGTGAGCGTATGCTGCAGTCTGACTGCTTCCAATCAGATCTCCTGCAGCAAGGACAGTGCTGGCGCAAATGCGTGCGCTGATGGTGGCGACTGCTTCAATCAGCGGATGGACGGGGTGGTGCGGTTGCATAGATTTTACCGACCGTGAATTCAGGCAGAGATCCACATTTAATTCTGAGCATACAGAACACTTGCAGCCCCTTTATGTTCAACCCCAACTAAAGCCCTAAATGTTTGACATCTTCATTCTGTATAT
Source organism: Taudactylus pleione (assembly GCA_031769625.1). Lineage (NCBI taxonomy): Eukaryota > Metazoa > Chordata > Amphibia > Anura > Myobatrachidae > Taudactylus > Taudactylus pleione. Next base: position 9,300,277 of record JAUIMM010000651.1, read on the forward strand.
ATCTACTAAGGGGCATATTCAATTGGCTGTGAGGTTTTTACCGCAAAAAATGACGTGGACCTTCATGACCAATTTTGGATCACCGCGGGTATACGCGCTCCCGATACCAGCGGTATCCAATTTAAAAAAATAAAATAAAAATTCATGCAGGGTTTTCAGCATTGAAAACCCCACGTTGCATGAAAAATAAAAATAACTTGCCTGGCATCCACCAGTTACGACACGGTTATCACTGTTGGCATATAGGAAATACCTTTGGAGAGTACGCTGCTGTATTTATCATCACTAGAGCTGGAGAGTGCTTGTGTGACAGGAAGGAGCGCTCCCCATTCCCTCCCCAGTTTGTATGATGAGAGTGATTCTGCTCTCATAACGGTGTCTAATAGTTGTGACTCCACATGAAACGTTCCCCACTGTACCCTACACCAGTCCTGCCCAAGATTGTGGGCCAATATGTCCTTTGTGGCATCCACCAATTACTGTATATCACGGTCTCCGTTACGGCTGCGTACATATTTGCCTATTACGGTAGACTTAACATCACAAGTTTTCCTGAGTACCTCTATGGGGTGCCAGAAAAATCTTGCAATGTTGATGGCCGCAATGTGCCGTTGTGTAATGGCACATCTTGGCCACTGCGCATAAATAAATCGTGCACACAGAATTATAGTCTTCACTGAGCTACGTGGGAAGTGTTTGTAGAATCAAGACAATTTCTTAGATTCCACACGGATCAGGGAACACGTACATACGTCAGTGATTGTTACTAAAGACTGTTTAGCTTACTTAGGAAATATATTAAACTATCAAAGCCCAAGTATTGGATGATGGACACTTACAGATATATCTTTGGTGACCTGAGAGTTGCTAGGGCGACTCTGGGAGTGTGTGGTTATTTATAAATTCCCTACATACATTCAAATACCTATATGTTTTGTTTGTAGAACCCATTTGATCATGTCCTCTCTATTGTATGTGTGTGTATTTTTTTATTTGGACTTTTGTGTTCTGCAATACATTTGTATTTATTTTAATCTTTTATTCCACATTTTAGAGCGTTGTTTTTAATGTCTAAGAGCAATTTCCAGCCTCCGAAGCTGAAGGAGAAGCTGAAGTGGTGAGTATAGAGAACACAGCTCATTAATCCGGCACTCACAGAACAGAAAGCTGTGGCTGAGCCCCTATGCTGGCTATAATAGCTGTGTACAGCCATGTATTGGTATTAGCTGCTGGCATTGGTTTGGTGGCTTCTGTCAGATGTGAAGCTCTTCAACAAACACGAGTTTAGAAGATGAGTTTAGGTCTGTAGTCTTCTGTCAGTGGCACAAACATACTTTATCATTATGCCTATGGTCAGACTCCAAGACCGTGCATGAGAAGCAAATATGGGAAAATACTTCTCTTACTAAAGGAATAACAGAGTTGCCAGGCTGTATACAAGCTCTGCTGCTGCTGAGCCTCTCACCCAACCTTCCCGACATTGACTGTTGCTGCCGCCTTGGTACCATTCTGGGAAAATGTTGGTTACATAACAGTCACTTTCCCAGCCATGCCATTGGCTGCTCATTCAGTGGCGTGCGTGTTTGTTCACTGCCAATTCGGAGACACGCAGTCAGGTGCGTGGTCATCTATGGCATCAAGGGATAACCAAATTTAAACCATTCTTAAAATTCAGTGTCCGATTATATTCGCCCGGTGCCGGCTGAGCGCTGTTTCTTGATCATCCTTTCCTGTTTTCCACTTTGATCTCCGTCCGTCTTTGGTCTAGTTCTCTGCACAAGTACAAAAGCAAAACTTTGGTTTTTACAGTTTTCGCTCTGGAATAACTATTGCTTTAAACCGAAGTTCTAATATCCTTTATTAACAGGACTCCCGTGTTTCATAACTTCGTCAAAGTTGCTCTCACCAAAAACCCAAAGAAACGACCAACTGCTGAACGACTTCTTACTGTAAGTACCAGTCCTGAATGACTTTATTACAGGGGCTCCCGTCCTAAGGATGTTTGTTTTTCTGTTATATACTACAGTGCATCCGGAAAGTATTCACAATGCTTAACTTTTGCCACATTTTGCTATGTTACAGCCTTATTCCATTGTTATAAGCAATTGAGCATATGTAGTCAGTGCTGGCTGAAACCCGTACCCTATTTGAGGGGTGCACCAGAGTGTAAGCATGAGAGGGGGGAGGGTGATTGCAAAAGTGAGTAGAGTAATGCTGGGTACACACTGACGGATACATTGGCCAATCAATTGATCGGCCAATATATCTGCTGCCCGTCGGCCAGTGTGTACCCGCGATATGTCGGTGAACTTCGGCGTTCGCCGACATATCGCATTGGCTTTGCTACACAGCCGATAGACAGATATGTCTGTAGACATATCTGTCCATCGGCAAGTGTGACACACACAGCGCAGCTGCGAGTAGGGGGGCGGGACATGCCCCCGACCTGCCCACCGGCTGCCAGGTCCCGGCCGCCAGGACGCGAGCAGATGATGGCCGTTCAGTGTGTATGAACGACCATCATCTGCAGATATATCTGTCAGGTGTGTACCCACCTTAAGATTACATGAAGGAGGAGGATCTTGCTCCTGAGAACTCACAATCTATATCTATCTAGAGAGTTAAAAAGTGGGAGGTATGTGGTAACAACACATTACTGACTGTCATTGCTCATGGTTACCGTTTGGCCAGGACATTGGTGTAGGTCATCACTTTTGCTCCCTACAGATCGTGGCTACCAAGAACAAATCAGAGTTTGGAAGCTGGTTATAAAACATCAGGCTAGATAATAACCAGGACAGGCCAAAGTATGGGCATGGTAACCAGTCGCAGCAGAGAGGCCACGGTCTGTCATGTAGATTATGCTCACTTGAATTTTTCAGTCTTCAGTCTGCATCTTCCCTGTTGTTGAGGATTTGTGTTGGGGAAAATCAGAAAATATGGTTAAAATATATAACGTGGTACATACGTTACTCTCACCGTGGGCACTGAGGTGTACATTTACCTACAACGTTCAACTCTGTACCCTCCAAGCCCTTAGCTGACTCAGATATCTGACATTACACGTTACTGCACCAAGCCTGAAATCTTATCCAGTAATTACAATGGGTGTAATGATTTTGTATTTTAAATGAGTGTATCCCATCAGCTGCTTGTATGAACCCTAATGTCCTCTATTTCAGCATACGTTTGTGGCGCAAGGTGGTCTCTCCAGATTAATGGCATTGGAGCTCCTGGATAAGGTGAACAACCCAGAACACCATCACCATTATAATGAGCCTGATGATGACGACCTTGAGGTGAGCAACAGACCTCTGCAGACCCAATTCTTTGGGAACGTTACATATTCAGCCTTCACAGAGGGGTGGAGTGGGGGGTGGCACATTGATCGGTGTGGTGCTTATTGCTAGTAGGTTTGGTGTGGTGCTTAGTGCTAGTAGGCTTGATGTGGGGCTTAGTGCTAGTAGGCTTGATGTGGTGCTTAGTGCTAGTAGGCTTGGTGTGGTGCTTAGTGCTAGTAGGATTGGTGTGGTGCTTAGTGCTAGTAGGCTTGGTGTGGTGCTTAGTGCTAGTAGGCTTGATGTGGTGCGTAGTGCTAGTAGGCTTGATGTGGGGCTTAGTGCTAGTAGGCTTGATGTGGGGCTTAGTGCTAGTAGGCTTGATGTGGGGCTTAGTGCTAGTAGGATTGGTGTGGGGCTTAGTGCTAGTAGGATTGGTGTGGTGCTTAGTGCTAGTAGGCTTGATGTGGGGCTTAGTGCTAGTAGGCTTGGTATGGTGCTTAGTGCTAGTAGGATTGGTGTGGTGCTTAGTGCTAGTAGGCTTGGTGTGGTGCTTAGTGCTAGTAGGCTTGATGTGGTGCTTAGTGCTAGTAGGCTTGATGTGGGGCTTAGTGCTAGTAGGCTTGATGTGGGGCTTAGTGCTAGTAGGCTTGGTGTGGTGCTTAGTGCTAGTAGGATTGGTGTGGTTCTTAGTGCTAGTAGGCTTGGTGTGGTGCTTAGTGCTAGTAGGCTTGATGTGGTGCTTAGTGCTAGTAGGCTTGATGTGGGGCTTAGTGCTAGTAGGCTTGATGTGGGGCTTAGTGCTAGTAGGATTGGTGTGGTGCTTAGTGCTAGTAGGCTTGGTGTGGTGCTTAGTGCTAGTAGGATTGGTGTGGTACTTAGTGCTAGTAGGCTTGATGTGGGGCTTAGTGCTAGTAGGATTGGTGTGGTGCTTAGTGCTAGTAGGCTTGGTGTGGTGCTTAGTGCTAGTAGGCTTGGTGTGGTGCTTAGTGCTAGAAGGCTTGGTGTGGTGCTTAGTGCTAGTAGGCTTGGTGTGGTGCTTAGTGCTAGAAGGATTGGTGTGGTGCTTAGTGCTAGTAGGCTTGGTGTGGTGCTTAGTGCTAGAAGGATTGGTGTGGTGCTTAGTGTTAGTAGGCTTGATGTGGTGCTTAGTGCTAGTAGGCTTGGTGTGGTGCTTAGTGCTAGTAGGCTATCAGTTTTATCCTTTATTTTGTGCACCTTTCTCCTACACGCCGAAAAATAACATTCATGAGAATGTAACCTACCCAGACTGGAAATATTGCCGGCAATGAGGCACAAAGGCAGCCATTTCCCATGGGAAGAAAGCTCAGGAGTCGGTGTGTGTTCTGCATCTCCTGTACACTGTACTGCAGAAATCCAGTCGGCAGATAACGATTCATTTGAAGAGAGTGAGTTTAGATGATGAGTAATAGATATCACTGTCATTATCTTGCAGCACATCCCTGCAGTGCGACATACCATCCGCTCTACAAACAAAGGCATGAGAGCGGAGAGGACCGCGTCTGAGCTCAACTGTGAGTTACCCCTGATTACTTCATCCTAATAGAGGGAATCTGATGACTTTACACATTAAGGGGTCTATTTGCTAAGCAGTGTTATGAGACAGAGTGAAAAGTGATAAGGTGCCAGCCAATCAGCTCCTAACTGCCATCTCACAGGCTGTGTTTGAAAAATGACAGTTGGGAGCTGATTGGCTGGCACCTTATCACTTTCTTATCACTTTTCACTCTGTCTCCTAATACTGCTTAGTAAATAGACCCCTATGTTAGAAAAGTGTTGAATGAGTACGGTATGAATGAGTGTTACCTGGTGCTGGTAGGTTTTGTTAGTGTAATAGTTTTACAGAAGAACTTCAACCAGGATCTATTAGCCCCAGGAACCCCACTCTCACCTCATCTTTGAACCAACACTCAGCTGTTGTTACTTTAGCCCCATTCATAGCCCTGCATTGTGTGGGATTAGATTTAAACTTGTTAAGCGAGGGAAGGGGATGTTCTGGCCGTGATACTGGTACAGTGAGTTGCTGTGGCAGGATGTGTATCTCCCAAACTGTGGGGGCTACCAGGCTTCAGACCCCTCCGGTTATGATAGCTGGGTTGGGGGTATTCTTGGCCTTTAAAGGGTTTCACTGGGAATAATACATCCTGATTCTCCCCCTCTACCGTTTACTTGTTTACCAATTTGGCAGCGTTGTCTAAGCCAGTGGTTCTCAAACTCGGTCCTCAGGACCCCACACAGGTCACGTTTTCCAGGTCTCCCAGCAGGTGCACAGGTGTAATCATTACTCACTGACACATTTTAATAGCTCCACAGGTGTAGCTAATTATTTCACTTGTTATTCAGTGAGGAGACATGGAAACCATCCCCTGTTTGGGGTCCTGAGGACCGAGTTTGAGAACCTGTGGTCTAAGCTGTATCCTGTTCATCTCAGGCTTAGTGGAGAGCAGCCAGGCTTAGAGACAGGATTTAGTGATCCCTATAAAGAAACAGAGGCCATTCACCCAGATATTAAATAGCTTAGGTGACGGAACTTGGAGGTGCAGCCATTTAGTTTTTTTCTTATCATGTAATTTGCTGCTCCCAAATGCATGCTGAATTGAATCCCCCCTACCATATAAGGCTTATTGTGGCAGATGTATGAAGCTCTGGAAAGTGATAAAGTGCAGAGTGATAACCGTCCAGCCAATCAGCTCCCAATTGTCATGTTAAAGGCTGTGTTTGAAAAATTACCGTTGGGAGCTGATTGGCTGGACGGTTATCACTCTGCACTTTATCACTTTCCAGAGCTTCATACATCTGCCCCATTGTGTGTCATTTAAACTTGGTTAATGGAAAATTTTAAAGTTTCTCAAAATTGAATTGAAAATAAGTATTTCCTCTTTTTGTGACTATAACCCTTTCACTGCTGTCATTGTGTTGTGCTGATCAGTGACACAGGCATACCTGTGCTGTGTACTTCCTCCATCATCCCCGTACAGCAGCAGCCAAGCCAGCCCTAATAGACAATACCCTTACGTGATCATTTAGGGGGAAATGTATCAAGCTTTGGAGAGAGATAAAGTGGAGAAGTTGCCCAAAGCTACCAATCCGCTTCTAAAGCTGCACACACACTTAATGATATCGCCGATGGAGCATATCGTTAAGTGTTTCCCCTGCACTGCCGGGCTCAATGTCGTTAATGATATCGTTCAGTGACTGCACCCTCCCTCATCCCCGTACTTGCAGAACCTGACGATATCGTCAGGTTAGCCTGCAAGTACGGGCGATGAAAGATGCGGTCAACGACCAGATATGACGGCATATCCACTGGGCGATATTGCGGACGATGAACAACAACAATATCGTTTTCGTTCAAATCGTCCAATATATCGTGGATATGCGGCTTTAGAAACTGATTGGTTGCTTTGGGTAACGCTGTATCTCTCTCTTAGGGCTTGATGCACCTCCCCTATGGTCTGTGACCATGACGCATCTGCCTGTGTAGTGTATAATGTACCATTCATGTCTCTCTCTTCCAGTTGACAAGCTGCAGTTTGAGCCTCCCCTCAGGAAGGAGACAGAAGCCAATGAAATGGTGAATGTTCTAATCCATTAGTGCACATCTTCATAACCAGAATATCAGTTTCTGTTGTTACAGATTTTCACAAGTGTTTTTTTTCCTACTTCTTGTTACTACAGCGTATTAATGATTGTCAGGAGAATATTTATATTGTGGGAAGTTTCTAGTTACAGTACTATCCATATTTTACTTTCCCTAATGTTCTGTTATATAAGGAGTCTAAAGACCATATCCAATTAGCCCCAAACACTGTCACATCAGGTCCCGAAAAAACCCCCCTGATAAGTGCCGTTGTCAGGCCGACTTCGGGGCTAATTGGATAGCCCCGAGCGAGCTAATTGGCCACGGTAATTTACCGCGGCTAAATGGATATGGCCCTAAATTGTAACTCTGTATATAAACTAAATGGCCAAAAGTACATGGACACCCCTTGTGTTTAGAGCGTTTGGCCATGTCAGTCACACCTACGCGGATAGGTGCATTAAATCCAGCGCTCAGCCATACAGTCTCCATAGTCACACATCTGATTGGTTGCTATGGGCAACACCACCAATTTTTTATTTTTAGAAGATTTAGTAAATTTTCCCCAAAATATCTAAGAGGAACAGGTCAGTTGCGAAGCATTGCTACACACAATAACACATCACACCGGCCTGATCTCAACTGTAACACTCACTGTCCAGTACAGAAGTACCTCTGGGTGCAACGTCGGCACAATAACTGATTGTTGTGCATAGCACACCGCCACTGGGCTCTGGAGGAGTGGAAATGCGCTCTCTGCAGTGACAAGATACGCTTTGCCATCTGGTAGTCTGACAACCGCCAGGAGAATGCATCCTTCCCGAATATACACTGCCAACTATAAAGTTCGGTGTAGAAGGATCTTGGAGCTCTTTTTCATGGCTTGGCCTGGACCTATTCGTTCCAATGAAGTGACATTTTAATGCTACAGCAGTTGTGTGGTTTGTGGTAACTGTTTGGAGAAGACAGTTACCTGTGTCGGCATGACCATGCCACCACACAAAAAGGAAGGGTCTTTAAAAGATGGCTTGCCGAGTTTGGTGTGGAAGACCGTGACCATCGTGCAGAGTCCTGGCTATAACCCCTATTGAACACCTCAGGGACTCTGCAGCGATGGCGGTGACTTCAACGACCTGGCATTATTGCTGGGTTGGGCTGCCAGTCTGAAAGGGCTCACACCCAGGATGGACGCGTGTACAAATCCCAGGTGCGACCCGCCAATTGCGATTTGAAAGGGGTATTAGTAATGCTTTGATGCCATCTGCTGGCACGATGTGGAACTATATTAGAGAATTTCTTCTCTCTAAAAAGAATTCACCTTCCTGTCAAAGTGCAGCCAGAGCCCCCTCTTGGAGTCTGTACTGGGAATCTTACCTTTAACTTTATCATCCACACTGCCTGCACCATCTCCTACTTAAATTAGTCTCCAGATGGTTTGTAGAGCCTGGGGTCACGGTCCTGGAGTATCACACACCCGTGCTCTCTGTTTTATTAATAGATAACAAATTAGTAACATTTGCAATATAGCAGCACTTATCAGGGTTATAAAATTAGGCATATTTTATACTGTGTCTACTAGGAAAGGCCTATCGGCAGTCCCTGAGCGATCTTTCAGATCACAGCCGGTCATTCCTGTCTATGGTTGTCTAAATAATATCGATCTTCTACTAGATTTATATTATTTTGCCGTGTATGCTGTTAGGGAATTAGGTAAAGATTGCTCATGCACAGTTAATTATGAAAGGCAGACGAATGTGCAGTGGAGGAAGGGGTCCTGGGGCCCCACAGCAACATCGTGAATTTGGATTGATTCTATTAATACATCATGTCTCCAGAATCCATCCAAAAATCGCAATGCATCGGGCATTAAACACAGACTTTTGGCAAATCTCTCCTGGCTGGTAGGGTATGCGTCGTGGGGCTCTCAAAATTCTAAAATATCACCATTGGACTTGCCGTAAACAAATCCCTATAATGTTGGGGGAAGGAATGTGTGTTTTTTTTCCTGTTTTACCCAACTGTTAATAGCCTTATACAAAGCTACATTACAGCTTCATGAATAGTTTAATCAGAAATTGGTTTGAAAAAGAATAAAAATTCCCAACAATTAAATGCAGATTTTTTATTTTTTTTGTCACTTTTCTGAATTATGATCATTTGTTGGTATGGATCTCTATTCATCGGTCCTTGTTGTGCAATCCCTGTCACACCATTGTCTGCAATGCTCTGCGGCAGCAATATTCTGTTCGCTGACATCTCTCTGGCCAGGTGACTGTATATATAAATTTTATGGATGCAATAATTAATGTGTTTTTTTTTTTTTTTTTGGACACATTTTTAGGGCAGCAGCCGGGACATTGAATTTTCTCATAACTGGAATCCGTTTTCCAATGGAGCAAACAATGAGTAAGGAAGTTACTGACTTTAGTACTGAAATAATAAATAAATATTTATATTTGTGAGTGTATATATGTTTGTGTAAAGCTCATTCTATGTTCTATTGTAGTTCTACAATGAAACGTGCTGTTCCCCCGCCGCTACCTCCCAAGGTAAGAGCATCACAGATTTGATGCTATATTATTGTGGGGCTGATTGTGAGATTCTCTCTGCACAGACGCAAACAGCGAGTTTCTGCAAACAGCACATGCGCAGTAGCGACTTTACACATTTTTGGGCACTTCCGTCTTTCTCTTGAGTCGGTCGCAACTTGGCCGGATCTGTCCTTTCCGTGAAATAGGGTGAGAACTGGGCGGTGACCAAGCCTCTATGGTTTTTAAAAAGAAATAACAATAAAAAAATTAACTAAAAAGTATTGATAAGGGCAGACGGGTAGCTGGAATAGTCGGCCACATTGCCACACCAGGCTTAATAGTCAGAACAGCATAGTGCTATGTTGAAAAGTATAAACACCATAGACTGCAAGTAAATAAACATACAAATAATAGGCAAATGACCACTTTGAATTATATTGGTAAACGGTTTGTTCCAGTGTAGAAGCTGCCCATGAAAATATATCTACACTCAGATACAATAACACTATTGCACTGGTCCTTGTCTAGGCAACCAGCTCTCCTACCATTAGTTTACTGACATCTAAATCACTACTCTCTCTGCACGTCAAACTGACGCTGCAATGCTCATTGGGGCAGATTCACTAAAGATTCTAAAAATGACAAGTGTTGGTGTTACTCATAGCAACCACTCAGATTCTGTCTATCATTTCTCTACTGCATCCTAGACAATGATTGACAGAATCTGTATGGTCAACACCTCCACTTGTCTTTTTTAGAAACTTTTGTAAATCTAAGCCCATTACCTGGGTAATTTCTGTGGGTTAAAAGCAGAAAGTATTAAAATTGAGATGTAATAGATTTTTTTTTAATAATGTTCTCCAAACATTCTCACCCATGCCGTTATGTCGGTGGCAGACAATCCGTAGCTGGCCTGTTAGCTACTTTGAAACTACAAGTTCCAGCATCCTTGCACGCCACCAAGAGCCACTGGTTACCAAACCTCTTCTATATTTCTACATTCGTTCTTGTCCATGTTGTGGGCAGGGCATGTGTTGGTCCGTTATAATGCGCAAGCTTGTCCGGCATGCAGAGCAGTAATGTCATTGACACTCCTCTTCCCCCAACAGGTCACCCTAAATCATGTTGCTTACTTTTACAGCCGATGAGAATGAACAGCTGCCCAGAGGAAAACATGGCTGACGACGAGAGATCCGAAACTATTAAGCACCAGCCGGATAACCGGGCTCCTCAGATCCACCGGAGGCAGAGCTCCCCAGGTTTTGGTCGTCACACAGCCCCCCCTCATAATGTCCTCACTAGCAGCATCAGCAACCCAGGATTGTCCAGCAGTAAATTCTATGAGATGGGTAAATAACACAAAGCAGAGGCAGGGAGGGTCGGAGCCTTCCCTGGCAAAAGGAAGGGGTTATCACTACATTACACGTCTGCCTGATAACGAGCACATCTGTATTTATATAAACCCATAACGAGTATGGCTTCATGCTTCCATCTCTTCGCCTCACTCTATTTCTGCAGTTCTCCTAGCTTCAGGTTCCAAGTGGTGGCTGGAGTAGGCCTGACCTGGGACCGACTGTGGCAACAAGTGGGGAGGACCTCTCACATCCAGACCATGGCGGATCGCATCAGTTTGTATTGTTTCAGGTCTTCAGCCATCAGTTGGTGGCAGGAGGGGTATATTTCCAGCCAGCAGGATAGTTTTTTTTTCAAATACGAAATGACTACTAGCACATTGGCATAATATCTTGTCATGTTTTCAAAAACCATTGGGTGGGGCATTGACTCAGAGGACTGCCACGTCAATGGTATTACCCATACGTTCCTTCTCCCTATGGAGAGACTTATTTACATCATTTGTAACTAGACGTGGAAGTGTGTACTCCAGTATATCCATCTGGCTTCCATTTATCTATGAGTAACCGAAATCCCAAAGGGATCAGGCTTTGCCACGTCATGATGTTTATGTGCACACACCAGTCGTTGGCCAATGCTCCATGTAGTAGTAATTTCCGATGAAGAAACTTTGTAATCTGCGTGTAGACCATTCTCTCACTGTTCATTCTCAGAGCTCTCCTTCCCTTAGTCACATTGCTCTCCATTGAATACACATTGCATGAGAGGGTCATAATGTAATTTGTACTATTTCATATGGTATCTTCTAACTTCAGCCGTCTTACACAAATGGTGCACCTCCATACATCTCCCTGCTTCCTGCTTTGTGGCTTTACTGCATCACAGTAGCTTCCAGCCTCACTTAGGTCCCTCACCCAGGAGTGGACTTTTGTGTAGGTGTACGCTGGCTCTGCGCACAGACCTAGTTTTGCTGCTTCACGCTCCGCAGACCGAGACTCTGTGTATTCGGTGTAACAGTAACGATTGTCACGGTTATCGGACATCGTTTCTAACTGGTCACGTTTTCTCCTTCTGAACACGGAAGGCCAACAGTCCTCATTGCTTCGCCTACCATCATTCCCATCTCTCAGTAGCTTGCATTTGCTTTACTCCTTGTTTCGCTGACCATTATCCATCTTATTTCAAAGGATATTCTACGTATGAGTGGAATATATTTGTCTCTTTCTCCTTCAGCAGGCAATGGAGAGGGACATATGAGACTGAACAGTCCTGTTAGAGAAGGCTCTAAGCCACAGCTGCCACAGAAGAAAGAGAAGAGGGATTTTCCAGTAAGCGAATACTTATTTCTCCAGCTAGTGGAAAACTTCTACCGATGAGCGTAGAATCATATGTGTGTCTGAAATAGGCATTTCCCTTGGTTTGTCCAGGATGACTTCAGAAATAGTGGGGCAAGCATTGCCTGTCTTCATGAATTAAAGATGATTTTTGTTTGGCGCAGCATTAAGTGACACATAACCTTGTTGTACCCTGCCAGGAGTTACAGTAAATGAACTCCCCACTTATGTGATACCTACCGCAACACACTGCTCAGCTTTTAGCTCAGTGTTGGAAACTTTAATTTCTATGCTTTTTTCCTATTTGCTAATATAACAGACAGATGTGTCCCCCAGTGGTTACAGTTTCCTTAATATTTACTGTCAAGATGTGGCTTTAAGGAGGTAGAAAATAAATGAGCCACTCAAAATAAAATAGAAGAAATAATAAAATCTAATCTAAAAGATGCACAAACAGATTTACCAACATTTACTATATAATGAACTCAAGTGATCCAGATGCATGAACTACAGTAGCTAAGAATTACAAATCTGTCCCTTTTAAATGTAGTACTACAGTTGAGTTGCAGTAAGGGGAATAGGACATTCTCAGATCAGTGAGTATGAAGTTCTCAGTCTGTATTTTTCTGTTCTAGAAACCTACAATAAATGGATTGCCACCCACACCCAAAGTCCTGGTGAGTAGTTCTTTCCCTATGTTTTATCATAAAGTATTTATCTATACGTCGTGGTTTGAAGAGGCATTTTTATCATATACAGATGTGCCCGCACACCATTTGGTCACTCACAGTGCACCAGAGACGCCAGGCCGCGACTTTAATAGCAAAGGAATATATTTTACACACGTACAAAAGTCGCAGATGGAACACGGAACTCTGCGTGAGAAAAAGTTGCTCACATCGAAACACATATTACACAGATTGACTCAGTCGCACACAGATGTGCAAATGTTGCACACCCACATGATCAGTGTACGCTAGAAATATAATTTGTCGTTCCCACTTGTTTTATTTCTTCGAACAAGACGCGCAATTTTGAGCGAAAAAAATGCTCGGAGCCTGAGACGGAGAGAAGAGCTATATGGCGTGACTGAAGCAATTTAAGAATTTAAGAATGGGCACATCTGTAGTTACTCCGTTACGGTGCCAGTGACTATTCCAACGATGTCCGGAACACATAGCGCACAAGCTTCATTCTGTAACTCTGCAATGTAATGATTTTCTGCATAATTATGTAACCCCCCACCTGCCAAGCTATACCCCCTGGGGGTACACAAGATTTGGGGCTACGTCTCTGCCGTCTTTACCTATTATCCCAGGATTTCTTTTGAGAGATGTGTACCTATATATGTGGCAGAGGTTGTGTTACATATTTAGGGACTATCCTATTTTTGTGAATTTTTTTTTATTTCGTTTTTATTTGTATTGTTTCTCTCAGACAAATATTTTTATAATCTTCCCCTTGAGAGTCGGCATAGGGAATATTTCTTCCATCTGGTTACCTCCTCATCCTCCTCCTCCTTGTCTCTTGTTTAGATGGGAGCCTGTTTTTCCAAAGTGTTTGACGGCTGTCCATTGAAGATCAATTGTGCCACATCCTGGATACACCCAGATACCAAAGGTATTAAGCAGATGTGATGGCGAAGCCTTATGTACATTGCATGTGCCCGTGGTCCTATACTGTGCAGTATGAAAAGTAACTGCATTTAAACTTCTGCAAAATAAAGGGATCCTTGATCCTTCCGAATTCCGCAGACTATATGACATTAAAGACTATATGACATTAAAAAAATAAAAATATATATATATTTTTAATATATGTTACGTAGTTTATAATACAAAAGAAACATGGGTCAGATTGCTGTTATAGATAATTTTTTAGTCAAGTATGGGAGCAGACTGAGCCAAATCAAATATGTGCTTAGTGTAGAATGCAGGTCTGAATTGCAATCTGCCTTCTGCGAGTGTTGTCACGAGGAGTCCTGGGGTATGTACTATGGGGTCCATGTAGTGTTTGCAGTAAATACAGCTAGAAAAGACTGGGGGTCTAAAATGTCCAGTGGGATTTAGAGTTGAGAGGGTGCGCGTACTAGTTAGACCCTAAATCGCAGTATAAATGTCACACTGGCCAGCATTTGTGTGCTTCATGCAAAAGCTGACGGTATTTTCTCTACCTGCACGACCTGATGCTTTGTACAAGTGCGAATTCCTACCAGCTCGCTGGATTTGATCACAAACTGTATAACTGAGCCCCAGGTGTATAACTGAGCCCCAGCCCCAGGCTATTATAGAAAAATACTGCAGGAAACCTAAAAGCAAGTGAAAGAGTAACATTTATAGGAATCAGTAATTCCTACCTCTAACCTACGTTCTGGTCCTAGCACCATCTGGTTGAATTCAGCTCAATTGTATACATCCAAAAAGTTAGGCTTAAATGGTTCTTCTAGGATTGGATGAATGAGCGAGAGAGCTTATATCCTAGCGTGCACCATGAGCAATGTGGATCTATTATATATTGAAAACCATTGTACACTTTCAGTGAGTTGTTCTCCGTTGCCTGTGACCTGTCCCCTGCCCTTAGCCGTGTGGACTCATTTGTACTAAGAGGGCATTGCAGTGGTTTTAATTTTTCACCTGGATTACACAGAAATATTGATCATTACTATGGATTCTGCAGAATAAACATCTGACGAATCCCGTCGCTGACGATCGGTCGGACCTTATATTTGGATGAGCTGCTCCACTGAATTACGGAGCGTAATAATGTTACAGTATGCAGCTTGTGGTTGAAGAGTAGCAGGGACATTACATGTTTGTAGTTAGCTGTTAGCACTTGTAGCTGTAATGTCTGACACAGACTGAATGTACAGTCTAATAACTGCAATGATTTTCCTCATCAGACCAGTATATCATCTTTGGCACGGAGGATGGAATCTACACCTTGAATCTGAATGAACTCCATGAAACCACAATGGAACAGGTAGCGCAGTAATTTAGACAAGCCTGCGGATACATCACCATATCCGGGTCCGTGATTATGGCATAACACCCCGTTATCTTTTTGTTTTACAGCTGTTTCCTCGGAAGTGCACGTGGCTGTACATAATTAATAATACCCTCATGTCCTTATCAGGTATGTTCTCCACTTAATATTGTTATGCCATGTGACTCCACAGTAAACTATTGCAATCACTTTTTGTCTATTAAAGTCTAAGCGGTATATTTACTAAAGTGAGAGTTTTTAGAAGTGGAGATGTTGCTCATAGCAACCAATCGGATTCTACTTATCATTTATCTAGTACCTCCTAGAAGATAATAGCTAGAATCCGATTGGTTGCTATGGGCAACAACTCAACTTCTAAAATTCCGCTCTTTAGTAAATATACCCCCTATTATTTATTATCTCTCTTTCGTCCTCGGCAGTTTACAAAGGTGCCCGTACAGTTTCTTATGTTGGCCAGATCTGCAGGCTCGGCATAAGTGCCTAATATTAGCGGTCGTTTTACACTGTTTACAATCAGTCCTAATCGACACGTGATTGGTCCCGACCAGTTTGTCATCATTTCTTACATTCTCTTTAAATTTGTGCTACAGCTAGTTATTATATATTCATCAATCGTTCTAATGTACAGTTTATTTTTATCAAGGTCTATAGTGTGATATCTGCCCTTTTGTACTACATAAGGTTATGTCGTGGGGCGCGGAGCTGCATGAGGCAGGAGCCAAACTGGGAATGTAGGGGTTATATTGTTACTGCGGGGGGCAGTGGTAGTATGCCAGGAATAAAGGATGCATTGGTTGGCAGATGGCATGACTCCAGCGGGATGTGACCTTTACACACTACAATGAAGACGGCAGAAGATAATAACAGCCATGAGAACCGTGTTCTATGGCTCCTCTCCTGCACTGCTAAAGGTCTGCTTCTCTCTACTTGGCAACGTGGAGGTCACCTTCTTGTGTGCTAGGCCGCACTTTTGTGCACAGCAATGTCTGCACGCAGCGCGGCTGTGCCAAAACCACCAGACTGCCAGGGCGTTCTGCCGGGACCAGGAAGCTATTGCTCAGGCACCTTTTGTAAGGGCTGTTTCCCAGATGATTTAACTCCTGGCTTCCCGCACTTGTGGGTAGATATTGGGCACCCTTTACACTTTAGTCTAACCATTGAGAGTATAATGGTAGATATTGGAGTAACGCAGATCGCGATCTTCGTTTGACTTTTATATGCATTGAGAGACATAAAATGTAGCTGTCTGTGTTTGATTATATATTGCATATACTGCATGTGTTTTAAAATGAACCTACAAGAGGATATTTCTGATCATATGTCTTCCTTATTTTTTTCTTCTTACGATCGTGAACCACACGCTGGCCCGATTTGCAGAAGGTAAATACACGTTATAGGGTTTGAACTTTTTATCAAGGGTATCTTTTTCAAATGGAACATATCTCATCGATTTTATTTTTTTTAATTTACAGGCAAAACTCTACAGCTGTATTCACACAATCTAATAGGTCTGTTTGAACAAGCCAAAAAGCTCGGGTTAGCAGCCCATATCCAAACACATCGCTTCCCAGATAGGATATTACCCAAGTAAGCAGACATCTGACATTTAGAAGTACAATGCACCTTTTAAATAACCAATGTTTTTCATTATTTTGACATCAGTTTAATAAGCATGTGGAAATGTTATTCCGCCTTAGGAGCATATTCAATTAGCCATGATAAGCCATTTTCGGTGAAAAGTTCTCCCAAGTGACGTCATTTCGCCAGGCAAAAACTTATCCCCGTATTCAGGTCCAAAGACTTTTCGCCTATGCGGACAGTCATTGGTATAAACCCGGCGAAAAAGATTCGCCTTTGAATAGGGGTCGAAAAAAAGTGCAGAATTGCGGTTTTGGGGTGCACACTTCAGAAAACCCCCCAGCACCTTTGGGACAGTCCCCTAAAGGTAAATTGCGTAAAAAAAAAAAAAAAAAATACTTGAGAACACCCCAAAAAAGTACTTTTTGTTTTGAGGGCGAAAAAGAACAAAGTTGCGGGACAAAGTTGAAAACTAGCGAAATAGACTCCAGGGGGGTCCCCAAGTGTGCCCCAGGTGTTTTTTGGATTGCAGGTGGTTGCAGCAGGTGGATTTTTTTACGTTTTATAAAACTTCACTTTAACAACTGTAAAATATGCTAGCACCCGTTTTCATGTACCCCAATTTTGCTGGGACTACTTCTTTTCACCAAAAAATAATGCTAAATGCTATTCTTCACCACTTATGCAAAGACGCTAAATAGCAGCTATTGAGATTATTTAAGTACCCCAAATACCTTCAGCAGGCCTATTCGGGGGTATCTATAGTGATCCCCAATGTCAGTGCAACTTTTGCGGGGTGTCAGGCTGATTTCCCCAACGCTGACAGCACTTTTCGCCTGTTTCAGTTTCGTCGGGTCCCGTTTTCGCGTCCTTTGGAATTGAATTGGGCAAAAAGCGGTTGCGCGCACGGAAAGACTTTTCTCCAAAAACACGCGATGTAGGCGGAAATTCCGGGAGGCAAAACTTAGCCGACTTTTCGCTGCAAATTGAGTATGCCCCTTTAATGGGATATTTTATTTTATAGTGATGATTATGGTATACTACCCTATAACTGAAAGCAAATAAAATATAACTGTTTATTGTTATTAATGGCGGCATCTTTTTATGATCTAAGTCAATGTACATCAGTAACAATTTATTGAAAGGCAATTAGAAACCTGCATAGTGAATACTGGATCACAGCAGAAGGACATTGTTGGGAGGGAACGATGCTTTAACAATGTTCCAATTTTTTCCCCCCAGAAAGTTTGCCCTCACTACAAAGATCCCAGACACAAAGGGCTGCCACAAGTGCTGTATCGGTGAGTAACACGCTTCCTGACACTGGAAAGTCGTACAAGTACATAGACTGGGCGGTGGAGAGACATATACTGTGCAACCTTTTGCTTACGATAAAAGGCAAAACATTGAACAGTTGCTCTTCATTTAATGGTGGTGAAGGGGCAGCAAACTGTTAAGTAATAAATTGCAATTTCCAGCTCCATTCACGTAACAGAAATAAGAAGCTCCTTCGTGAGACGATCTGTGCACAGTAAATAGGGGGACATTCATAAAAAAAAAACGTCCAGCGGTATTGTACATATCATCCAATCTGATGTTTGTTTTCATTTCCTAAATTCTGCTAGAGAAAAATGAGAAAATCGGATTGGTTGCTATGGGCGACGCCTCTTTCTATACAATTTACTTGTACAACAGTTTTCACAAATGTCCATCATATGTAACCCTTTAGTAACCCAACAGATATGTTTTACTTGGCTACACCAAATTGCCAAAGGCGATTGTATATCAGTTATTGCTCTCGATCCTGTGCTACTAATAAACGATACCAGCGGATGACCTATAATAATCTAGTTATGATATCAGATTGCTTGCTGGGTAGTATCAGATGCTTTGTAGCATTTGCACATTAATGGGGTCAATCCAGTTAGCCGTGAAGGGAACGAGTTTCCATTGCGTTAAAACGGCGGCAGCGGCACCTCATCTCGCACCCCATCTCGGCCTGCTCCGAGCTCGCATTTGCACAATTTTGCTCTGAGCCCTATGGGGCGAGATCATCGCAGACAATTGGATTGAGACCTTTGTTTGAAAATGACTCATTAAGGATATGTGCATCTAGCTGTCTGTAAACTGCACCGACTGCTCTTTTCTTACTGCTGTCTTTAATGGTAATCTCAGCTGGGCACTCGTTAATGCATGTTCTCATTTCTCTCCGTGCAGTAAGGAACCCATACACGGGACATAAGTATCTGTGCGGGGCACTGCCGTCTGGCATAGTGCTGTTGCAGTGGTATGAGCCCATGCAGAAGTTCATGTTAATACGGGTTTGTATTTTTACACTTCTCTTTGGTACCTGTGATTCTGCCATAAAGAACATATAGTAATGTCACATTTGTCTGCAGCCATGAAACAAGCATCTGTCTGCAATGTTATTTATACCTCCGCTAAGATGACTGTTATTATGTCTAGTATTTGATTCATAAGGGAATTATTTTAACCACGTCATTTATGTTTTATTTTTTTTTGCACCGCACAGAAAGATGTATCTAAATACTTTATTAGAAAGAGATTACAGTTTTCAGTTTTTGCTTAGTGACGTATGAACCTTACAGGGTGATCCGCATGTCCGTTGTCTCTTTACACTTAATTTTCTTGTCTTTCAGCACTTTGACTTCCCCCTTCCAAGTCCACTGAAAGTGTTTGAAATGCTGGTAATCCCAGAGCAGGAGTACCCCATGGTGTGTGTTGCCGTCAGTAAAGGCATGGACCCAAATCAAGTTGTACAGTTTGAAACCATTAACCTGAGCTCTGCCTCCTCCTGGTTTACAAAGATCGGTACTGGTAAGTAACATCAGCGTTTTATACCCTGTACTTACCTGACCACACACTACCTTCTCATTCTGTCTATGTAGCTACTTACTGATAACCTGCACATACTGTATAGCACCATTTTTTATTTGTCTCTACAGAGAGTCACCAGATCGAAGCTATACATGTAACTCAGCTGGAGAGAGACACAGTCCTGGTCTGCCTGGACCGTAAGTCTAAGATTGCGTCAGAGTACAGATGTGACTGTCATCAATGCCAGGTCTCCTAGTGGGAAATCTCACTATAGACATCATGCTTGTATTTGTGCTGGGGAGTGGGCGGATCCACTCTCGGGGGCTTATATTGGTCAAATTGGAAGCAGGATTGTGTTTCTGTGACTTTGTTGGCTGATTTCTTTGTTCTGATTTTTTTTTTTTTTTTGTCCAGATTACGTGAAAATAGTAAACCTTCAGGGAAAGCTTAAATCAAGCCGAAAACTGGCCTCGGAATTGAGCTTTAAGTTTCAGATTGAGTCTGTAGGTGAGTATGGACAGCGCCACGTGTCTCCTGTGGCTGTGCCAGTAGATTATTGTGCCCGCCGCACACCTGCCAGAGATGAAATCATATTGCCTTGTGTTGAGCTTCTTGGATTTTGTTTTCCCCAGTGTGTCTGCAGGACAGTGTGTTGGCGTTCTGGAAGCACGGCATGCAGGGGAAAAACTTTAAGTCCAATGAGGTGAGTCCATTTTCACTAGTCTTTTGCTGTCCAGCTCTGATAGGCTAGCATACCTGCTAGGTGTACATCTGGAGGTGTGACTTGACCCTTAATAGTAAATGCTAATCATAACCGTACGGAATTCACTGCGTCTGGGCAGTGTTATTACTAAGTAATAAAGGTACATAATAAAACCTGTAAATTACAATTAAATCCAGACACAAATGCAAAATGAAAGTAATAATTTCAGACTGCAGCAGCCACACTACTAATGGTCATAGTATAACTGGGAGGGATCAAGGCGCACTCAGCCAATCAGAAATGGCTGAGGATTGGGGTAAAGCCGAGAGCATTCAGGCTACTTCTCCTTTCCTACTGTTGTTTTATTCTATCTTATTGGGGTCAGTTACAGTCTCTTTAGGGTTTGGCCAGACCACTCCTGTCAGATGGCGTCTCTAACCATTGCATGGAGACAAACGAAACCATAACCTCTATGGAAGCAAGGGGGCTCTACTGAAAGTCCAGGACAAGTTTCACCATCACAGGTGTGAAATAGTGGAGCTCTTCCCCATCTCAAAATGATTTCTCTTGTGGCGAAGAGGTTATCCAACTCCCCAACTTTTACAGACTAAGGGGTAAATTTACTAAAGTGAGAGTTTTTAGAAGTGGATATGTTGCCCATAGCAACCAATCCGATTCTAGCGATTTTATTCTAGAAGGTGCTAGTTTAATGTTAAGTAGAATCTGATTGGTTGCTATGGGCAACATCTCCACCTCTAAATACTCTCAATTTAATAAATTTACCCCTAAGCCTCAAAACCTCAGGCTCCATGGTCTGTGTCCTCGTTAGGAGACTCTCCTGTCTATGAACTTTGTGAGACTGAAAATAGTTCTCTCGGCTCTTCAGAGGTGGACTATCGGGAATCTGTGCGAGCACAGGACCCATCCTGCGAGTGTGCAGAATGGGTCCTGCGTGATCGCACACAGCACCTTCTATGCCTCTGCCTGATTGACAGGCAGTGGTATTTAAGGGGCGGCCATCATTCCCGGAAACGGGGCATCGGCTCCGTTTTCCGGGAGTGGCAAGACCAGGGGCTGCGTCCACGGACGCAGTTCCTGGCCTCACAAGCCAGCCAGCCTGAGAAAGCCGAGGCTTACTCAGCTGGCCAGCGCCATCCACCATTGCGCTTGATGGGTCTGCATCGTAGGATGCAGGTTTCCTGACCTCGCAAGTGGCCAGGAGCCAGCCAGACTGAGCAAGCTTCAATAGTCGCTTTGGTAATCCAAAGCAGCATCTGCGGACGCTGCTCTCGGACCGCAGATGCATGCAGGTGGAGTCTATTGCCTACAGACACCTGCTGCTACATTTAAGCTGTTGTGCAATACCGCTCACATCTGAATCAAGCCCTTAGTCTGTTAACACACTTCTGTTTCAGCTAGATGATCTGGAAAACATGCACTGTTAGGGTTCCCATGAAAGGAATGTAGGGTTCCCATGAAAGGAATGTAGTCGCCACCCGGCGGTCGCGATGCCGACGCTTAGAATACTGGCGTCAGAATCCCGACTGCCAGCATCCTGATGGTAAGTATTAGGGTTAGTGGGAGGAGAGGGTAAGCATTAGGCTGCTTTAGGGTTAGGCTGCGGAGTGGGAGGGTTAGGCTGCGGAGTGGGAGGGTTAGGGTTAGGCTGCGGAGTGGGAGGGTTAGGCTGCGGAGAGGGAGGGTTAGGGTTAGGCTGCGGAGTGGGAGGGGTTAGGGTTAGGCTGCGGAGTGGGAGGGTTAGGGTTAAGCTGCGGAGTGGGAGGTTTAAGCTGCGGAGTGGGAGGGTTAGGGTTAGGCTGCGGAGTGGGAGGGTTAAGCTGCGGAGTGGAAGGGTTAGGGTTAGGCTGCGAAAGGTGGCTTAGGGAAGAGGGTTAGGGTACTTGCCTCCAGATGTCGGGATTCTGACCGCCGGTATTCCGTACCCAACCCCCATGAGAACCGTGTTTGATGAACACTGGTCTGTGAGAGAAAATGTAGACAGGGCACCGCTTACCCCAGCTAGTCCGTCCTTGGCTAGGTCTGTCTGGCTATCAGGCAGGCATATACAGTAGTTAGATCCTGTTCAGGCAACTGCCTATTACACAAGGGCCACAAAGCCTTCCTGGGCCTGGAGGCACGAGGCTTCAGCTGTGCAGCTATGGAAAGCCATTTCCATCTTTTAGTGGCCTTCATGTCCACACTGTAATTGGTTTGTCCCCATTAGTAATGCGATGTGAAGACTATGTACGCTTGGTGTGTCGTGGAGTGTACTGCTGACTAACAGTGGGGTTCTTTTAGTCCTGATCCTTGCTTTTGGGAAAGTGTCATGGTACAGCAACCCATCCCCATAAGGAAGTCTGGCTGCCAAAGTTTATCCAGAGATGATAAAGCTGTTTTTTTTTTAAATTTATAAATAAATCCTTTTCTGTGGCCCCTGGAGAACTCGGACCTGCCCTTCCCGGGATGTCTGTGGCTTATCTTCATGGTTCATCCCTTCAGATATGGGTTTGTTTTTTCCCCCCCTTAAGGTTTCTTGATGATATTTATGAGCTGGGCTCCCCTGTTGGTAGAGGGGTTAGGTGGAAGGATCTATCTCAGGGCAACCCTTGTCCTCCAATGTCTGTGGCGACCATTGTCCTTCAAGGTCTGTGGCGACCATTGTCCTTCAAGGTCTGTGGCGACCATTGTCCTTCAAGGTCTGTGGCGACCATTGTCCTTCAAGGTCTGTGGCGACCATTGTCCTTCAAGGTCTGTGGCGACCATTGTCCTTCAAGGTCTGTGGCGACCATTGTCCTTCAAGGTCTGTGGCGACCTTTGTACTTCAAGGTCTGTGGCGACCTTTGTCCTCCAAGGTCTGTGGCGACCTTTGTCCTCCAAGGACAAGGATATGTACAAGTAAAAATTATTTTTTTATTGTTACAAAATCTTGAATTTGTTTTATTTGTTAGAACTTGACAAAAAGGGTAAAAAATATACATGTACAGTATACAATAAACAGCTTCTTATAAGCACAGATTTTCCTACCTCAGTTTATCTATAAATGACATCACATGCCCTTTGTTGTAGGTTAAACCTTATCTGCTTTGTTTTAGGTTACACAAGAGATTTCTGATGAATCGAGAGTCTTCCGCCTATTAGGATCCGACAGGTACTTTTCAAACAGAAATGTGTTTATATGTAACACTGCAGCTTTACCACAAGGGGGTGCTGTTCCTTGCAAAAAGTGTTGCTGAATCCCAATTATGCAAGAGAATACTGCACTTGATGGTCTCTGAAGTCAGCATACTGTTCAAATAGGAGAGAGAAGACAGATTGAGTAATAATACTCACCACTTTTGTTTTAAGGAGGGGAATGAAAATTCCCCTTATTTAAGTGCCACTTGTACATATTCTTATTTAAGTTTAAAGAAATCAGTTTTGCTGGTTTTGTAATCAGCTAAGTTTTTAATGGTTCTCTCACAGAAATAAAATAATGCTGGGTACACATTGGCCGGTCAATCAATCGGCAATATATATCTGCTGGCCGTCGGCCAGTGTGTACAAACGATATGTCTGTGAACCACGTTGTTCACAGACATATCGCATTGGCTGTGTTGCACAGCCGATGGACAGCTATGTCAGCAGACCACCTGTACATACACAGCGGCAGCCGCGGGGAAAGGAGGGGGCGGCCCCACCTCCCTGCCAGCGGGACCTGCGGCTGCCGGATAGATGATGGCGGTTCAGTGTGTATGAACGACCGTCATCTAAAGATATATCAGATCACTCGATATACAGATATATCTTTCAGGTGTGTACCCACCTTAACAAAACCAGACAGACAGGTCTCAAGAGAACCAATATATACAGTGTGGGAAAGCAATGCAATCTAATTATCAGTATACATGAGTCACAAACCACTGCAAGGCGCTGATAAAGAATCCTATGCAGAAAACAGGCAAATAACCATAAAGTCTCAATTTGTCTACAAGTGTTCACCGTGTGGCGTCCAAAGGGCCTATTGCTGACAATCAGGGGTTGTCATAGTTTCAGCGCAACCCAAAACGAGACTGACACGAACGACCCCAAACCCTATGGTATCTGGGAACAGTTTTCCTACTAGTATATAAGCACCTCTCATGGTCAGCTGTATCATTAAGTAATGCATGCCATTTATGTATACAGCTTTTCTCAGGAGCTAGCCAAGTTCGTGCAATAATAACTTTAGCTTTAAAGACCCGGAGCCTTTAGGTTCAGCTGCTTCTTTTCAGCCACGGCTGCATTTTACTTCCAGGGCATTGTACTTCAAAGCCAGGCCTTCAGAAGCTTGCACAGTACTTGGTCATCCTAGTGGACAGACCCAGGAACACTCTCCTACATTTAGATGACAGGTCTACAATAACATTCTGCTTAAAAAGATAAGCACATAATGGAAAACATTGCTACTTTTTGTTCAGTAGGAACTGGTGATAACACCGAATGACCCATTGTTGGATTGTAGCCTCTCGGCTCACTAGGGACCTGTGATCATCACTGAGGCAGCCAGTTGTGAGCGGAAACTGCATGTAGTGGACAATATAGAGTCACTAAATAGGACGTTGGGTTTACCAGTGTCTGCAATTGTGCAGGAAAGATACCGCGCCATTCTGCAATAAAACAACACAATTGGGGCCTGATTCAGACCTGTTCGCAAGCGGGTCGATGGCCGGGCAGTGTGCACGTGCGGCGTGCGAGCCCCGGAGTGTGTGAGAAATTCACTCGCTCTGGGGCTCGCTACAAACGGGGTGGCTGTCGATGTTGATCGACAGCTCGCCCCGTTTTGTAGGCGGGTCGAAGGGGTGTCTTGAAAAATGGAGGCGTTCCCGAAGGAACGCCTGCTGTTTTGGGGCGGCCCTACTGACATCATGAGTGATGTCAGTAGTGAGCTTCCGGCTCAGAGACCCTACCACAAAGGTCTCGTCGCAAGCGCGATGGTAGGGATCATCGCGACCATCATCTGGCCACTCACTAAAGCTGTGAGTTGTCACCCACAGCTTAGAGAGCGGCCAGAAGGCTGGTCAAAAAAATAAAAAGACCCACATCCTTCAGACCTGCGATCTGCCTCCAGCAGCGAGCGGGCCTGAATCAGGGCCTTGGCTCTTGGTTGACAGTGATGTAAAACGCTGTCTCAGACGTCGTCCCAAAACATCCCGGTAATCTCAATTGGGTTCAAATCTGGGAAGTGATATTATCTTGACATGTACAGTATAACATCGGTCTCCAGCTCATCCAACCATTACGTGACCACACATTATGTGTGCCAGCTCACAATATGATGGAACCAGCAGAATCCTACACCATCGGTGTCATCCAACCATTGGGTGACCACACATGATCTGTGCCAGCTCACAATATTATGGAACCAGCAGAACCCTACACTGTTGGAATCGAGCACCTAGGGCTGTGCAGTTCTTTAGGTTGGTGCTGTCCGTGTGCCCATCTGTACCGAAACCTGCTCCTCCACTGCTTGGAAGCCCATGACTTGTGCTCTTTGCACTGCTGGATTTACAGGTGATGCAGTGATGCAGTGCCGGGTCTTACTTTGTGGCCTTCTTGTCTAACCATTGGTGATGGAATTGGCTGCTTGCCCCCACAACTGACCTGCGGTTGCTCACCTGTTTTGTCTTGCACTTCAAAGTAACTTGTATTGCAATTCTAAATATGTGCCGCTGCCTCTTGTTGGTGACGATTTCTTATCAGGGTTCCATGCTGACATCACTGTTGCTTGTGAATTTGAGCTATTTTGCCCACTGATGCACCTGCCAAACGCACCCCAACAATCATCGCTCTCTCACAGTCACCGAGTTCTCCTCTTCCAGCCACTGTTGCCACAATTAAAGAGCCGCAAGGCAGTCCAGCCACATTAATGCATATAAGTCATACCTGTGTGTAAGCACCCGGCTCTCAATATGTTTGGTGGCCCTCATTTACTCGGGTGATTCAGTTTTGTTTGACCACTACTCATTTATTAAGAAGGACACTGACTGTCATTTCACTAGGATTCAGTGACATTACTGAGGAATTCATGTGGTGACCCAATATCCATTTTCTAATGAGCAGTGACATCATCTGAGGCACTACATGCTACTCACGAAGTGCTTTGTGATGTCACTATTTCCTTGTGAGCTGATAGGCTGCATTCCTGTGACTGTTAATCAGCATAGAGAGTGGCTGCTCCCCTTCTATACACTGAGGATGATCGGTATAACCAGAAGCGTTATGCTCGCAGTTACAATGTCATGCTTCTCTCTTTGTCTGTTTACAGGGTGGTTGTCTTGGAGAGCAGGCCAACGTCAAACCCAACCGCTCACAGCAACCTGTACATCCTGGCCGGGCATGAAAACAGCTACTAGACACTCCGTGCTCCCAGTGTTAGTATGAGACACATGACATAGGAATATAAATTCCATCACAAACTGCTTCTTTTCGGGACTCCTACGTACAAGCTGGATTGCAGATCAACTTGTCCTTTGTTTTGTTATTGTATCTGTATTATTTGGTAGAATTCTTGTTTTAATTTTGTGCCGCTGGAAACAGCTAATCTCCTGTCACCACCGTGTGGTGTTTGGTTTTTATTTGGTTGCTTAATAAAAAGCTGTGACACACAGCCCCTCTATCTGTAGGTGGGGGTTGGGGGTAAAGGGTTATGAAAGCATTAAGGGGGGGGGGGGGGGAGTGTTGAAATGTTCACTCTTTTCTGTGCTAAAATCAGGATTTTCTATTAGACACAACTGTATCTCACCGCAGTGCCATTTACTTGAAGATAAGTAGATCTGACGTCTCTGGATATACGCTTCAAATAGCCCTTTTGAAATTCTACTCGTACAACTCCATAAGCTAGAACACACTGGGGGGAGATGTGCTAAGCCTTGGACAGAGAGAAAGCACCAACCAATCAGCTCTTAAGTGTCATTTTTCAAACACACAGCCTGTAAAATGACAGGAGCTGATTGGTTGGTACTTGATCTGTCTCTACTTTTTCTCTCTCCAAGGCTTAGCACTTCTCTCCCTCTATTTGTTACTCATGAACGGCTTAAGAAACCCAGTTTTACCTGTGCTGTCTAAGGATACATCTTGGAAATCAGGTATTTGCTCAATTTTTCTACAAAAAATAAAAAAAACGCAAATTACTTTGGAGCTTAAGGGAAATAAAGACCTGACATTTTTTGTGTGTAGTTAAAACGTTAGGTCGCCCAATCACCAAACACGCTTGCATTGAGCCGCCTTTATGTGCTGGTCACAGACCTGCCGATTTGGATGACCGTTGCACACATTTGTAAGGGAGACAGCCTGAATCCAAGCCACGCCCACAGTCTGCAGAAGCCACACCCCCAACTCAGTCCTCACCCCCTCCAAATATTAGGACTGACCTGGTAAAGTTGGAGTTATAAAGATATATTATAGTAGTAGGGTGAAATCTGTGCTATTATGACAGGGAGTGATATAAAAATTGTATTATAAATCCTTAGGGCTGCCACAGATCAGAGTGACCCCTTCCATGGTCACCAGAATAAGTCATTGGTATGTGGATATGATCTTATAGGGCGCACCTAATGGAGCTGTATATGTTAAAATCTAGGGTCAATGCTGTCAACAGATGTCCTATCGTATACTACTATGCGTGTCTTTATATATATATATATATGAGTAGATGGATATAATATATACAGATGAAAGTAGCGTTTATTAAAACATGATATAGCAATTCAGTCCAAATAAAATATAACATATAGCAATGAGTATATACAATGTGCATCAAGGTTAATGGCAGCACAAATTGGTACCATAAATTAAAAATTAATCCATAAAGTCACACAGTGGCTATAGTTTAAGACCAGAGTATTTCAAAATCACTGCTTAACAGATGGATTAAGAGACCTGTAGTTTCTGAGCAGTCTTCTCAAGGTTATCTTTGTACAAAACAGGAAAATAACATCCGGCACTATTTATCAAGTATTATGTCCACTTTTTTCTTCCCTTGGGCAATATTCCCAATGCCGTCTGTGTTAATTATATATGACCTGGAACAAGTCCGGTCAAAAATGCTGTATTTATATCGATGGACAGTCAGATAGTAACGCCTTATTCTGATGTCCTAATTAAGGTATCGTATATTCATAGGAATGCAAGGTGGGATAGGTGTGGTTAGGGTGCGCGCACCTCCTACCTTTGGCTTGTCAGCTTCGCTTGCAAGTGGTGAGTTCCAGCTTGGCGTGTTCCCTACCTTGCGTGAACTCGATCTGAGGGGTCTGTGTCTTCCACCTCCCTCCGTGTGTGGTCCCAATCAGGCGCCGGTGATGCAGGCAGCAGGTCTGGGTCCCCCCTGGTAGAGCTCTTACCACGGGTCCAGGTCACCTGTTGCTGTAGCGATGTAGGCTGGCGCGTGTTGGAGCGTGTAAATCTGTAGTTAGTGCATGCAAGCTATATGTTATATTTTATTTGGACTGAATTGCTATATCATGTTTTAATAAACGCTACTTTCATCTGTATACATTATATCCATCTACATCTACATATATATATATATATATATATATATATATAAAGATATATGGTTTCCCCTTTACAGTGGGATCATTAATAAAGATTTTTTTTGGGTTTTTTTTGCTCATTAACCCCCGACTGACAAAACTGTCTTTTGTACAATGTCAAATGTGTACATGTACCCTGGCTGAGGTATAGCCCAATGTTGTGATACGTTACTAAGATGATATCCTGTCAGATTTGTTCATTTCTTAGGGTGTGTGCCAAGGAAGTGTCACCATAGGTCAGTTCATATCTATCTAAGGTAGGGGCGGGCAATAAACATCTCTCCAGCTGCTATGGGACTACACAGCCCTGTATGTCCTGCCACAGTTTTGCTATCGGGGTAGGTATGCTAAAACTGTGGCAGGGCATGCTGGAATGTGTAGTTCAACAACAGCAGGCGGACGTTTATTGTCCACCCCTGATCTAGGTAGGTATTCTATGCCGCTACAGTCAAATCTTTCTTCTGCCTTCTGTAAGATAAAACATTTTATTCTTATTTATTAATAATATCTGCTTGTGTGGGTAATATACATATCTGCTAATCCATAGGACATTTGCAGCCGATTATAATTCTGTTTTTGTACTGTTGTATAGAGGAACTTTGTGTATTCTGTTTAGTGCTAGTGCCTTATTATCCTCATTTTAATTTAGTATGAATTCATTTTGCACCGCAAGTACAAAAGGGACCCTAAAGGTCTAGACTCTCCTTATTAAGGGATTGTGTATCGCCAAAACTGGAGCAATTACATGGAAATATATATATATATATATATATATATATACACATATATACATACACACATATCAAGTGGGATTTTACAACAAGATAGTCTGCTTT
The DNA here is from genome assembly GCA_031769625.1 of Taudactylus pleione. Lineage (NCBI taxonomy): Eukaryota > Metazoa > Chordata > Amphibia > Anura > Myobatrachidae > Taudactylus > Taudactylus pleione. The sequence continues at coordinate 9,329,881 of JAUIMM010000651.1, forward strand.
CTTTGATACATGGTCTGATACACTTGACAACCCAATAGGCCAGAAATGTGTTGTCAGGCTGCTATTGTAGGTATTATCTGAATTCTCAGTATAGGTCATTTTGCAAAATGTAGGTTACATATTAAAATGCAACTTCTTAACTTGATAAGAGAATAAGGGGGATCTTGGTAAACCCTATTTTTATAATACATTTGTAATCTTTTAATGATTGCCCTTCCTAACCTATGTGCAGATTAGGAAGTGTTATAGCCTTAATCCTGTTTTGGAACAATTAGCAAAAAAGCAAGCTCTGTTTGTTTTTGTGGCCAAACTACCGTTGCCAAAAAAAAATTCTGGCATAGTATAAAGGGATGTGTGCCAATATTGCCACTGAAACACTTAGACTTCATTCCAAACAACAGGTATCAAATTCCGTTTTATCCGGACTCATTTAGAAAATGAAACGTGTGTACATGTAATTCTTTGTGCGTTTACTCACACTAACGCATTTCACCGTCTTTGGAAAGCAGCCTGTGCCTAGGTTTGCATGTTGGCGGTTTGTCCAGAGAATTTGCATATGAAGACCATAGAAATGTCACATAGAAGAGCAACCTGCTAATACTTTCACATCACTCCTTTTTATAAATGAACAGTTTGGTTTTTGCCCTAATGTTTCGTGAGGGGATATTTAACTCTCTATTACATGTGGCACTTTAGTGCGCAGACTCCACCATCATGGATAGATATTAGAGAATGCAGCATTTTCTTCTCCAAATACTTTTACAAAATTGCACACAATTTTAACCAAAGTACCCTTATTTTTTATTTTTACCTGAACATTGCCTTGTTTTCCAGTGCCTGTAATAACAATGACTCACAGCCCACCAATAGCTATTTATGGGAACAGTTTCCCTTTATTGAAACTAAAGATCACTAAAGGGTTACTGTAACACTCATTTTTTTTAAGTTTACCAATGTACTGTTTATTGCCAAGAATTGTTTTACATGTGTTCTGAGATTTTCTAAAGTGGAAAACTGAAATAAAGTATGCCAATGTTATATGTGTTGCATTTTTTTTTCTAACTAGTTTGCAGTCATCCGTATTCACCATACATAGGAAGGGAATAACATTGCTCTGTGCCCAGCGCTAGGAAGGGAATAACATTGCTCTGTGTCCAGCGCTAGGAAAGGAAAATCATTGCTCTGTGTCCAGCGCTAGGAAGGGAATAACATTGCTCTCTGTCCAGCGCTAGGAAGGGAATAACATTGCTCTCTGTCCAGCGCTAGGAAGGGAATAACATTGCTCTGTGTCCAGCGCTAGGAAGGGAATAACATTGCTCTGTGTCCAGCGCTAGGAAGGGAATAACATTGCTCTGTGTCCAGCGCTAGGAAGGGAATAACAGTGCTTTGTGTCCAGCGTTAGGAAGGGAATAACATTGCTCGGTGTCCAGCGTTAGGAAGGGGATAACATTTCTCTGTGTACAGCGCTAGGAAGGGAATAACATTGCTCTGTGCCCAGCGCTAGGAAGGGAATAACATTGCTCTCTCTGTCCAGCGCAAGGAAGGGAATAACATTGCTCTGTGTCCAGCGCTAGGAAGGGAATAACATTGCTCTGTGTCCAACCCTAGGAAGGGAATAACATTGCTCTCTGTATCCAGCGCTAGGAAAGGAATAACATTGCTCTGTGTCCAGCGCTAGGAAGGGAATAACATTGCACTGTGTCCGGCGCTAGGAAGGGAATAACATTGCTCTGTACCCGGCGCTAGGAAGGGAATAACATTGCTCTGTGCCCGACGCTAGGAAGGGAATGACATTAGGAAGGGAATAACATTGCTCTGTGTCCAGCGCTAGGAAGGGAATAACATTGCTCTCTGTCCAGCGCTAGGAAGGGAATAACATTGCTCTCTGTCCAGCGCTAGGAAGGGAATAACATTGCTCTCTGTCCAGCGCTAGGAAGGGAATAACATTGCTCTGTGTCCAGCGCTAGGAAGGGAATAACATTGCTCTGTGTCCAGCGCTAGGAAGGGAATAACAGTGCTTTGTGTCCAGCGTTAGGAAGGGAATAACATTGCTCGGTGTCCAGCGTTAGGAAGGGGATAACATTTCTCTGTGTACAGCGCTAGGAAGGGAATAACATTGCTCTGTGCCCAGCGCTAGGAAGGGAATAACATTGCTCTCTCTGTCCAGCGCAAGGAAGGGAATAACATTGCTCTGTGTCCAGCGCTAGGAAGGGAATAACATTGCTCTGTGTCCAACCCTAGGAAGGGAATAACATTGCTCTCTGTATCCAGCGCTAGGAAAGGAATAACATTGCTCTGTGTCCAGCGCTAGGAAGGGAATAACATTGCACTGTGTCCGGCGCTAGGAAGGGAATAACATTGCTCTGTACCCGGCGCTAGGAAGGGAATAACATTGCTCTGTGCCCGACGCTAGGAAGGGAATGACATTAGGAAGGGAATAACATTGCTCTGTGCCCAGTGCTAGGAAGGGAATAACATTGCTCTGTGTCCAGCGCTAGGAAGGGAATAACATTGCTCTGTGTCCAGCGCCAGGAAGGGAATAACATTAGGAAGGGAATGACATTGCTCTGTGTCCAGCGCTAGGAAGGGAATAGCATTGCTCTGTGTCCAGCGCCAGGAAGGGAATAACATTAGGAAGGGAATAACATTGCTCTGTGTCCAGCACTAGGAAGGGAATAACATTGCTCTGTGTCCGGCGCTAGGAAGGGAATAACATTGCTCTGTGTCCAGCGCTAGGAAGGGAATAACATTGCTCTGTGTCCAGCGTTAGGAAGGGAATAATATAGCTCTGTGTCCAGTTCTAGGAAGGGAATAACATTGCTCTGTGTCCAGCGCTAGGAAGGGAATAACATTGCTCTGTGTCCAGCGCTAGGAAGGGAATAACAGTGCTTTGTGTCCAGCGCTAGGAAGGGAATAACATTGCTCTGTGTCCAGCGCTAGGAAGGGAATAACATTGCACTGTGTCCAGCGCTAGGAAGGGAATAACATTGCTCTCTGTATCCAGCGCTAGGAAAGGAATAACATTGCTCTGTGTCCAGCGCTAGGAAGGGAATAACATTGCTCTGTGTCCAGCGCTAGGAAGGGAATAACATTGCTCTGTGTCCAGCGCTAGGAAGGGAATAACATTGCTCTGTGTCCAGCGCTAGGAAGGGAATAACATTGCTCTGTGTCCAGCGCTAGGAAGGGAATAACATTGCTCTGTGTCCAGCGCTAGGAAGGGAATAACATTGCACTGTGTCCAGCGCTAGGAAGGGAATAACATTGCTCTGTGTCCAGCGCTAGGAAGGGAATAACATTGCACTGTGTCCAGTGCTAGGAAGGGAATAACATTGCTCTGTGTCCAGCGCTAGGAAGGGAATAACATTGCTCTGTGTCCAGCGCTATGATCTTTATTATTATTATTATTATTATCCTGAAACATGTTTCTTTTTTTGTTCAACCAGCAGGAGGTACTGCTAGGCAGCAATTACTTAACATACATGGATGGACAAATCTTGTTCAGTGGCTAATCTCTCTGCGCACAAAGCTAACGTTTTTTAATACTTGACACAGAAATAGTATTTGTATATTAAATTAAAGCATAGGGGGTATGCAGTCACCATTTTGACTTGTATGTCTAGTTTTATGATTTTGACAAAAAATGTCGACAATACATAGGTTGGGGTTAGCATGGGCTTAAAAATTATTTATCGACATTTCATCAGTGCCGATCTGCTGAATGTCGACATTTGGAAGGATGACATGGTGACTGTCGACATAACATACCGAACCTGTGTAGGGTGGGAAAAATACAACTAAACTATAACATATAAAGAGGTAATGGTCATGTACACCAGCATATAAAAGCCCGTTACAACTGGCAGAGGTCTAAACTGTGACGTTTTAATCCATATGAATGCAGTAATATATATATATATATATATATATATACCTTACACAAATGCACTTAAAGTTGTAATTATGATGTCTTAAGGTGCCTACATACTTTTACACGATTTACCCGATTCCGATGCATCGTGACGACAAATCGTGTAAAATATTCCCAAATCCTGAGTGTCCAGTCATGATCACGATGCCGATGCGCGTCCCCGCTGGTCGTACATCGCATCTTCAGATCAGCCGTGCTGTAGGGCAGATTTGCCAATCTCAGTCACGATGCACTGGAATAGTTAGGAGGCACGATAGATCGTTTGTCACATTGGACAGTTTTTAACACCAAATCGTGCCCACGACTGCTGGGGAGCTGATGGGGAGAGTTCAAGGGGAAATCGGAAACCATGTCGGATCGTGAGCACATCGCCAAGTGTGTAGGCACCTTTACACAGGCAGGAGAATGACTTATCTAAAGCTACAACATGCTGACAGCGCATCATAGAGCATTTATTTCTACTTCAGGGTCCATAGGGGGTCCACAGGGTTGACCTTGGGGTATAGCTGGATCTGGATCCACGGGCACCACGAAGTTAAAGCTTTGCTGCTCCCAGGATGCACTTGGGTCCGTCCTCCTCTATACCCCGGCCACAGGCAGTTTTAGTTTGTGCCCGGCCGGAGTCGGGTCACCCTGCGCAGTGGGCTGCATAAGCAGCCCCTAAGCTTTATTTTTTATTTTTAAAATGAAGATTTTATTATTTTATTTTTACTGTCTTCAGAGCGGCAGCATCAGACTGTCCATCTGGACGTCTACACTGCCGCTCCAACAGCCCCGCTGGCGCTGCGACGCCGGTACTGATCCGGGGATCGCAGTGGGACCCCGGAGTCAGTACTAGCGTGGCTCCGGGACCTCCCAAGGACTGCTGCCGGACTGAAGGGGCCAGGTAAGCCGCGTGCAGCGCTGTCAGCGCTGCACGCGGGGATAATGCAGTCTTCATGCCGCCGGTCTCTGGGGACAGACCGGCAGCGCTAGTAGCGGCGGCTGGCTTCCCCGGGGGTTTAGTACTAGCAGGGGAGGCAGCCTTCCCTGCTTCAGCGCTCCTCCCCTCAGCCCAGCGCGCCTTCTCTCATGTGTGCTGGCGTCGCTGGGCTGTTCTCTTCTGGCCACTCCTCCTCAGAGCTCTCCGGCGGCCATCTTCCTCAGGCAGCATCGCAGAGCTCCCAGGTAGGCTTACAGTGGACCAGTCCCCCTGCGTACCTCTCCCCTGATCAGGACGGTGTTCGCAGCGCTATAGCCCTCCCAGACACTGAATCTGGGAGGTTGATTGTAGCGGAAGGTGCAGTGAGTAATACTTCTCTGCATGGTATGTGACTTTTGCTAGTGCTGCTGTCTGTGCTTATTTTCTACTTACTGTCAGCTTTTTACCTATCCCTTTCCTTCTCCTACGGCCCGCAGGTGCGTGGGGGAGGGGTGTTCTTTCTGTGTACCTCACTTATATAAATCTACGTATTTGTTAGGTCCGTCACATACTGCGGTGTGCTCCTCAGTACCATATTGTGGGCTGTTTGGGTTGCATACTTGGGAGTGCGTGGGTGTTATACGCCTTACCTCGTTTCGGTGAGACACTTTTATTGCAAAAAAGTTTGTGTCATGTCTGATGAGGGGAATGAGTGCTCCGAGGCTCCTGTGTTGTTTTCCTGCCGACGCTGTTCGGCAGGGGTTGACGGGGCAGATTTGTCTCAGGACGGTCTGTGCGGCCGGTGCCAGTTGGTACCTGGACCCTCTAAACCCCCGGTGGCGCAGGATCCTCCGTGGGCGATGTTTACGCAAGTGCTCGCGTCAATCGCGGACCGACTTGCGGTCCGACTGCGGCCCCTTCTAGGGCGTTGCCCCAGCCTACCATCCCCCGTTCCCCGGGTGTGACTCGTCTGGTGCAGTCTCCTCCCGGGTCTCAGACTGTGGGTCCTTATGCGGGTTTGCCGGTATACGTGCAATCCCCCACGGTGCCGCAGCAGTCGATGGTACCTTTTCAGGGGTATCCTCAGGCAGTACCCCCGCCTTGGGTGGACGTCCTCTCCAGCTCTGTTCAGAGTCTGGCGGCTTCGTCATCGGCTTTTCAAAATATGTTGCACAGTGATTTGCCCCCACGGGCGTCCAAGCGTTCCGTTCCGGCTTCGCTGGCGGCTCAGTTCACGGACACGGACGTGTCTTCGGATGACGGGGAGATACATGAAGACTCTGACTCGGATGCCGGGGCCCAGGAGATGGAGGCTAAGTCTTCCATTAATGTGCCGGCATTGGTTAGGGCGGTGCGGGCCATCCTTCACATTGAGGAGGATGTGCCCGCCCCCAGGTCAAAATACCCAAATTTTAAAAAGGCCAAGGTAGCTTCGACGGTTTTTCCCGTCTGATCAATTGACGGATCATATGGCATGGGCCTGGCAGTTGCCCAGCAAGAGGTTCTGCGGTTGGCTTCGAACTATCCGTTTCCGGAGGCTCATTGCAGAAAGTGGGAAACTCCTCCAGCGGTGGATTCCCACGTTACCCGCTTAATTAAAAGCGCTACGCTGCCTTTGCCGTCGATCTCCTCCCTGAAAGATCCCACGGACAGGAAGGTGGAGACTTGTTTGAAGTCTATCTACTCTCTCTCTCGGGGGCGGTGGCCCGTCCGTCCATGGCCATCTCTTGGGTGGCTAAGGCCATCGAGAGCTGGGCCAATGCTTTGGAGGATACCTTTCCGGAAGATGCTCCGGAGATCCAGAGAGCGTTGATAGGTCAAATGAGGGATGCAGCTTCCTACATTGGGGAAGCATCGTTAGACGCAAGCCTGCTAACCTCTCGGGTGTCGGCTGCAGCTGGGTCGGCGCGTCGGTCCTTGTGGCTGAGGTCTTGGAGAGCTGACGCTGACTCCAAAAAGGGACTGGAGGCCTTACCTTTTAATGGGGAGTTGCTTTTTTGTCCAGACGTGGACAAAATTGTGGACACTCTGGCTAAGTCTAAATCAGCCTTCCTCCCTTCGGCTTCTGCTCCTACCAAGGTACGGAGCTCTGCTTTTCGGTCCTTTTGGGTTCAGGGCAAGGCCAAAGGTCAGTCCTTCCCGAGGCAGTCGACGACCAAGGCCGCTTCTAAGCCCAAGAAGCAGCCCTGGAGTGCCAGGCGCCCTTCTTCCAAGCAGGAAGATAAACCTTCTGCCTGATGGGACGGGCCTCCCTCTGGGGGACCCCAGAGTGGGAGGCCGACTTCTTCTATTTGCCCAGTGCTGGCACAATACCACCACGGATGCCTGGGTTCGAGAAGTGGTCTCCCAGGGGTACGCCCTGTCTTTTCGGCACAGACCGCCCCACCAGTTTTTCTGCACGAGTCCTCAGGATACGACCAAGTCTTTACAGATTCAGGAAGCTATAGAGTCCTTGCTGACAGCAGGGGTCATTGTTCCCGTTCCTCAATTACAACGAGGGACGGGGTACTATTCGTCTCTGTTTCTGGTGCGGAAACCCAATGGTTCTCATCGCCCTATCCTCAACTTGAAGTCTCTGAACAAATTCCTCAGAGTTCCCAAGTTCAGGATGGAAACGTTACGTTCCATCATTCTGGCGATGGAACCGGGGGATTACATGGTGTCCCTGGATATCCAGGACGCCTACCTCCATGTTCCGATAGCACCTTCGCACCAGCGGTATCTGAGGTTCGCTATCCTTCAACACCATTACCAGTTCCGGGCGCTACCCTTTGGTCTCTCCACGGCACCGAGGGTGTTCACGAAGATTATGGCGGTCATGGCCGCACATCTTCGGAACCAGAATGTACGGCTACTACCGTATCTGGACGACCTCCTGTTGCTGGCGAGTTCCCCGGAGGTACTGCTTCATCATCTCCACTTGACGGTCGCTTGCCTGCAAGCGCACGGGTGGCTGATAAATTGGAAAAAGTCCTCCCTGATTCCATCTCAGCGGATGGTTCATTTGGGAGCCCTGCTGGATTCTCGTCAGCAAAGGATCTTCCTGACCCCGGAGAAGGTCTCCTCCCTGCAGCTGAGGATACACAGTTGCCTGAGCAGTTGCCGCCTGTCGGTCCATTCGGCTATGAGGGTTTTGGGCTCCATGGTGTCAACATTCGACATGGTGGAATTTGCCCAGTTCCATTCCCGGCCCCTGCAGGGGCTGATTCTATCTGAATGGAACGGGTTACCTCACCGGATCCGCTCTCAGTTGCTGGTGTTGTCCCCGGAGGTTCGGCAGTCTTTGGCTTGGTGGCTTCAGACAGCTCATCTGGTCGAGGGGCGCCCCTTTTGGATCCCGGACTGGGTCCTGCTCACGACGGATGCCAGTCTTCGGGGTTGGGGGGCAGTGACCGGCTCATTGTCACTTCAGGGTCGTTGGTCTGCGGAAGAAGCTCTTCTTCCCATCAACATTCTGGAACTGCGGGCGGTTTATCGGGCCCTGCAGTCCGGTCCCGCTCTTCACGGAAGGGCGGTTCAGGTGCAGTCCGACAACGCCACCACGGTGGCGTATATCAACCACCAAGGAGGAACTCGAAGTCGGGCAGCGATGTCGGAGGTGTCTCGCATCCTTGCTTGGGCGGAGTGTCACATTCCAGCGATCTCGGCAGTCTTCATTCCCGGAGTCCTCAATTGGGAGGCGGACTTCCTCAGCCGTCACGACGTGCATCCCGGGGAATGGTCGCTTCACCCAGAGGTGTTTCAGCTACTCGTGGACAGGTGGGGGCTGCCGGAGCTGGACTTGATGGCCTCCCGTCACAATCACAAGTTGCCCGTTTATGGGTCAAGGGCAAGAGACGCAGGCGCCAGTCTGGTAGACGCGCTGTCGGTGAAATGTACGTTTCACCTGGCGTATCTGTTTCCTCCGATATCCTTACTTCCTCGGGTTCTGCGGAAATTCAAGCAGGACGGCGGCACGCTCGTGCTGGTTGCTCCGGCGTGGCCCAGACGTCCTTGGTACTCCGATCTGAGGTGTCTCTCCATCGACGCTCCGTACCTTCTTCCTCAGCGTTGGGTCCCTGTTGTCTCAAGGGCCCTGCCTTTACCCGGATCTGGGTCGGCTGTCTTTGACGGCGTGGCTCTTGAGACAGCCGTCTTGAGGTCTAGGGGTTTCTCCAGTTCTGTCATTGGTACCATGCTTAGGGCATGCAAGCCTGCCTCCGCACGGATTTACCACAGGGTGTGGCGCACTTACTTTCAGTGGTGTGAATCCAGAAACTATGATCCTCAGGTGTTCCGGGTTTCCAGAATCTTGGAGTTCCTTCAATCAGGTTTGGACCTCGGCTTACGCCTGGCCTCTCTGAAGGTTCATGTGTCTGCTTTGTCCGTGTGGTTTAAGCGACGGATTGCTACACTACCGGATGTTCACACCTTTTTCCAGGGTGTTCTCAGGATACAGCCTCCCTTCGTGCCTCCTGTGGCTCCTTGGGACTTGGCGGTGGTGCTACGGGTCTTGCAGGGTCCTCCTTTTGAGCCTCTTGAGGTGGTGGACCTCAAGTGGCTGACGTTCAAGACCGTTTTTCTCCTAGCAATTGCTTCTGCCAGGAGGGTGTCAGAGTTGGGGGTGCTTTCCTGTCGCCCCCCTTTTCTGATTTTTCATCAGGACAGAGCAGTGCTCCGCACTCGTCCTGAGTTTTTGCCCAAAGTGGTCTCAAAGTTCCACATTAATCAGGAACTTGTTGTGCCAGCTTTTCAGTCACCTGATCTTTCAGCTGGTGAGGCTTCCTTAGATGTAGTCCGGGCACTTAGAATCTATGTGGACCGGACTGCTTCGGTTAGGAAGTCGGATTCATTGTTTGTCCTCTTCGGTTTTCACAAGAGGGGTTGGCCTGCCAACAAGCAAACGTTAGCCCGTTGGCTTCGTTCTGTTATTTGTGAGGCTTATGCACAGGAGGGTTTACCTGTGCCAGCCTCTGTTAAGGCTCATTCCACTCGTTCTGTGGGTCCCTCTTGGGCTGCTAGACGTGGCGCCTCCGCTGTTCAGCTGTGTAAGGCGGCCACTTGGTCTTCAATTCAAACGTTTTTGAGGTTCTATGCGTTTGACACCGTCGCCTCTCAGGATGCATCCTTTGGGCGCTGGGTACTCCTTTCAGCGCAGGAGTGTCCCCGCCCTTAGTTGAACTGCTTTGGGACATCCCCAAGGTCAACCATGTGGACCCCCTATGGACCCTGAAGTAGAAAACAAGAGATATGGTAAGAACTTACCTTTGTTATCTCTGTTTCTACGAAGTCCATAGGGTCCACAGGGCGCCCGCCCTGCCGCACCTGGCTTCAAATGGGCTGTGTGGCTGGTCACCGGTTTTCCGTCTCCCATTTCTGTGAGTATGGTTTCTTGTGTGTTCCAGTCTTCCTTCTCTCTGTTTAGTCTCCTCCTCCGGCCTTAGCTGCTTACCAACTGAGGTGCCTGTGGCCGGGGGCGGGGTATAGAGGAGGACGGACCCAAGTGCATCCTGGGAGCAGCAAAGCTTTAACTGTGTGGTGCCCGTGGATCAAGATCCAGCTATACCCCAAGGTCAACCCTGTGGACCCTGTGGACCCTATGGACTTCGTAGAAACAGAGATAACAAAGGTAAGTTCTTACCATATCTCTTGTTATTCAAATGTACTTACAGTATATAGGAGTATTCTCAATGAAACTCTAATGGTGCGTACAGATGGGATGATTAAAATGCTCGATATGAACGATATCGATCACATCGTTATCGTGCATTTTTTTTGTCCCTTCCAACCCACCAACGACCTGCGATGCGCGGGCACGCATGGACAATAACTATATCGTCCATCGCCTGTGCATGCAGGCCGACCTGGTCGATATCAACCAGGTTACTATAGGGACCCGCGATTGTTGATCGCGGATCGTTGCCTGTTGGTGGTGTGCTGTATGTTCGATATCGATCATCCAGCACTACAGGGAGATCGGTCCACAATATTGTTATTGCTGACCGTCTTCCAGTGTATATGCACCATTAGATTTGGGGATTTTGTTTGTGCTGCTACCCAGAGGAATATCTACCCATTGGCCTGGATGGCACTCGCCAGGGGTGCCGGCTGGCAGTGTCACCAGCAGCCAATGGGTGGACTACCCCGCTAGTCCCCTGGACCCTAAGTATAGGGCAGACCGCAGTGACAGCAGTCTGCCCTACGCGGTTTACACACATCCGCCATCGGCGGCTGTCTGAATGTTATAACAGCCAGCCAATGAGAATCGGACAGACTCTCATTGGCTGCTGCGTCCACGGAGGGAGCCTGCTGGAGCTCACCCATGAGCTCCGCCTTCCGGTCCCCCCCCCCCCCCCCCCCGCAGCGGGTGATGGGAGAGATGACGTCATGACAGAGCGAGAGAGTGCAGAACGAGAGCGGGTTCGGAGGAGTGGACAGCTGCGGACGTCGGCAGGAGCGGGGATCAGGTAAGTTGCTTTTTTTTTTTTGGCACGGCACAGTGGGGGGAGTGTGGCTACTAGGGGGCACTATATAGGGGTGGCCGCTACCGGGGGCATGTTATGGGGGTTTGGCCGCTACTGGGGGCACTGTATAGGGGGGGCTACTGCTGGGGCACTGTATAGGCGGACTACTACTGGGGGCACGTTATGTGGGGGGGGAAGGATGGCAGCTACTGGGGGCACTGCATAAGGGAGACTACTACTACTGGGGCACTGCATAGGGGGAACTGCTACTGGGGGCACTGTATAGTGGGGCTGCTACTGGGGGCACTGTATAGTGGGGCTACTACTGGGGGCACTGCATAAGGGGGACTACTAATGGGGCACTGCATAGGGGGAACTGCTACTGGGGGAACTGTATAGGGGGACTACTACTGGGGGGAATGCATAGGGTGGACTACTACTGGGGGCACTGCATAGAGGGGACTACTACTGGGGGGAATGCATAGAGGGGACTACTACTGGGGGGAATGCATAGGGTGGACTACTACTGGGGGCACTTCCTGAAATTATGGGGGGCGCCAGTCCATTACCTTGCCAGGGGCACTCGGATCCCTAGATCCACCCCTGCTGCTGCTGTTATTGTAACATTTCTGTGCAAGTGACCAAACTATTATCGTCTGAAGTAATGAATGTGCTGTGACAAGCCAAACAACCTCTATGCTGATATGTATTTCCATTTCCAGAGGGGGCATAGTCATTAGGTTTGTCGACACCACAATCTACATCCATGATGTTGACATTCTCAGAATGCTGACGTGTGGAATGCCGACAAAGTCAGAATGACGACAGGGTTAGGCTGAGGGACAGTATTGGGCACTATAGGGAGGTTAGGGAGAGGGGGGCTGTACTTACCAAAATGCTGCTTTGTCGGATGACTCAGCTGGAAGTAACACTGACATGATCCCCCTGACCCGAAAAACACAGCTGGAACCGTTGCAGTTGATGGGAACATGTAAGTAACCACTGGGCGCTTGGGGACGATATGTCGACATTTCACCACTGTCTACATCTACAAGATGAATGTTGACATGTCATACCACATCCTTTCGCATAGTTACATGTATCCTCTTATATTCATAAATAAAAGCTCATTTATTACCCTTGTATTTAGGATGGAAAGTTTGCACTTTATTGCAGCAAGCTGTCAGTGGGAGCCTTCTGTCTAGTGCAAATTAGTACAAAGACTTTAAGTATATTTAATTACAGCTTTTTGTATAGTGCACACAGGGCCTGATTCAGAGCCGGACGCTATTTGCGCTCGCTCGTTCAGAAAAAGGGGCCGGCTATTTAAATTGAGCGCTCGCTCTTTGCGGTCTGTTGACGCCTCTATGTCTGAGCGAGCGAACGAAACATGCGCTCGCTATTTTGTAAAGAGGCCTCCTGGCCGTTCGCATCCTACGTCATCTCCGCTATTTATTTGATTAATCGAGTACATCGAAAGGCGTCTGAAGTGCTCGCAGTGCTTGTGGTAGCTTTTTCCTACCGCAATCATGCGAACAGTTCAGGCTAAGAGACAACCAAGTGACGTGGTCGATGACGCTGCTTTGTTAATTATGCACACCCTTAAAACGCGCGTTTTGACCATTTGGCACGCCTGCGTTCGGATCACCACTCCCCGTTTTCAAGCACCTTCCCCTATTACCACCCACAAACGCCTCATCCTGTCACTCAAATTAGCAGGCACTCGCTATTTTGCGAGCGCTCAATTTCCGACCGCAATGACTGGTTGGCGCATGCTCATTACGACCCATACGCATGCGCAGTTGTGCTAACATCGCTCGGAGCAAACGAGCGACCGCTTACGAGCGGCTCTGAATCAGGCCCACATTCAGCAGCGTTTTACAGAGTATTTAGTTACATACATCAGTGCCTGGCCCCGCAAAGCTTACAATTTATTTTTCCCTAAACCTAACCCTAAGACGCCACAAAAAAAATGACATTTTGGTAACATGTTAAATGTAGAAATTCTAAACGTGTCAAGATTTTAACCATGTCGACCCAAATACATTCCTACATGTTGATCGTCGTCCTGATGACAATGTCGATATCCAGAAGCTGTTGACATTCTGGTGTCAACATTCTGAATGTCAAAAAGTCGACCGGATAAAAGCTGACAGACGGGTGATACAAGGGGGAGAGACAGTGAGCCAAGAGCATGGAGCAGTGGGTAAGGATGAGAACTGGGAGGCTTTGATAAAGAATTGGGTCTTAAGAGGCCATTTGAAGTTTTGTAGAGTGTCTGATATCTACAGCCATGACCAAAAGTTTTGAGAATGACACAAGTATTGGCTTTCACAAAGTTTGCTGCTTCAGTGTTTTTAGACCTTTTTGTCAGATGTTACTATGGTATACTGAAGTAAAATGACAAACATTTCATAAGTGTCAAATTAAGTTTATGCAACGAGTCCATATTTGCAGTGTTGACCCTTCTTTTTCAAGACCTCTGCAATTGGCCCTGGCATGCTGTCAGTCAACTTCTGGGCCACATACTGACTGATGGCCGCCCATTCTTGCCTAATCAATGCTTGGAGTTTGTTAGAATTTGTGGGTTTTTGTTTGTCCACCTGCCTCTTGAGGATTGACCACAAGTTCTCAATGGGAAATATCATGCAAACATTAAAGCATTAATATTAAAGGGGTTACTTCTCAGCCAAGGGAGTGGGATCACTCACAATTTTGCCCAAGAACACAACCATGAATAAAGAATGGTACCAAAACATCCTCCGAGAGCAACTTCTCCCAACCATCCAAGAACAGTTTGGTGAGGAACAATGCCTTTTCCAGCATGATGGAGCACCTTGCCATAAGGCAAAAGTAATAACTAAGTGGATCGGGGAACAAAACATCAAATTTTGGGGTCCATAGCCAGGAAACTCCCCATACCTTAATCCTATTGAGAACTTGTGGTCATTCCTCAAGAGGCGGGTGGACAAACAATAACCCACAAATTCTGACAAACTCCAAGCATTGATTAGGCAAGAATGGGCGGCCATCAGTCAGTATGTGGCCCAGAAGTTGATTGACAGCATGCCAGGGCCAATTGCAGAGGTCTTGAAAAAGAAGGGTCAACACCAGGGGCGTCTTTAGAGAGGAGGGGGCCCGTGTGCATTTCCTGTCCGGAGCTCCCTCCTCTCTAGAGTGTGCCCGGAGTCTACTGCGCATGTGTAAAACGCCAGAAAAATGGCCGCTGCGGGGCCTCGGAGAGGTAAGTTTTAAGTAATATGAAGTAAAATTACAAGCATTTCATAAGTATCAAAGGCTTTTATTGTCAATTACATTAAGTTTATGCAAAGAGTGAATATTTGCAGTGTTGACCAGGGGCGTGCAGGGTGTGCGGTGCGGGCCCCCCCTGGACCCGGGGGCCTGTGTGCACCGCACACCCTGCACCCATTATAGATACGCCCCTGGTCAACACTGCAAATATTCACTCTTTGCATAAACTTAATGTAATTGACAATAAAAGCCTTTGACACTTATGAAATGGTTGTAATTTTACTTCAGTATACCATAGTAACATCTGACAAAAAGGTCTAAAAACACTGAAGCAGCAAACTTTGTGAAAACCAATACATGTAATTCCCAAAACTTTTGGCCATGGCTGTATGTTTCACAGCCTTTCAGTGGCCAAATGTCACCACACATTTATCACATCTTGAAGAGGAAAATGGTAAATACTGTTTTTTTTGGTAAGGGGTGGTTGCTGTTCAGATCACATATATCATATATATGGCACCCCTCCCGGGAGGCCATGCGGCCGGCAGTCATACACACTGATTCCTTTTGAGGATTACTGTGAATCATGCACAGGTGAGTTAATCTATGTTGTTGGGTCAGTAATTATCCCTCCTTCCACAGACATAAATCCTCAAAACATGGCCTGTTAGGAAAACTTTATAGGTTGAGGACCACTGACGTTGCTCTTAACCAGACCTGAATAAGGCAGGACCAAGAATTAAAGCCGATGTGAAGTCCTTAAATCAACCAGATGGTATCCACCTGTTTCCACCTGAATCACAGATCCTGTACTACAACCACATGACTCCAAGCTCTGACAGAAGGGGTATATTGTTTCCTTATTGATTCCAAATACTGTTCCACAACCAACAATTGCCAATTTGCTTTGCAAAAAAAAAAATGACACTAAAATGAATATATAAATTACTTTTACATTAATAAAAAATATTGCATTGGAAGCTCAGGCAATAGTCCTATCTCATTGACAGGCATCGCGTCGGCTGCTGAATCGTACATGTTGCAGGTAGTGACATCATTTCCCCACTGTTTGGATCCCTGTAGTAACCACAGGGATTTACAACCTTGAAAACATCATTAATCGTTTCCTGAATGTAGAAAACAAGACTTCTGGGGCTGGTTTCTATATTAGTGAGGCTTCAGGCAATGTGCAGCTCTGGTAATTGGAGTCATTTCCTGAACACTATCTGCTGATCTGAACCTGTGAATAAGCAGAGGTGGCTGGATTCTAATTAGGAGCACATATTCCACGTACTGTAATTATATGGGCAGAGAAGAGAATTCGCAGTTATGTGGCTGCACAGTCAGATAATGCAAAATATCCAACTGTGTTTAACTTCCTTCGGTAATGTTCAAATAACTTAATTACAACTATAAGGCCCCATACATCTGCTGACCGTTTTATCAATTCCCGATCCGACAAGAACCGCTGGTTCGCTGATCACTGTCTATCGATGATCGCCAAGCTGTTGGGGAATCGGTGAAATTCTTCATGATAAGTATCCCTGATTTGTTGATCACGATCATATTTTGATCGTGATCTGCAAATCAGTGAAATCCAACATGTTGTATTTCACGGCTGCCCCAACCCCAGCGGATGGGGATCGGGGATTGGCATAATACATCGGCAGTGCGCATGCGCAAATCACGGGAAAATGGCGCCATGCCATTTTCACAGTGATTTCAGTCTGCATAACTGGCTGATGCGGGACTCTGGAGAGGTAAGTATTCTAATTAAATGGGTGTAGGGTGTGGGCCTGTGTGGACTGCCCATCCTGCACCCATTATATATACACCAATGCTCACAGCTAAACCTAGAATCAAATTTTATCCAACATTTCCTGCATCAGATGTTTGCAACCGCAGGTATCAAAGTTCAAATTATACCCCTTTTACACCAGAGCAAAAACCTGGGTTATTGCTGATTCTACCCGGGTCGCAGCTCAGTGTAAAAGGGTCCCTGAAAAATAACCTGGGTCGAGTGACCCTGCAATCCAACCCAGGTAGCTACCAGGGATGGACACAGGTAATGGTGCAGTGTAAACGGATTGGTGGATGTCGAGCATTCACCTCCCACTTTTTATGACCTCACAGGTTTAGCAGGGCAGACCTGAGTTCAGTGTGAACAGGGCTGACCTGGGAGTAACCCAGATCAAAGGTGCAGTGTAAATGGGACTGACCAGGGTTGGAACCATGTCCAATAACCCAGGTTGGACCTGGGTTTTTGGTGGAAAAGAGTCTCTCTTCTCTCTTCTCTCTTCTCTCTTCTCTCTTCTCTCTTCTCTCTTCTCTCTCTCCCTCTCCTCCCCCCGCAAGGGCACATGTTGTTTGGTCATTAGGGTTGCCAGATCATCAGGATCAAGGATGTATGACATACAGCAAGAGTCTTCAACCTTTAAGACAGTGTGGGCCACATTAAAAAATTCAACAAAGCCAGAGGGCCACTAAGCTACACAACGGTATTTAGACTCTGCCCCCTCCTCACACAATTATGTCTCATAACTACCCCTTCCTACAATTTTAATTAGGTCCCCCCTCCTTCCAAAATTATAATTATGCCCCATAACTGTCCCTCCTCCATCAATTATATCAGATAGTTGCCCTCATACTCAAACAATTATGTCCCATAACTGTCCCCCTCTGCAGTGTCCCTTATATAATGCCCCCAGTAGTAGTCCTACCACCTCCTATGCAGTACCTCCAGTAGTGGTCCTCCCTATACAGTGCCCCTTATATAGTCCCCCCTATGCAGTGCCCTCACCCCTATGCAGTGCCCCTTACATATATAGGAACAAAAAAACCCACCTGAATGCCTGCGCCTGCCGGTGTCCACTTCTCCATCCTCCCTCATGACTGAGCTCCAGCCTGGCTCCGGCCGTGGGTGCAGCAGCCAATGAGAGTCTGTCTGACTCTCATTGGCTGCTAAAACAAACACACTGCCGCCTGGTAGTATGAGTGGGAATGTATTCAGGAAGCCGGCGGTCGAAATGCCGACCACCGGCTTCCCGACAGTGAAATCCCGGCACGGGACTAATGATAGGCGTCTAAATACCGACGCCTATCATTATCCCACGCCAAAATCCCGATGCCCGGCAGGGCCGTAGCTAGGGTAGTGCGGCCGGTGCCATCGCACAGGGCACCGCAGGGCAGGGGGCGTTGTTTGGGCCTGTCACATTTCTATTTATTATCATTCTCACTTGTAGCTTCCTCTAATTTCATCCCCAGCATCTCCTGGCTGCCCCTGGCCCTTCCCCATGAGGCCATTCCCCTTTTTTGGGTGCATTATGTCCCTTTGAAAAATGAGGGGGGTGGCAATGCTCTTTCTGGCACAGGGCATCAAAAAGTCTAGCTACGGCTCTGACGCCCAGCATACCGAATGTAGGTAAGCCGGGCGTCGGGAGGTGATAGCCGCTGGGGGGAGGGTTAGGTTTAGGGACTCCCAGGGGGGTCTTAAGATTAGGCTCCCCCCGGAAGGGTTAGTGTCTGGCTAGGGGAAGGGGAGGCTAGCGTCAGGCCCCGGGAGGGTAAGGTTTAGGGTGCGGGGGGGGGGGTTAGGTTTAGGCACCCCTAAGGGAGGGTTAGGGGTCTTCATGTGCCGGTAATTCATACCGATTCCGTACGAGTGTACTACCCGGCGCCGGCAGCAGTGTTTGTTTCTGTGTAGTGCGGACCGCACTTACTAACCACCAACGGGCCACAGGTTGAAGACCCCTGACATACAGTAAACATGTTGTGTTGTAGTTCAGTTCGGATGAGTGACACTTGTCTGTGTATTAAAAGCTTAAGGTGGAGAATGTACCTTTAGTAATTCATTCTATTTTAATTGCACAATTCCTGCAACGATAAGCCCCACGGCTAACTAGTGGTAAGGCAAAGATTCTGTGTTAAGTGCCTGAAGCTATGTCATTACTGTGCGCAGTAAGCCCCCGATAAGCCCTGAGGGTGCACTTAGGGGGTCTATGTACTAAGCCTTGGAGAGTGATAAAGTACCAACCAATCAGCTCCTATCTGTCATTTTTCAAACAGGCTGTAATGTGACAGTTATGAGCTGATTGGTTGGTACTTTATCTCCATCCACTCTATCTTACATAGACTCCTTAATGCGGATTTTCTGTTCGCACACTCCTGTGGTGCGAACACAAATCTGTGTTAAGTGGGGCTTATCGCAGGCAGTAATTGAATAACTACAGGCTCTAAACCCCGCAGCAAAAAATCTGTGGTAAGTCTCGCAGCTAATTGAATTTCCCTCTTATAGGTATCAGGCTGAAGGCTTAGAAACCATCAATGGTCTGATTGTGATGGTTAATGGTTTTGATAGCGAATATCTGTGGCTGATCCCCACCAATCCACCGGTTGGAAAAGCCTACCGTCGAACCATCGATGATCGGGGCTACGTAACGCGATTCAGTGCAAATTGTGTCATCTGCCACTCAGACCTCCCACTTCACCAGGTAAGTAGGTGGTTGGGGGTGGATAACGCAGGCTCTGGATTACTTGCCCACTTTTCCGAGCAGTCGGGAGCGCCACCTGATTTTCAGGAGCCTCCTGGCCACTGCTGGAGAGTAGGCAAGTATGACTATAGATTAGTGGTTCTTAAACTCGGTCCTCAGGACCCCTCACAGGTCACGTTCTCAAAGTCACCCAGCAGGTGCACAGGTGTAGTCATTACTCACTGACACATTTTAAAAGATTCACAGGTGGAACTAATTATTCAACTTGTGATTCTGAGGAAACCTAGAAAACATGCACTGTTTGGGGTATTGAGGACCGAGTTTGAGAACCTGTGCTATAGATGGTCTATAGCATAGGTTCTCAAACTCGGTCCCCAGGACCCCATACAGTGCATGTTTTCCAGGTTCCCTCACAGAATCACAAGTGAAATAATTATCTCCACCTGTGGATCTTTTAAAATGTATCAGTGAGTAATGAATACACTTGTGCACCTGCTGGGTGACCTGAAAAACGTGACCTGTGTGGGGTCCTGAGGACCGAGTTTGAGAACCACTGGTCTATAGCATTGTTTCCCAAACTCAGTCCTCAGGGACCACTAACAGGGCATGTTTTGCAGGTCTCCTCAAAGAATAAAAAGTGAAATAATTAGCTCCACCAGTCAATCTTTTCAAATATGTCAGTGACTAATGAGTACATCTGTGCACCTGCTGGGTGACCTGGAAAATGTGACCTGTGTGGGACCCTGAGGACCGAGTTTGAGAACCACTGATCTAATATAATATCTGATTTTTATTGACATTTCTATTTTTCCCTGATGGACTGTTCATAATATGTATTAATGATGTGAATGATAGAGATCTGGAATAATAAAACTCAAAAAGCTGTACATAGATGACGTGTGTATGACCAGCATCACATATATTTCCTGTAATGATGAGGGAATACAGGTGATTGACAGGCAGTACCAAATACTACCCCAGAGGCAGGAGAGAGGCAGAAGCCGCTGATTGGCTATGCGCTCTGAAGGCGGGTGTATTGTTGCTATGGAGACGGCCGGGTCGTGTAGTGCAGTCGTTGTCAGTGATCAGAACTGAATATACTCCCTGGCTCAGCCTCAGTCAGTGGTGCTGCTGCAGCAGAAGAGCCTGTCAGGACTGTGCAGGTAAGAGGCTGGCATATCCCTGGTATATACCATATACAGTACATGCACTGCTGTGCTATCTATAATAACCTATCATTGCAAACTACATTCTGTGTTAGGTCATTTCCTTAGTATGACCATATGCTTTTAGTGCATGCATGCATACTGGTGTGTGCAATAATAACCCTCCAGTCATAGCCATGCTACATAGTGTTCCATAGACCTGGTGCTGCTGATCAATACATTATTAAGATACCTATTACATTTTCCGATAAAAGCCAATATGTACATCAGTCTAATGCTAATAACTCAATTATGTATCATCTCAGTGTTGCCAAATAATAGAATACTTTCATTGTATTCTGTGATCTTCGTTCATAACAATGAATGCATTATATTATTATTGTATGTGTATTTTAATACAGGTCACACATGCTACTCTAATATATTTTCTAAACTCACTCTTAAAACTTAGAGAATGGGCAGATTGAGTCTCTATTAGTAATTGTAGTGAGGCTAAACATTTGTCAGTCTGACACAAATAGAAATCGGTAAGAAAGTGAATTCCTCATACATTACAATATTACATAGTACCTCAATGATTTTTGTCCTATATTACTGTACTTTCTGTCCTGTGTTTGCTGTATAATTCTGAAGAACACAACGATGTCAGTACAAATATTCAGGTTGTCGGAGACCGTTTATAAGATTAACTGACTGTGAAATGATTGCACGATGTTTGGTGACCCTTGTTGTTTTGTTAAGTGCGGCAGAGGGCAAACCTGATATTTATTGTACTATGGCAGAGGGAATATTTGCATTACAGCGAAAGAGGGCATCGCACAATCATTTGCATTACAGTGACAGAGGGCACTGCACATGGCACAATCATTTGCATTACAGTGACAGAGGGCACTGCACATGGCACAATCATTTGCATTACAGTGAAAGAGGGCACTGCACATGGCACAATCATTTGCGTTACAGTGAAAGAGGGCACTGCACATGGCACAGTCATTTGCGTTACAGTGAAAGAGGGCACTGCACATGGCATAATGAAGATTCTATGTAATTTATCGCTGTATATATTGCATTACATATTTCTTTCATGCCATTTATTTTTAAAGAAAATATAGGGGTATCATCCTGTGAATGAACGGTTAAGGGCAGCTCATATTTAAGGGGATGGTGTATGTAGAAGACACCTAAAACTATTTTGAGACATGTGCCATCATTATTACTATGTACAATTTTAAAATAAATTTTTGGCTTAAAGATTGAAAGAATAGCTAAAATTTTACAACCAAAAAAGAGAAGTGTAGAAATTGACAGTGAATGAACGCCCAATAGAGGCGATTCAATCCAGCGCGATTTGCATAGCGTTGGGAAGGAGTCCTCGGGGCTATTCAATTCACCAAGCTGTTCCCAGCAATTAGTTGGGAGATGCTGGTTACCGCGCCATCAGCTGGGTGTTAAGTTGCGGCAAATGGTATACTCCAACTTAAGCGCCGGCTGTAAAGCTGTTAGCATAGGCGCTAAGCCGGAAACCAGCATTGAGGACCAAGTTTAGTCTGATTTCTGCTCGTGCCTCATTAGGGTGCGAGCAGAAATCCTCTGGTCGGTAGATCTCAGCGCAGTCAATTGAATAACTCTGGAAAATCCTTCCTGGAGCTATTCAACGCCACGCTAAATTGAATCGCATCAATAAAACCATAGTCAATAGATCTAATGTAATGCCGCGTACACACTAGATGATATTTTGAATGGTAACGATATCGTTCAATCGTTGTTGATTGCTGTAAAGAAAATCAAAATCAAACTATTTCTCTCTCTAGAAAAGTATGGACACTCCGCAATGGTATTAAAATCAAGCTTCCATTAGAATAAAATACAAAATGCAAAAATAACAAGGCACTCTGGAAGTGATGCAATAAAGCAACAGGTTTATTACATCACTACTACAGTACCTTTTGTTATCTTTCATGTAAATACATACCATATCCTGATGAAACCAATGTGACATGCATGTTGGAGATGGGTTATTAACCGTGTATCGTGGCTGACTTGTATTTTTTCACTATGCCTGATCAAAGTACAGTGCGGCAAGAGGTCCAGCATTTTTTCTGACTTATTTGTTTTTGACCGTGTCTGCTACAACCTTGCAGTCTATTATACTGATACTGCTGTTGATATGAAATGTTCAATTGCAATTAGCATAATAGCTTCATAGTTACATATAGGGGTCAATCCAATTATACGTGATGCACTTGCGGGTGCAAGTCATCGTGACAACGGCCGCACTTGACGGCAGCCTGAACTCGCTCAAAACTGTGCACAGCCCCATAGGGCTACGTACAAAATTGAGTGAGTTCAAAAACGCACCCCTCGTCGGACGCCTGTCTTAAGTCCCTTGTCAGGATTTAGATGTCTGTATTGAGACGAGCGGCATCGCGGCCGCCGGTCTCATAACTACATCCCATTATGTATAATACTGTGACAAATATACTATAACATCTAGAACCCAGTGTAAAAAAAGAAAAATCAATATATAACAACAAAAGTACAATGTGCAGAGAGAATAAATAATATCTTGGGATAGATAATGCACTTAAATTTCTGCAAAATAACAGCACCTATAAATATATATAAATAAACATTTCATAGGACTAAAAAAATGTATAACAGCAAGTTTTATTAAGACAAAATCTAAACACAAAGTGATGTGCACATATAATCCACATATGCATATAATAAATAGTATTTTTGTTAAACTATACAAAATACATAAAAACATCACATGAGATAATAAAACGGCTTATGTGGTTAAAAAATGGTAAGTTCATGACAGGTAGAGCGAGAAGAGCCCCCAATGCGTTTCGTCTGGTTCTCAGACTTCTTCAAGTCTTCACTAGTTAACAGCCCATCAATATGATGGGGGCATTGTCCCGCCCGCGAAAAGTCCAGTTTGAGCGCTGTAACGTGTGACCTTTCCATCATTTCTGATCGCCAGGGCGCTGCGTGCCCAAATGGAGCAACAAATTAAATTGCTACGTCGGGCACCATCTAGTACCCGCCGACTCACAACTCCTCATAGAGATGAGAAGAACAATTCATTTTTTCTCTGTCTCTCTGTGTCTCTCTCTCTGTCTCTCTCTCTGTCTCTCTCTCTGTCTCTCTCTCTGTCTCTCTCTCTGTCTCTCTCTCTGTCTCTCTCTCTGTCTCTCTCTCTGTCTCTCTCTCTGTCTCTCTCTCTCTCTCTGTCTCTCTCTCTCTCTCTGTCTCTCTCTCTCTCTCTGTCTCCGTCTCTCTCTCTCTGTCTCTCTCTCTCTCTGTCCTCTCTCTCTCTCTCTGTCTCTCTCTCTCTCTCTGTCTCTCTCTCTCTCTGTCTCTCTCTCTCTCTCTCTCTCTCTCTCTCTCTCTCTCTCTCTCTCTCTCTCTCTCTCTCTCTCTCTCTCTCTCTCATGTAATTTAAATTCCTCTTGTGCTGACAAAGTTTATAAATCTGTATAGAATATTGGAGTGACTGAAAGATTGCAGGACAGTGATCACCATATCAGACTGATCTTGTTACCTGGATATCTTCCCTTTATCAGATTAGTGAGCCAGAAAAAAGCCCAAGTGTCTGTGCTGATCATCCCTTTCTGCTGTCCTGCCCAGACTGTGTAATGCGCTTGTGTTGACAGGTTGCTGATTGAGAACTGGTTGCTTGGCAGGTGCAGTCACTATGCATTTAATGTCGGACAAGTGTCCTGGCTCAATAACCAAATCCATTGCCTTCGGGTAGAGGGGTTATAAACTGTGAGTGTAATCACCCATACTCTTGTCAGTAGCTGTAATTTGTCCCTTCTGAAGTGTTTTCTTGTTCAGGGCTATACTGACAATTTATAAGCAACTCCTATAACTTGCTTGCTCCCAACATTAATCGCTATCCCTGTAGCTCTCCCGGGCGGGTAGAATTCACAGACTGAGGTGCAGTGCTTTGCACTTTTTGTTCACCAAGGGACTGATTCAGTAAGGATCGCTATTGCGAACGCAATAGGGGGATCTCACTGAGAAGATAGGCTCTGACGGCATTGCAGTCATTAGCATATCATAAGGACGCCCCCTTTATCCTACACACATTTGTAATACTTAGCAAGACTGCAAAACCATCGGTAACATCGAGTACAATCGCAGCCTCATTCACACTGTCTGACCTTACTCGGGAATTGCTAACCTCATCGCACACAGTGAAAGCCAAAGTTGCGTATGGCATCGCAGTGGCTAATTTATGCATGCCCCTGTAACGTCGTTCAAACTCACTGCCACGTCTCCATTTCACCGACCCTCCCCCCTATCACCACCCCCAAAATGGTCACTTCCTGTCAATCACTCTGCGATGGGTCTGCGTAGTCACAGTGGAGTGTTTGCGCACTGTGATACATGTGCAGACCGCAAAAATCGACCGATTGCGTGCCTAATGTCCCTTACAACACATTATGCCACAATAATGCCCCTTATTCATTATGCCACAGTAATGCCCCCTTTACATTATGCCACAGTAATGCCCCCTTTACATTATGCCACAGTAAGGCTCCTTACACATTATGCCACAGTAAGGCTTCTTTTACATTAAGCCAC
Source organism: Taudactylus pleione (assembly GCA_031769625.1). Classification (NCBI taxonomy): domain Eukaryota; kingdom Metazoa; phylum Chordata; class Amphibia; order Anura; family Myobatrachidae; genus Taudactylus; species Taudactylus pleione. The sequence continues at coordinate 9,354,657 of JAUIMM010000651.1, forward strand.
AGTAAGGCCCCATCTCCCTTCTCTTACCTGCCAGGACCGTGCGGTGTGTGCTCAGCGTGGCGCTGGATGGGGCTGCCACACGCTGGGGAACTGTCAGTACTGCCGTCATTGTAATGTGGCGCCACTCATGAACCAATTGGAGCTCATGGACCAGCAGCCTCTGCTGATTGGCTGCCGGTCCGCGAGCACTGATTGGCTTGCGACCGGCACCACATGGTGAAGGTGTCTCTGTGCCTCTCAAGGCCGGAATGCGGCTCCAACCCACAAGAGCAGCAACCTAGCCTCCCGGCAGCCTCTCCCCGGCACCCCCTCAATTCCAGCACCCGGGTCACATGCCCCCTTAGCCTCCCTTAGTTGCGGCCCTGCGAATGGCTGCTCTACAGATGACGCTAGGGCCAAGAGTAGTCTCCTGCTGACGTAGATGACGCCATTGCATACTTGCCTACCCTCCCGATTTGGCCGGGAGCCTCCCGAAAATCGGGTGCCGCTCCCGACCTCCTGGGAAGGCAGGCAATCCTCCTGGCCCTGGCGATGTGACCGCACCCCCCCGTGCTTTTAAAAAAAAAAAAACCCGGCAACAGGGGGGCTGGTAACGCGATTCGCGCTGAATCGCGTCATTGTGGCTCTGCCCCGGATGCACAATGCCATTAATGAAGGCATTGTGAAGAGGGGGCGGAGCCACGGTGAGGCGATTGCGCTGTCACGCCCCATGCACCGCCCTCCAATGCCGCGTCAGGTGCCGGGCCCCGCCCCCTTTGGCCGTGTCACGCCCCCAGCCCTGTAAGCCCGACAGCTCCCTCCCGGAAGGAGGGAGCTAAATGTCGGCAAGCCTGCGCCATTGTATTGCATCTCCCATATAGATGTTTAATTTGTAAAATACTCCAATGAACTGAACCAAAAGTATAAGATGAAATATGTATGTGAGCATGGCCAGATTAAGGACCACATGGACTGAAAATGATCAAGGGCCTACTGAGGACTTACCAACATTTCCTTTCTCCTCTCCGCGAAAAGCCCGATGACGAGATGCAGCTGACCACATCAGGGGTGGGTCCAGGCTAATTAGGCCCTGCCCCATCACAATAAATTTGTGCGTCCATAGGGAGGGGCTGGGGTAAAATGACACGATACATGTAATCTTAACCCCTCCCCTGCTGACAGTCCTGTGATTCCTGGTATTATCTACCCATTTTGCCCACTTCACTAGGAATTGGATGGGATGCAACAGATCCACATACTGCCTGGGGGACTACCTGAAAATCCTGGAGTCTCCTGCACCTACCAGGAGAGTAAGTAAGCATGGAGGAGCTGTGACCAGTGCAGTGTGGTGTGGTCACTGCCATGTGAGTGTACAGTTTGTACATACCATCAGCCCCAATGTCTCCCTAAGGGCGGGATGCATCAAGCATCACATTTTGGATGCCATGCTTTCCACCACTGATCGCATGCATATAGCAACGCCATGTGCATGAACATTTAAGCCAAGGACAGCTCTTCGATAAGAGCTGTCCATTGCGGTGTGGGGTTTATTACCCAGAAGTCCATCTGGTGTCCTTCTGCGCATGCTCTGCCGTTGTCCAGCGCAGGCGTGAGCCGTGGGGGACCCTGGGAGGGATCCAGTTGGTTCCCTCTCGGAGAAAAGTCCAAAAAATAAGTCCATAGGCTTCTGTAGATGGCATTGCCTACTGGGACCAGGCTCCGGAAGGTTTCACTTCCCGGACCTTGGTGCATATGTGAAATGCCGAAAAAACAAAAAAGGTTTTGACCGCATTTTTGCCTTTTATATTTCCCGCCCTAAATGGGTAAAAGTAGAAAAATTGCATAATTTTTGGGGAGATGTATCAAACTTTGGAGAGACATTGGGGGGAATTCAATTCAATGTGCTATTGAATAGCGACGGGAGGGATTTCCGAAGCTATTCAATACACTGCGCTGTTTGGGCGCGCTAAGGATTTCTTCTCTCACCCCCCTGGGGATGCAAAGAGTAATCAGACCAAAGTGCCGGGTGCGCGGCTATTTTTCTAAATAGCGCGGCGATAACAACCTCGCGCCCGGCATTTTGGTCAGAGAATGCTGGTTACCATGCCTTAACACCCTTGTTAAGACGCGATAACCGGCATTCTCCAACCACACAGCGCACTGAATGGAATAACTCTGGGAGCTCGCTCCTGGCGCTATTCAATTCGCGTTGAATTAAATCGCCCCCAAGAATACCAACCAATCTGCTTCTAAATTGCCATTTTACAGGCTACGGGGGAAATTTATCAAATCTTAGAGAGAGATAATTTGGAGAGCGATAAGGCACTTACCAATAAGCTTCTGTCATTTAAATTTTATAGGCTGTGTTTGAAAAATTAATGTTAGGAGCTGATTGGTTGGTACTTTATATCTCTCCAAGCTTGATACATCTCCCCCAAATGTAAAGAAAATAGAAATACAATTTTAACTGTTATGATTTATGGCGGACTGTGTGGTGTGACCAGCTGGAATTACTGGTCATCATCATAAAGTCATGGCAATGGGCCTATTTTTATGTGGAGGCCTGGGGCTGTAGTCCCATATAGAGCCAGATTATGGGGCAGTTGGAAGTATATAATATACTGTGTCCTGGGTCGCTAGTCTTTCTCCCTCACCCGGCCGCGATCTCTGAAGGGTGACCTGCCCCAACCATCCCAGCAGTTGCAGAGTTGCCCTGCCACCCACACCCCATGAGGAAGACGGGGCAGCTATTCTGATCAATGCATAGACATGTTCACTGCAGTGCTCTTCATTAAATAGCATTTAGATATTAGATCATTTCCATAAGCACATAAATAAATTCACGTTAGGAATAAATATGTACTATAATGTCATATTCTTTTACATTATGTAAGCGTATGTCTACTCTTAAGCATAATTTGTGTTGTATAAAACAAAAAAATGACAGTGACCTGCGGCTATACTGTGCTACAAACAGATTTAAGGAATAAAAAAAAAAGGAAACAAAAAAAGAAAGTGAGAGGAAACTAGAAGCGCAGTGTACAAAGTCGGGGCGTATCGGGTCACCAGCGAGAGAGCGTCTAATGTCACCGCTGGAGCCGGATGGTCTGCAGCCTGCAAGAGTCCCAAGGCCTCTGTTTGTTCTGAAGCATTAAATTACACCTCAGCTTCACGCTCTGACAATGAGCCAGTAACCCAGGGGAAAGAGATCCTACTTTATATACGGAGGTCTGCCCCAGGGAAAGTAGCCATGAAATCCTGAGACAGCCATCTTGCAGTGTACAGCACAGTGCACATCATGTTACATCGTCCTCTATGGTCATTGCAGCCTATTGCAGGCCGGCGATCTGTCTTTTGCTGCTTGTTTTGGATTATATATTCGCTACATCTTAATATAAATTATGATGCTGCATAACCAGTACAGTTACATTAATAATATATACATATACTTGCATAATGTATGTATGGAAAGAAGTTACATAAATAGTCTTCGGGACATATTTCAGTTTATTTTGGTTATTTAATCAGTCATTTCATTATTTTTGAAAGTGGAATGATTTATGAAAAACTGTTCTGTGTGTATGTATATATCTGTGTCTCTCGCTCTCGCTCTCGCTCTCGCTCTCGCTCTCGCTCTCTCTCTCTCTTCCCCCCCCCGGCGGTAAGTATGAGGGTTAGGGGTTGGTGTTAGTATACTGTCATACATGACTACCCTCCCGGAATTCGCGGGCCCCTGATTTTTCGGGTAATCCCCCGCACCCCTGGAAGGGTAGGTACTTCTCCTGCATTCTGCCCACTTCCTAGTGAACTGGGCAGAATTTCCGCGGCGATCGCGGGTCCCCGTGTAGGGGGCGGAGCTTAATAACACCATTCTCCATTAATCAAGTAATTTAGCCATGCCCCCTATTTAAATTAGCAGCGGCTAACATTAGCGGCCGCTCATTGGCTGGGACCCACGTGGGCTTAGCCAATGAGCGGCTCCTCCACGTGGGTCCCAGCCAATGAGCGCCCGCTAATGTTAACCGCTGCTGATTGGCCGGCGGCCCGGGACTGAAGTCTGCTCGTTCCCACGAGCAGACAGTAGCGCAGTGTAACAGCATGCAGTAACATGCTGTTACATTGTATCTGGGGCCCCTCTTGGATTTCTGTGGAGAACATCGTGGGACAAAAAGGTGAGTATTGGATCTTTTTTTACAGGTATTTCGAAGGGATACTTTACGTTGACAAGTGGACGTGAACATCTGGAAACAGGTGAGTATGTATGTATGTAATAAAGCTTTATTTTCCAGGTGTGTTGTGTTTTTTTTAACCATTTCTTTACAGGTGAAGTACAGGTACCAGCGGGCCCTTAATGCCCGCGATTGCTGGTACTTGTGGTTCGCCAAGTACCAGCTTGCGGGGGAGGCTTGCTGGGACCTGTAGACAATGATGATAAATCTATTTTATTACACTACACCAAACACTATCAGCCCGCCACCCACCACCCTGGGGTGGCGGGGATAGCCCCGGGCTATCAGCCTAGGCCACGGGTGCCCTGGAGAGGGTGACCCTTTATTGGGGGGGTCACCAACTCCCCAGGGATCCCTGGCCTGGGCTGACTAACGGTCAGGGATGATGCTGTGGCTGGGGGGCCCGGTGAAAGGGCACCCCTGGCTGTGGCATCAGTCCCCCATTAGAAAGGGTCCAGGGCTGGTTTTAAATATACGGTGGAACTCATGTAATTTATTTTCTCCGTATATTTAAAACCAGCTCTGTCCCTGCTGCCTTTAGCTGGTTCTTAAATTACAGGAGATCCCTACACATTTTTTTTCCCTGTAATGTTAAGAACCTGGACAGGCTGGCAAGCCCGAGGCTGGTTAGTGGTTTTGGGGGGGACCTCACGTCTTTTTTTTTTTTTCTTTTTCTTTTTACAAATTATCCCTATTTTTTCCAGTTACAGAAAGAATCATACACAAGTCACAATGATTTGTGTATGTTTCTGATCATCTCGCAGCTCAGGGGATTGAGAGTTTGAAAAGTGATTTTGACAGAGAGTTTGCTCCTATCTCACCCGAGCTTGTCATCCCGATTTTTGGTAAATTTGAGAGATGTATGTTTTAGGTGAAAAGTACTTCCGATTTGGCCCGATGGTGATAAGATTCGAGATTGCTATCTCACCCAAGTTTTACGAGTGAGATGAGAGAAATCTCTCTCTAACTCACCCGACTTTGCCTTTAGTAAATTTGTAAGCAGGGAAAAAATCAATAAATCACCCGAGATGGTCATCTCGACCTATCTCGATTCTTAGTAATTTTACCCCCTACTTTTATATAATGATGTCAGGGGCAGTTCTTAGAACGATTCCAATCCTGGCTGCCTGAAGTAACTGCGTTCTTGGAATCACTTGGAGAAAGTCCATCTCAGCTGCATGATGCTACAGTTATAACAGATTTAACCAGTCACTGCAATGCATTCAACCTTGAACTTCTGGGCAAGGATAAAAGCATTATCCAATGAATTAGTTACATAAATGCTTTTGAATTAAAATTGCAGTTTATAAACTCAAAGCTCATAAAGGGAATTTTGAGAAACTTCCCAGATTTTTAAATAGTGATAGAGTATCTTGACAGCAGCGGCATCTATGATACATTCTGTGCTGAAATACAAAATATTTTTTCAGGATATTAAGCAGCCTGAGCCAATCTTAGCCTTCATGACCTTTCACCTTGCTGATGTTGATAATGCTGAAATGTCTGCTAATATATATTCTATATTCAATATGAAAACTTCAGATTCAGTGGCGCAGAGTTGGTGAGGGGAGCGAGTACTAATTACTCAGGCTTTGCGGCTAAGCAAATACTTTTTCTTTATTTCTACTGTAAGGAGGCGTGGCAACACTACTTACATTAGGCCACGCCCCCTTACATTACCGGGGCTAAGCCCATCTCTCTACGACCCTGATCAGATTGAGGAAGAAATATTAACGCTGCAATCTGATATCCCTCTAAAAGCAAAAGTGTCTGACATTCATTTCTGGAAATGACCCTGTAAAGAACTGTGCCCAGACTTGAGGTCAGTAGCTCTTCATTGGACAGCATTTTTTGGATGAACCTACTGTATCTTTTGTAAATCCACAAACAAGAATTGGAAGTGACACCTTGTGCCAATTTTGTCACTATACCTACACAAACAACTTTGCCCCCATAATTTGAGTTGCTGTTATGTTTCACTGGTGGCCTTTTACACTTGGCAAGGCAATACAGTAATGCTATGCAAGCACAGTGGGTTGTGCCCGATTTTTGTCTTGCGATACATGTTCAGGTATATTTTTGCTTATACTTTGTTATGATCAACTCTTAGGGGGGAATTCAATGTTTTTTTTGGGTGCCCAGCGGAGCTATTGCATTGTTTCGATGAGACGTGAGCGCCCGTTATCTCTGCTTGCTCCCTCCAGAGGTAAATTCTCCAGAACGTTTGAATTCCCCCTTAGTCAGACACTTATTTATAGACTCTGTACTGAAATTGTATGCGGGTCATAGGGATCCACAGGGATACCATGGGGGATATTATGGTTGGAAGACCAGACACCAAACAGTTAAAGCTTTGTCTCCCAGAATGCCCTGGGGCCTCCTCCATATATATGCCCCGCTCCTAGCTATAGGACTTCAGTTTGTTGTTTGGTGCGGCAGGATTCAGACACATTTTTGTAACAGGGGACTGCACAGGCAGTCCTAAGCTTTTTATTTTATGTTTTATTTAACTTAAAAATGTTTCAGTTGGCAGTACCAAGCGTCTGTAATAAGACTCATGTACTGCGACTCCATCTACATCCCCTGGGCAGCAACATCAGTAATTGTGCTGGTGATTTCGGCGGGTCATGGCTGAGCTTAGCTAGCAGCGAGGCTGCGACCTGGACTGCACCGCATGCTCGGAAATTTCAGATAAGGCGATTCCTCGCTCACGGGGAATCGCACATGGCAGTCCTTGCTCCAGGTGTCAGAGACGCACCAGAAGCCGCCGCTGTAAGGACCAGGGATTGTCCGCATCCTTACTACGCCAGCCGGGGCCCTATCGTCTGACGCCGGGGATCGGCGGCAGACGCATATCTGCTGCCATGAGGCCAGCTTACCCGGTTGGTTAATGCAGGTTAGGGGCGGTAGGTGCTCCATCTGCAAATCCTCCCCCGACCCATACGCAGTCCCTACGAAGAGTTTTGCGCATCTGGGTTGCTCTGCCCACCCTCCACGTGTATATGAGACTTTCACGGTCCAAGCTGTAGCTCTGTAGCTGTTGGTCTCAGAAGGGTCTGGGTCAGTCTCCCTGTATACCTCTTCCTTAGTTAAGGTATACGGTGCTCTATGTCCTACCATTCGTTTTGCGTTGCTGTAGTTGATTTAGAGACAATTGTAATTATATTACATGTGCATTGTATGTGACTGTTTGCTAGCTGCTGACTGATACTGTTGTGTTTTTTATTTTTTTTATTTCTATCTGTCAATTATAACTATCACTGTTATTTCTTTCTGAGTACTTCACATTCATTGAGATTTTTTGAAGGCTGTCACATAACTTTGTGATTTTGCCATTACTTTGAATATGTCAAAAGATAAAGGGAGACAGGAGGGGGAGCGACCTGTGCTGGTTTAATTTATATCATGTACGACTTGTGTGTCCTCACCGGACATAAAAGAGGGTTTGTGTGTTGACTGTTATAAAGTGCCACCTTACGTGAACGCGCAGCAACCCGGGTTACTGTGCAGTGCGAAAGGGCCTGGTCACGAGCAGGGTTGAACGCGGGTTCAACCCGGCTCGCGATGCAGTGTGAACGGGTAACCTGGGTTGATGCGTCCCATTCACAGCATTGGAAGAGCCAGCTCAGCACATGATGTCGGTTACGTCCTTGACCCGGCAAAAAGCTGGGTCGGGCCACCAGTCTGAATGGGGTCTCAGCCGGGTCGCACCTAGGATGGACCTATGTACAAAATCCCATGTGCGATCCGGCATTGTGATGTGAAAGGGGTATTATTTAGATCCTGGTTGCAAAACTTGCATTGCGATCTGCTGGTTGGAAAAATTTCTTGATATGCGATAATTAATTTTTTTCCTATTATGTAAATTGCATGGTTTGAAAACTGCATAAAGGATACATTTTAAAATGGGGTTTTGGGCACATAAAATGCATTTTTATTAATTATACGCCTTGTTTCCATTTCAATATAGTATCAACTCTTTTATGCAATACTTTTGGCTTTTTATATACTTGGGTGTTATTACTGCAGTTCATTTGCAACAAAGACAAATAATATAGACACTACACATGATTGTATACAGTTCAGCCATTTATGGGACGATTCTGAATAAAAGTTTACATGTGCCTTTTTATTTATTTTTGTTCTCTAACATCCTATTTCCAACTCCTTTATTATGTCTCCCGCTGCTCTAATTGCCGATCTGAGAGTTCATAAGCATAGGCTGTACACTTCCAGCCTATAGTCTATTGTGCAAACCTACGGCATGAATCACATCGAATGCGGTTAACAGAAAATGAAATGTAAATTCTTTTAAAAACTCTGCTGGGAAAAATCTACCGAAACAACAAATTTGATCTATTTCTGCTGAAAAATAACCACTTTTAACTAAATCTTTATATCACACTAGACTTTATATCACACTACACTTTATTATCCTTCTAACTAGAACTGTTCTCAGTCATTAAAGGGTCGTTCTTCTCTCTGTACTTTTGTTACTCAATTTACCGATGGTCTGCAGGCCTCTCCAGTGAATAGCGTGCCATTGACATAAATTATCCCATTACATCACGCCCTCCTCTATCTGTGCATTGGGTATTCAAACCAAAGCCTACTCTAACGGGAACGGGTTTGTTTCGTTTCTAGGTGTTACCCAAAATAAACTCCACATTGGCGTTTGGAGAAAGAATCGGATTTCGTAGATCTGCGTCTTATGCTCAGGCCTGAGCCTCGAAGCATTTGATTAAAGGTCGATCTAACCAGACGCTGTCTTCATGGACAAATATGAGAAGATCGGGAAAATAGGGGAAGGTTCCTACGGAATTGTCTTCAAATGCCGGAATAGAGACACGGGGCAGATTGTGGCAATTAAGAAATACTTGGAATCTGAAGATGATCCAGTCATTAAGAAAATTGCGCTGCGTGAGATTCGCATGCTTAAGGTATTTGCCGATTTATAGATATGTATAATGGTTTCTTACAAGGAACAAGTTTGCCTGTTTCCTCTTTAGAACTTACCTCTAACCATTCTATATTCTGCCTGCAAATGCATACTACTAAACTAGCAGACTAAAATAAGACACCCAATGCCTATTTGTAAAACTACCTACCCAAATGTATTTATTATTTAGTGCCAACATATTACTCGGCACTTTGACGATAATGTTTTACATTTGCCCCTGCTCCAGTGGAGTTTGCAGTTTATATTCTCTTCCACACACCGTCACGAACGTTAACCTACCAGAGGCATTATGAGTGGAAATCCCATAAAACATGGGTAGAACATACAAACTCCACACACTCTCTGGTCAGAGGAGATCCCAGTGCAACGCTGATCACTTCAGCACTGTGCAGCCCCCCCATGCCCCATTTTGACACCACCATGACAAGTGCTGTCTAGATGAGGGACAGAATGCTGTTAGAACTTTTCAGTGATTGTCTCCACCCTCTATGAATTTCACTGCAGGGTCTATTCTTCTTTAAAGGCGTGAAACCTTGCAGAATAGTTAAAGAGGAGAACATTCCCAGTGGCATCTGCTGCTCCGATGAGCCAGACCTGACAAACGGCAGAGACTTTAGCCTTTTTAAGATTCTTATTGTATTTATTTTTTTTTCCTTTAAAGCCGTTTCCAAATTCAGACAAATTTTTTTTTTAACCTCGTATTTTACAAGCTAGTACTTTAGCTGGTGTCCCTACACTGTGATCCCTACTAATTCAGCAGGGTTCCAGAGTGTACAGCTAGTTGGAAACCCATACTGTCTACTTCGTGACCTCTGTAACGATCTCTGAGAGTCCGTGATAAAGGGTCCAATGCACGGATAAAAACGATAGCCGGCTCGTGGCTGGAAGACCATGTTAGCCATATACTGAGAAACCCATTGTCACTTTACCCGTGTTCAGAATTAATATCAAGTCTCCGTGAATTAACATTTTCTCAAGCAAACATAATCGGATAGCTACAGGTGTCTCCTGTTACACATTTATTCTAAAAGTCCTGACTTGTTTAGTCAGCATGTAGTTTTGATGTAGCATTGGACTGTAAATATTCACTCCTTACTGGCTAGATTTTGCGGTCAGAGACTTCCATACTTACCTACGTCTTCATAAAGATCTGTATATTTGTAAACAATAGATGACCATTAATAAACTCTAAGTGCAAATTGTAAATAAATCTGGTGTACCTGAACACACACCCTATGTAGCAGCCCTTGTATTATCTTGGTTGGTACACTTTTAAGTTTACACCTGTTTTATAGGGATCCTACGTATCTAACAAGAGTTGTAGCTCCCCTTAAATAAGGTCTTTGTTACATAAAGGATAAGATATGCTTCCATATTTTTTTAAACACCCCCTCCCCAGCCATTCGTTTTTCTTCTATAATTTATTTTATTTTTTAATTGTACAGCATTACTATTTATAACTCAAACGTCTTTTTTTTTTTGTATCTTTAAATTGTTTATTTTGTTACTTATAACAATGGATGACCCACATTGTTCAGGTGAGAGTAAAACTGGGTACACACTATACAGTGTATCACCCAATTACAAGCTTTCCGATTGTACACAGTGTATAGTGCGTATGCCCAATCCGTTGTTCACTGCTTCGTTCATTGCATTACCCCATCTGGTGTGCTGCACGTCAGAAGGAACGGTGCAATGAAAGATGTGGTGCACATTGTATAGTGTGGACACACAATAGCCTGACCAAGCAATATATTGGTCCAGTCTTTCCTCTGAAGACCTCACCTGAACTGTGATTAAGCTACACGATGATTGCATAGTGTGTACAGGAGAAACGATTAGTTGGATACAATCCTCTGACATGATAGATCGTGTTATCGTTCGGAAGATTGCATAGTGTGTACACTCTCTTTATTTTTGTGTGAAATTGGGATGACAGCATACCTGCCGACATTCTGGCTGCTCCTTCCGGGAGGGAGCAACCAGATCGGCAGGACGGGGTGGGCGTGGCTGAGACAAGGGGGAGTGACCGGAGTGACGTCACTTGTGGGCGTGGCGGGGGCGGAGTCACACAATCGCTTCAGTTTGGCCCCGCCCCCGCTACGCAATGACGATAAAATAGGGGGGCGGGGCCAAAATGAGGCGAATCGCGTCACCGCCCCCCCCCCGCTGCGGGGGTTATAGGGGTTATAGTGGGGGGGATAGGAGGGGTGAGCGGCAGCCGGGAGAATTGCCTGCCTTCCCGGGAGGTCGGGAGGAAATGTTGGTAAGTCCTCAGTAGGCCCTTGATCATTTTCAGTCCATGTGGTCCTTAATCTGGCCATGCTCACATACATATTTAATTTTATATTTTTGGTTCAGTTCATTGGAGTATTTTACAAATTAAACATCTATATGGGAGATGCAATACAATGGCGCAGGCTTGCCGACATTTAGCTCCCTCCTTCCGGGAGGGAGCTGTCGGGCTTACAGGGCTGGGGGCATGACACGGCCAAAGGGGGCAGGGCCCGGCACCTGACGCGGCATTGGAGGGCGGAGCATGGGGCGTGACAGCGCAATCGCCTCACCGTGGCTCCGCCCCCTCTTCACAATGCCTTGATCAATGGCATTGTGCAGCCGTGGCGAATCGCGTTACCAGCCCCCCTGTTGCCGTTTTTTTTTAAAAAAGCGCGGGGGGGGGGTGCGGTCACATCGCCAGGGCCAGGAGGATTGCCTGCCTTCCCAGGAGGTCGGGAGCGGCACCCGATTTTCGGGAGGCTCCCGACCAAATCGGGAGGGTAGGCAAGTATGGATGACAGTCACGTCATTTGTTACGTTGTACAGTGCAGGGGTGGGGAACCTTTTTTCTTCAGAAGGCCATTTTGTTATAACATTATTTGTGAGTCCAGTGCAGGCCACGCCCCCTCCAAATGATGTCACACAGGGCGGGGCCACAATCGCCAGTGGTTACAGCAATGCCTGGAGAATCCTGTGGCTGCTCCATGGAGCTGTAAGGGCAGTGGTGTGACCGTCTGAAGCATCCTGGCTGCACTGCTGTATAGATTCTGGCTGCGGGGTGCCATTCTAGGCTAGCAGAAAAAATCTCTTAGGGCCAGACCAAATGATTCTGAGGGCCTTATACGGCCCCCGGGCCTGAGGTTCCCTATCCCTGGTATTGTGTGTACCCAGCTAAGTTTACATTAAGTTCGTCTAATAGTGATAGTAAAATATATCCTTTATTTATCAACTGATGAAAAAGATAAGAAAGACTAAGGAGCATATTTAATTGGACGCAGAAAAAGATGCGGGTATCACAATCAATTTTAAATTACCGCGGGTATGTGACCTCCTAATACCCGTGGTATTTAGTTGAAAAAAATAAATAAATTGGTGGCATATTTTATTTGTTGCCAAAAACCATGAAATGTAAAAAAAAATAAAAAAATAAATAAAAAAAAAACTCTTGTAACCTTTCTCTTATGCGAATATTCTACTTAAAAATTGTTCCTACATACAACATAACTACTAATTACAGTACTTAAAAAAACTTACACACTTTGACACTGATGCAGGGGTCTGTTTGTGGAGTGTAGTGCGTGTTTTTTGCACTACGCATGCAGTTGAGGGTGCACTAGTCTGGGCGATGCAGAGTCGCAGGCTATTCATTTGTAGCTACACTTAAAACTGAAGAGGTATAGCTGCACCGCAATGGGGCGTTCCCACGTAGGCCATGTTCATTGAGGACGTGTCTTTGCAGCTGCAGGCTGTGCACAGTTTGACTCAAGAGCATGATGTGTATAGGCTGATGCAAGCGGGTACTGGTGATGACGATGACTGGTATTGAACCAAGTGTATGGCAGAGGAGGCGATGCACCGCAAATGTGCACACGGGCGAATATGCACGTTTATTTTCATGGTAGCATCTTTTGGCGATTTTCTTTCAACTCTGCATAATGCCCTTTTATGTTCCGGACAATTATTTTACTTTTTTCCCAATTATCTTCATAGAGAAAAAATGTATATTAAGCTGCGACTGCACATTGTAGTATTTATCATACTGACACATTGGCTCATTGTTGTAAACAGACCTCTGTCCTGTCCAAAATGTACACAACCCTGGCACAGTTTCAGGACGAATTTGAGGACCTGAATATTAATAGTGAATATTTGATGAGTCGTGGAACCCTGCCAACGTAAAGCCTTACAAGTATCTAATACCCCTTTCAGACATACGACCCAGGAAATTTCCTACTCAGACCTGGGAATTTCTCCTGTGCAAATTCCCGGGTATTTGGTCGAGACCTCCCTTTCACACTACAGTGTCTACCCAGGAAATTCCCAGGTAGACCCCTTTCAGACTTAAGCCATTTTTTTCTGCTTACCTGCCTCTCCTCTTCCGTCTGCTCCTCCTAGCCTACCTTCCTACCCTCTCCGGCTGCTGCTGATTGTCATCGATGTCATCATTGGGCTGCCGGAAGCCGGCCAATCAAAATGCTGGATTTTCTTTATTTAATTATTTGTTTTAATTCTTTTATTGCCCTGGTGGTCCCAGCAGGAGTGCGGGTGGCCCGCTATTGCTGAGACCAGTCGGTGGTCTCCAGCGCATGTGGGTTTCTCCAGCGTCCGGTTGGGGTCCTGTGTCGCTGACTACAGCGACACAGCCACCGGCACGGGGGGGTGGTGAGAGGCAGCGCTGAGCGTCCTATAGGACGCTCAGCGCTGCCAACTCAATGTAAAAGCTGCTTGGTGCAGCCCGGGAGTAGTAAATTCCTGGGTAGCACCATTCAGACATGAGCAGGGTAATTTCCCGGGACTTAAGTCCCGGGAAAAACCCTGGTCGATTGAAGGGTCGGCTACCCGGGAAGGTAGCTTTCAGACATACGCGGCTACCCGGGAATTTGGCTGAGACAGGCCAAATTCCCGGGATTCTCGATATGCCTGAAAGGGTTATAAGACACTACTACCACGACTCAAACTCTGTATTTCTCTGCCTGTGTTCATGCAGTTATTATGTATTATTATTGTGCTTATTATTTTATTAATTTACAGTAGATTTTTTAAGGCAGCAAAGTGCTCTGCAGTGTTGGACACTGGGGACAGGAGGACACACCTAAACCTCTTTCGTACAGTAACAGATAATTTCCTTGCTCAGCTCACTCTCTTATGGCCAGTCCACTCAATCCAACCACAAAACAACAACGTTTCAATTGAAGGAGCTTTTGTGAACCAATACATAGGCAATAATGAGGCCCAGTTTAACCGAAATATCCAAATGAGGGATTAAACTTCTTTCTCTGTTGGTTGATGTGTCATTGGGATATGGATGATGATATAAGCATGTAAAACAGAGATCTCCTATATATCGTACTACGGTCACTACAAGAAAGGAACACCCAGTGAGGACAACAAATATAGTATGATCTGCTTTCTTTTCCCAGAGATGGTACGTGACTGGTAAGTGTAACATTTCCGGGGGATTACCCCTCCTAGTAGTACACTTACTAGATTTTATATAAAGATAGGATGATCAGGTTCTCTTTATCCCCCTTATATGACCTCCCCCCCCACCCCTTCTGGCTGGTGGTCTACACTGGTATTAAATGACAATATCACCTAGATATCACTTAAAGATAGGCTCCTCAATATGTCTTTTTCTTTCCTTGTTGAAAGATATATAAAAACTCCATAGAGTAATACCATTAAAAACATCCAAAAATGGATATCGGCAGTAAACACATAAATGGTAAAAGTGGCTGCTTACTAGATGTTGAAGAATAATGCACGTTATACAAGTGGTGCAGACCCCACAGAGGAAACAAGCCCGGTCAGACGCAGGAAACCAGAAGCCACAAGTAGTAGGAGGTCAGCTCGCAGTTTACCATCAGACACGCGTTTCGATCAGTTTGGCCTGTTTCATTGTCTTCTCTTTCCTGAATTTCACACGGCTGACCATCACTTAGCTTTGCAAATGTTTATTTCCCTTGATACCTGTGATATTTCCCTCTTGTTTTTTTGCCAACTCGTGTATCTGATTATTCTGGATGTAGTTTGTTTTTCTAAAATTTTGAATGCAACATTCCATCCTAGTAATGGCTTAGTAGTCTTTCATTTACTATTTTGCACTGTGAATTAGGACCCTCAGTGGGGCCCCTAAATCTGTTTGAGTGTCCAATAGGCAGGTTGTTGTATTGTAAACACTTATTTTGGTTCCCAAACATTGCACATGAGCAATCAGTACTTCTGTCCCATCAGTATTCAAATGAGGCAGATTACACATTACAATTGGACCACTGTTAATAATATTATACAGTAAATTCCAGTTATTCTTTTTGATTAAATGTTTCCTTTAAATGCATTTTATACCATACTTTCCAAATCTCCCTCATTGTCAGAGACTCCCTGAAATAGTAGCATTCTCTCTGTCTCCCTGAAGAGTCTAGCAATCTCCCTCATTTCATCCTTACCCCCATTATTAAGCTGTTATATAAAAAAAAACAGAGATATATATACATTCAAATGGGATCATTAGTATAATTTCCCTGCATTGGTTATAAGGTACAATGATCCCTATGGCTACATGTATTATCTGAAGAGTATCAGTGTGTTTTCATCAACAAGTAGATCTTACTAACTGCTTTGGGATCATTTACATTTGGATGTAAGTCAGGTTTATGACACGCCTCTCAGATGTAGCAGGACACGCCCACTTTACTGCCACGCTCATAGGTGCTGCTTTCACAATTTCCCTGAAATGCTTTTTCAAAAGTAGGCAAGTATGGTTTATATTATCAGGGCTTTGGAGTTGGTAAGCGAAACTTTCAACTCTGACTCCACAGACCTGCATATTATCAGTTTATTTTGGGCATCTAAATCTGATTGTACTGGATTAATTGTCTCTAATGATTAAAAAAAAAATCAGACTGTAACGCACACGGTTAGTTTTAGAGTAATTCCTTACCACAGGTATAGAACCTAGGGCTCGATTCAAAGCCGCTCGCAAGCGACTCGATGTTAACGCTACGGGGCTCGCTACAAGACGGGGCGGCTGTCGATGTTGATTGACAGCTCGCCCCATTTTGTGGGTGGGTAGGGGGGTGGCCAGACAAACGCAGGCGTTCCCTTAGGAATGCCTGGCGTTTGTTGGGAGGTGTTACTGACATCACTAGTGATGTTAGTAGAGGACTTCCTGCTCTATTAGAGCAGGAAGTCCACTTGGGCTTGCGGTAGCTAGAGCCTACCCCAGGTTCTCGTCGCGACGGTCTCCTGGCCGCTCGCACAAGTTGTGGGTGGCCTCCCACAGCTTAGCAAGCAGCTGGAAAACAAACAAACAAGAAAATGCCCACATTCAGAGCAAGCGGCTCTGAATGAGGTCCTTAATACGATATAATCGAAGCACTTTTTTTTTTTTTACTGTTTTTGGCAGTAATTGTTTGGTGCTCTCGTTAATTGGCCAATTAATTGAAGTGAGGAAGTCTAGGGCTTCACAATATGCGTGAAATGTGTGTGACACAGCTTTAATAATTCCCAATGCAAGAAAGTACAGCCAGTCTTTAGAGATTAATAAAGCAGATCAGAGTTACCAGGTCTGTTTCTCAAGGGTCCTCCACAATCCGATTATAAATTATCTCACTGCTCAGCTGTGTACATGAAGGTATCCAGCACTTTTAATTAACTCATCAGGGATTCATCTCCTTTTTGAAAGGCTTTAAGATACAAGATTGTACATGTCTGACTCAAACTGAATGTCAAACTAATATGTATTTTTACTTAATAGCTTTTGCAAACATTAAATATACTGGTGCACAGTTGTGTGTGCTTTTTTTTTTTTTATATAAATGGCGCACATGTAACATTTTACCCTTTGGGAAGGGATGGCATGTTGGAGCTAGTGGAAAGAATGATGGTGACATAAAGGATGATGGCATTGGATGTAAAAACAATAATGATGGGGATATTGGAAGGATGATGGCATTGGAAGGATGATGACATTGGATGTAGAGACAATAATGATGGGAGATTGGAAGGATGATGACATTGGATGTAGAGACAATAATGATGGGGAGATTGGAAGGATGATGGCATTGGATGTAGAGACAATAATGATGGGAGATTGGAAGGATGATGACATTGGATGTAGAGACAATAATAATGGGAGATTGGAAGGATGATTACATTGGATGTAGAGACAATAATGATGGGGAGATTGGAAGGATGATGGCATTGGATGTAGAGACAATAATGATGGGGAGATTGGAAGGATGATGACATTGGATGTAGAGACAATAATGATGGGGAGATTGGAAGGATGATGGCATTGGATGTAGAAACAATAATGATGGGAGATTGGAAGGATGATGACATTGGATGTAGAGACAATAATGATAGTAGATTGGAAGGATGACATTGGATGTAGAGACAATAATGATGGGATATTGGAAGGATGATGGCATTGGATGTAGAAACAATTATGATGGGGAGATTGGAAGGATGATGGCATTGGATGTAGAAACAATAATGGTGGGAGATTGGAAGGATGATGGCATTGGATGTAGAAACAATAATGATGGGATATTGGAAGGTGTTACGGTTGTCTGGGGGTCCAGATGACCAGAATACCTTAAGGAGAGAGACACCAGGAGACGTAGGATGAAATCAAAGTAAGTTACTTTATTGTCACAAAAAACAGGCAAGAACATATAAAGCATAGTCCAAAGTACGAATGGTGCGGCTAAGGAGCCGATGGTGCAGCTAAGGTGCCATTATTGCGGAAAGGTGCCGATGATGTAGCTGGATAGCCAGTAGAGTGGCCAGTGTCACTGGTGTTGGTGCGCCGTATAGCGTACTAACGTCACTGGAGTGCGGTCTGTACCGCCGGGTTGACACGAGCAGCTGAGATGGTCTTGGCAGGATCCTAAACAGGAGGCAGCGAGGTGGAAAACACTGCAGGTAACAAGCTGAATGCAGACAGACAGGACTGCAGTATAATAGTGCAGGACTGAATGGAGACAGGATACAGATTCATTAACAGAAGAACTCAGTAGACCGGCAAGCACTTAGGAACTGAACACAGCAAACATACACTGGTAATGATACAGTATAACCAACATGGAGTGAAGGGCTGGCTGTAACTTAAAGGAAGCAGGGTCCAATCAGAACCAATTCCTAGAGAGAGCACTTCCTGATCAAAGGCATGTGTGCACCTGCTCTCCACACAGACAGCTAGTTAATTAGTGAGCACATGAGATCAGCACACAGACAAGCAGGAATGAGAGGCTATGAGCTGTACACAGATAAAACAGGATTAGATGCAGTATCCCAGTCGCACCTATGGCTGGGACCTGCCACCAAGATGAATGTAGAGACATTCATGATGAGAGATTGGAAGGATGATGGCATTGGATGTAGAGACAATAATGATGGGAGATTGGAAGGATGATGGCATTGGATGTAGAGACAATAATGATGGCAGATTGGAAGGATGATGGCATTGGATGTAGAGACAATAATAATGGGAGATTGGAAGGATGATGACATTGGATGTAGAGACAATAATGATGGGAGATTGGAAGGATGATGACATTGGATGTAGAGACAATAATGATGGGAGATTGGAAGGATGATGGCATTGGCTGTAGAGACAATTATGGGAGATTGGAAGGATGATGACATTGGATGTAGAGACAATAATGATGGGAGATTGGAAGGATGATGGCATTGGAAGGATGATGGCATTGGATGTAGAAACAATTATGATGGGAGATTGGAAGGATGATGACATTGGATGTAGAGACAATAATGCTGGGAGATTGGAAGGATGATGGCATTGGATGTAGAGACAATAATGATGGGATATTGGAAGGATGATGGCATTGGATGTAGAAACAATTATGATGGGAGATTGGAAGGATGATGGCATTGGATGTAAAGATAATAATATTGGGGGGATTGGAAGGATGATGACATTGGATGTAGCAGTGATGATGGGAAGAGCCATTTGATGTGGAAATGATTATGTAAAGATAGTAATGGTGATGGTAGCAGGTTTTTAAAGTATTGATATGGGGGAATTTTAAGGTTGTTGGAATTAGTTCTAGATACTATAATGAATGTAAATGAATGTATTGAGTTGAAAATGATAACATTAGCCAAAAATTTCAGGTGTGGAGAATGTCTCATTGACTGTGGAAAGGCTATTGGGGTAATAAATCATGTGGAATGAATGAGTGAGTATGAGATAACTAATTTTGGATGTTGACCTGGAGATATTGGAATGATGCTGCCATGAGATGTGCATGAGTTGTATGGAGATGATCAATGTGATGAGATCCAGAAGTGGACATGGTTTGTTGGGAGAAGATCAGATGGGTAGTATATGGACATTGAACAATGTTAATGAGTTGTGTGATGGGACCATGACTGCCTGACTGCTTCGGAATTCTTTTGGATGGCTGTAATGAATTATATGTGATGGGACCATGAAAGTCAGTTTGGAACTGCTTAGGAGTTCTATCGGATGAGTGTAATGAGTTATGCATGTGGTTGGAATGGTAGCATTTGAATGGAAACACTTTTATTTCTGTGAGCTATTGACTGTTCCTGTAGTTTTTCTTAAAATCTTTTTGTTTTTTAACTAATAAGGAGCCAGCACTCTCACAATTGTAACCCTACTTTCAATGTTTATTGCACATGGCTAACTCTGTTACTTATAGGCAGATGCTATGCTTTGGTTTCTGGCAGATGCTTCTTTGCACAATTTGCTGAGAACGGTGAATACATTTGGACTTTATTCTGGTCTTCTGATTAATTGGAGTAAATCCGCTATCTTGACTCGTATGCAATTACTCCGGCTCATTCTCTCCAATGGACTGATTGTTTTAAATATTTGGGTGTCTTGGTAACGCGCACGCCTCAAGACTAAGGGCCTGATTCAGCAAGGATCGCAACTGTGATTACACATGCAATTGGCCGTTTGTTGCGTTCTGCGTATGCATCGCAGTGCGCGTGCGCAAACACTTCACTGCGTTCGGGACTGAGATCGTGAGTACGTAGACCCATCATAGAGTGATTGACAGGAAGTGAAATTTGTGGGTGGTGACAGGGGTTGGGTCGACAAAACACAGGCGTGCCAGTGCTTTCTAACGCCGTTGCTGGGGCGTGCATAAATTATCCACTGCCATGCCATACGCAGCTTGAGTACTCACAGCGTGTGATGAAGTTAGCAATTCCTGAGTGAGGTCAGACAGGAAAATACACTTGTGGAAGAAACTATCCTTTAATTTCACTGGCAGGGTAAATTTGTAAAAAATGATTATGCAACCCAAATATCTTTATAGACTGCAAGATTCCCCCACAAACTGTATATCCCCAAGCACGTGTTTCAGGTAAATTCCCTACTCCCCTCTTTTGTTTGGGATGACCAGGAAGGCTAGAATTAAACTCTCTACTCTATGAAGGCCCAAGGGTGATGGTGATGTGGCCTTGCCTGATCTTCGCTTGTATTATCTGGCAGCTCATTTGGCACATTTAGTCATATGGGTCCTTTTACATTTCCAAAAAATGAGAAACTCCAACGGAGTTAATACAGTTTGGTTTGTTCACCTAAGGGAGAGACCCCCCACCATTATATCATTAAAACCTGAACTGTTAGGGTGCCTTGAGGACCAAGTTTAGGAACCCCTACGCTAAGGCCTCGATGAGAAGCCGATTTGTGGATGAACAGCGCCTGTGTTCGCTACCAATAGCTTCATTTTTTTTGTTTTTTTTTATAGAATATATTCTACTCCACCCATTCTTTTTAATATGGGACTTTGGGCAAATTCCAAATGCCGTAGATGTGGGTCGGCTGAGGCAACTTTCTGGCACCTCCTCTGGGAGTGCCAGGCTGTGCACCTTTTTTGGAACCAGATGTGGGACTATGTCCATACTACTCTACCTGATTTGTCCCCCCTTGGCCAGCTTATATCTCTTTTTGGTTTCTTCCTTGAGGAATTGTTTAAAATCATAACCTGTAAGTATATTTGTAAGTTGCTATCCCCGGCCAAGGTTGTTATAGCAGGGCCATGGCTCAGGGGTTGAGCCTCCTCTTTTTCACAGCTGGGTCTCCTTAGTCAATGATACTGTTACCCACGAGAGATTTTTGTATACAGCCAGAGGAACTTTGCCCAAATTTCACAAATTATGGTCACCATGGTACACATCTCACTATGGTGGGAGAGGTAGCGCCTTGTCACTGCTTGGGTGGGGAGTGGGGTGGCTGCCAGCACCTGTTATTGTGTTCCGTTATTCGCTGCTACACAACTTTAATGTTTTGTTTAATACTGTATTCGGAACATATATATATTTGCTGCTGTATACCCGCACGTATGTTATGTTCTTTTAATGTGATTCTTTTTATTGCCCATTCTGTGTTTGCTCTGATACAAGAAATAAAAGAAAAAATAGAGAATAATTAGATGTTTGTAATACCTTGTCCTTATTATCAGGCCACCGCCTGTCCTGTCTATTGCAGCTTGTAAAATTGTCACCGGTCTGTCGTCTTTATCCCACGCCAGAGAGTGGCAGCTTGGAATGCCCAGGGGCTTTTATCAGTATTAGTTTAACATGTGGAGACCTGCTTGAGAAGTGTTTTCCCTGCGCTCAGTAAATAGTAACAACCTCTGTTTATTGATCCTTGGAATGCCAGGCACTATCTGCCAACGTGTTTGTGTAGCTAAGATGCTCTGATCCTCCCTTTACAGACCTGTAAGAAAGCAAATATTTAGTGAACGCTGAGTTGTAACCAACAATACCTGCTGGAGCAGCGTTTGCTAGAGATGGAGAGAAATCCTGTTTGTATGTCCTGCGAGCAGCAGTAAAGCCTGGCCTTTCAGTCCCCTGTTTGTGTTTTGATTATGGAGGTATTAGTTGATGTTTTCCTATTGCCTCTGTGACATGGGTCATGTACATCTCTCCTTGCATTATACCATGAAATCCTAACCTACTGTGCGACTTTTTTAGTACACAGTATTAAACCTCTTCCCGTGATGTAGGAATAGAAGTGAAATTGTCCCACCGATGTATGTTTTTTTTTTTTTTATTTATTTTTTTCGTAACGTCTTTGTTCAGTAGGAAAAACATAATGCATGGCACAAGGAAAATACATGGGTTTTAATTTTAAACTCTTATAGTGTTTGCGCAAACACAGAATTTTGAGTTCCACTGACTAGTTTATTTTAAAGGTATAATGTGAATATTATAAATGTATTGAAACAAAAAATATCGCAGGAATTCTTAAAAAAAAAAAAAAAAAAAAAAAAGAAATAACCTGAATGTTCTGTTTCCTGGCAAGTAACAAATTATAGTCTAAAAGTAAACCAATAAAGAAATGCATAATTTCCAATACGAAAAAAATATCTAAAGTATATTTTGGGTGTGTGGGTGGGGCTCGTGCTGAAGTCTAGTTTTTTCCTTTGACCATAGAAACTAATGAAAAGCTGCTTAAAATCTGTTTGAAATCAAACTTGTGTTTTATTACAAGGATCGGGTGTGGTATGTTAGGTCGACAGTTATCATGTCAACTTGCATCAGGTCTACAGCCGTGGTCAAAAGTTTTGAGAATGACACAAGGTTTGGTTTTCACAAAGTTTGTTGCTTCAGTGTTTTTAGACCTTTTTGTCAGATGTTACTGTGGTATACTGAAGTAAATTGACAAGCATTTTATAAGTATCGAAGGCTTTTATTGACAATTACATTAAGTTTATGCAAATGTCAATATTTGCAGTGTTGACCCTTCTTTTTCAAGACCTCTGCAGTTCGCCCTGCAGATCACTGAAAAAGATCTGTAATGTATGGGCGCACATTGCTAAATTGGGAAATCCTAACATCAGGCAATAAATCTTCAAATTGTTCAATTGTGGTTTAGTCCCATTGAGAACTTGTGGTCAATCCTCAAGAGGACTGACAAACGCCAAACATTGATTAGGCAAGAATGGGCGGCCATCAGTCGGTATGTGGTCCAGAATTTGATTGACAGTATGCCAGGGCGAATTGCAGAGGTTTTGAAAAAGAAGGGTCAGCACTGCAAATATTGACTCTTTGCATAAACTTAATGTAATTGACAATAAGAGCCTTTGACACTTTTGAAATGCTTGTCATTTTACTTCAGTATACCACAGTAACATCTGACAAAAAGGTCTAAAAATACTGAAGCAGCAAACTTTGTAAAAACCAATACTTGTGCCATTCTCAAAACTTTTCGCCACGGCTGTACACGAGAATGTACACATGGCCGATATGTCAGCAGGCTTAGCATGTTGACAATCATGTCTACATGGCTGATATGTCGATATGATCGAATGTTGTCCTAACGTCCCCGGTGGCCCAGTGGTCACTTACCTTGTCCCATCGGATGCTGTGGCTCCAGTTCTGCTTCTGGGTCCCAGCGGTCATGTGACCATCACTTCCAGTGCAGACGTTTGATGGCGTGGTGGTTTGGGTGAGTATTCTCCCCCTATTCCTAACCCTAACCCTCCCCCTAGCGCCTGACTCTAACCTTCCCCCCTCCACACAGCTTAGCTCTAACCTCCAACCCACAGCCTTTACCTAACACTCCCTGAGGTGATTTGCAAACCTGATACAGAAAGCGAAAATTTTTGCACAAGTAAGAGCATTCAAAAAGAAATCTGTTTAGTTTCCAGCATTTATTTGTTTAGCGCCATAAATACTGTTGTGGAATAACACATTTTGAACTGTAGTCTTGAGGCTTAATAAATATATATATATATATATATATATATATATATATTTATATATTTTTTAAATGCAAACCGAATATGTTTTGTATACAATGATGATTAGTAGAATGCTTGGTATGGCTCTGTGTAAATGATTGATGTAACAATATAAACAGGGCTGTCTTGAGGAAGTGCTCTCCTGTCTAAAAAAAATAAATAAAAAATAAAAGTATATTAAGTGAGAATAACTTTACAAAGTACCTGGCTAGTCCACAATCTTTTTCGACCAGGTCTGTGAGATGTTTTTTTTGTGCGTGGCCAAAAGAAAAGTGGGGGAGATGTATCAAACTGTCTAAGGAGAACAAGTGGAGGTGTTTCCCACAGCAACCAATCGGCTTCTAGCTATCATTTATCTAGTACATTCTATAAAATAACTAGAAGCTGATTGGTTGCTATGGTTCCTTCTCCAATTGTCCTCTTTAGAAGGTTTGATATATCATAATATCCCCCACTAAGTGTCAACTAAACTTCGGAAGGTGCATCACTTGCTCAGGCCTGCCACCTTTTATTGCATGTTACTGATCATCACACATAGTTAGGATTTTTGTACTGGCACAGCCTGGCCCCATAGCAAAGTATGTGTTATGGCCTGGGGATTCTGGGGCACTCCTCGGATGATGAGCTGTATTATGAAAAGAAGAGGTGGGTGTGACTTGGTTAAGCCATTTGGAGTGCAGCGTATATTCATGCCAATTGTCATCACGCCCCCTGCGACTAGTTTTCACTAAATCCTCACCTACCTTCCAAGTGGGTAAGTGGTTTTTTGTTTTTAGGAAAATTGCATACGCTCCCTAGAGCACCCTAATCTGAGAGACTTCCCATCGAATAGGGAGGACAAAAAATTGCAAAACAAGCCTGACTGTGGCTCTTCACCTATGGTAAACAAAATAAACCCTGTATGCCCATTATCCACTTTACCTCTATCCGTATGCTATGTTGCCTTATTTTCTTTTTCTTTTGTACAGCAATTAAAGCATCCTAATCTTGTGAACCTCCTGGAGGTCTTCAGACGGAAGAGAAAGCTACATTTGGTCTTCGAATATTGTGACCACACCGTCCTCCATGAGCTGGACCGCCATCCACGGGGGTGAGTAGAGAATAAGGCTTACACTGATGACGTACATATACATCCTCAGTCTGACCTGCCGGCACACACAAGCAATAGAGATTTATTGGTGGAATATTTGAGTATAACATTAATCATGACTAGTCTACTACTTCAATTCATGTAGAAGGGAAACGTAATATATACTACACTGGTTGGAAAGTTTGCTGGGAGCATCGCTGGTTTTGCAAACGGCCTATCTCATTCAGTACCCTCTTCATAGTAGATGAGGGTTTTCCATCTCCTCTTCTCCCCAGCAGTTCAATTAATTTAGGAGAGCTAGTGGTTCCTCTCCTCCAGAAAGCAGAACCGTAGCTTTAAGGGTCGGATACATTTAGCCGCTAGTTCTGTACTGTAAAGTCTCATCTTGATATTCTGCGCATATTTCAGGATAATTTTGGCAGTAAAATTGGATCTGCTCACGCTATTCACTTAGAAACATCAAGTAACTGGCACCACTCTGACAGCGCATGGTAATTCCTCAATGTCTGAAGTGCACGAAAGAGTGGGGAAGTCACCCTGAACCCCCCCCCCCCCCCCAAAATGGCAAATAAGATAGCTGGATAATGTAGGAGGCTATTAGCGGCCATAGGCACAGTATAGGAGGCTGTTATATGCTGTCACAGGGTTGAATTCTGCAACTTTTTTTTAATGAAGAAAAAATGATAGCCAGCAAGTGAATGTCAGCAAATAAAAGTGCTTGTAGTATTTGTAAATGTATAGCCTGTAATTTTATAAGTGTGTATATACAAGTTCTTAAAATATTGGTGAAAAAGCACTTGTCACTCCCATCCGCAAGTTAAAAAAACCCATTTCCATTAATTAATAGCATTTTAGATTTATTTTTCTAAAAAGTGACATGAAAAGTTACATGTCTTTATTGCCCATATTTTACAATGTAAACACATCTAAATACCTTATTATTATTGGGAGGGTGTGGCCAGCAACAAAAGCCACACAGCTAAGATGGCCACCAGTTCTTAAACTTTCACCCTGCGGCGCTGTCAAATGAAAATGGAAGATGTAATATGTAATTTTTTTTGCAGCTAGCTGTGACATGTGAACAGTGGGTCTGATTTACTACCGATCGCAACCGCGATTCCGCACGCAATCGGCCGATTGTTGCGTTCTGCGCATGCATATGCATAGCAGCGCGCGAACCAGCCACTACGATCGGGACTATGCAGACCCATCGCAGAATGATTGACAGGAAGTGCCATTTGTGGGTGGTGATGGGGGGGTGGTCGGCGAAATGCAGGCGTGCCAGTGCATTTGAACGCCATTGCAGGGGCGTGCATCAATCAGCCACTGCGATGCCATACGTGTGCGATGAAGTTAGCAATTCCTGAGTAAGGTCTGACCTTGGGCAAGTGTGCGTGAGGCTGCGATGGTACTCGATGTTACTGATGGTTTCGCGGTTTTGCTAAACATTACGGATGTGTGTGAAGTGGGTATCCTTATGTTGTGCTGTGGAGGCATAGCGATTGCAATGGAGTTGCATACTATCGTAGTGAGACTGTGGGCATAATCGTTATTGCAATTGCAGTTGCGATCCTTGGCCAGAGTTTTGGAACTAGCTCCACCAAATATGGCTTGGCGTTGTAGTTTGTCCAGGATTAGGTTTTTGCCTAGGTTTGAACTTTGTCAGGGCCACACACTGGCACACAAGCCCATAAAACTGGGACACTTTTTTTAAATACGGAGATTACAAACAGCAGGGGAGATTGATCGCAGCCACACCGTGCCCTTCTGTCCGGGAACAGGACTCCAGTCCCAGCATTTTCCTCCCTGATAGCAGCCCTGCTAGACTATCAGGGGTATTCAATTTGGAGCGAAAATGTTGGAATCGGCGATAAATTATCGCTGATGACGTCATTTTCGCCGATTTCGATTATCCCCATATTCAATTTCAAAGACTTTTCACAGGTTTGAAAAGTCTTTGAAAAAGAACGGGGATAACTTTTCACCACTGAATAGGTGGCGAAAAAAAGAGCATAATTGGGGTTTAGAGGTGCACGCTTAAAAAAAAATAGCCAGCACCCCTGGGAATGACATTTTAAAAATAACTGTGTCAAAATAAGTTTAAAAAAAAGGGACACCCCAAAAAATGAATTTAAAAATTGGGGTGAAAAAAAAAAAAGGAAAAAGTGTTTAAAAATAGGGATATAGGTTCAGGGCTATTCTGCAAGTATGCGGCAGGTGTATTCTAGAATAGATTATTAGCGGCAGGTGCATTTTTGCAGATTTTTTAAAAAATTACTTGGGGACATAAAAATATGCTAGTACCCATTTTCATGTACCCCAAATTTGATGGGACCACTTAAAAAAAAAACAAAAAAAATAACCTAAGTGCTCTTCTGCATCACTTCTTCAATGTTGAGAAAAAACACCTGCAGCCGCTATTTAAAACCCGACTTTCATTTGCAGGCTAAGACGGGGTTACCCATAATGATCCCCCATGTTTTGACAGATTTATGGGAGTCCTATAATTTATTCCAGGTAAATCCCGTTTTTTTTCGCCGATCCTATTTCACCGGCTCCCGTTTCCGTAGCTTTTTAATTGAATACGGGGATAAAGCGGGCATGCGCCCGATACTTGATCCCAGGAAAAGCTCCGATGTGGAGCGAAAAGTCCAGCATGGACTTTTCACTCCCATATTGAATACTCCTCATGGTCTTCGATTGTTGTCTGCAGAGTGATTTCATGGGGTGATTCAGTTGCGGGTGCAGAAACAAGAATTACGCAGGTTCACGATTATTGGGATCTGAGCATGCGACTGACCCCTACTGCGCATGTGTAGTACAGGTCTGCGATCCCACACGGAGTACAGAAGCAGACCGTCAGTGATTGACAGTCTGCTGCCATTTCGGGGTGGAGACTGCCTCTATTTCCTAGAACAGAGGCTACTCTGCTAGTGTCTGGCGTCTTCCTTTTTTTTTTTTTTGCCGAAAAACGTCTAAGCCGCAATTAGATGAGTTTATGGTGCACCAGCAGACTGTGCTAACTAATTTGATATGTGACACTTGTTTATCTGTGCACACCTGTTTCTGTATATGAACCATAATAGAACTTGGAATGGAAAAAGCTGCCGCCGCTACAGACTCGTGCTGGGTACACACCAGGCTTTCCTACCCTCTCGATTTTCGGGTGCCGCACCCGGCCCCCCGGAAAGGCAGGCAAGCCTCCCGGAAGCCTGTGACCCTCCCGACCTTCGCCCCAGAAAAAACTAGAAAATAACTGCATTGTGAAGAGGGGGCGGGGTCACGATGACGCAATCGCGCAGTCCCGCCCCGGTTCCGCCCTAAATGTGACGTCAATGGCCGTCCCCGCCCCATGCTGTTAGCCGACAATCAGCTCCCTCCCGGAAGGCTGGAGCTGATTGTCAGCAAGTATGGTACACACTAGGACGACGGATCGGCCGACCGGCTGACCCGCCATCCTATCTGATAATTGGTAAGTGCATACAGACTTCACAATCGTTGGCCCGATGTGTTGTGCCTGACATCACAACTGGGCGGACATTTAAATGTGCCCGCCCAACTGTGATGTCAGTCACCGGCTGCCTCTGCAGCAAGTGTATGGGCAGTCGGGTGACCACCTGTAGACACAGCACAATGTGCCGATATATCGGCCATTGGCTGTGCCACACAGCCAATGCTATATGTCTGCGAACAAACGTTGTTCAGACATTTACCTGGTACACACCCACGACACGCCCATGATATATTCGCCAGCGTATACCCAGCATTAGTTGCACACAGATATACAAGTGTCATATAGCAAATTAATTAGCACAATCTGCTGGTGTGTCCTAGTCACATCACAATGCTACTTAAACGCATTTAAAAAAAATTAAAATGACGGAACCTTGTGCGCCGAGCGAGGCTTTTTAGCGCGACTGCAGCAAAGATGTGTAAGGCGTAAGGACACATCTGTATGCTGTATTTACTAACTTTATACTAGTGAATAAAATTAGGAACCTGAGAGAATAAATATACATGCGTACAGATCAAAGGGATAAGACCATTCCTAAAGTTAATTATATTGATATTAACAGTCACTGAGGGTGGAGGCCAAGGGGACTTCTACTATCCATGATAATTTACATATTCCTTATAATATACAATTTTGATAATGAAGACTAAAGCAATGACATGAGAATACTGAAAATAATCCCAGGAATTTATAAATCTAGTAACATCCCATATAGTGCATCAGTATTCAGCAAAATTGTTCAGTATGACATTTTTGCGCTCGTCATTGGGGGCCCATTTTTGACCCTCTCTGAAACGCCCCCCTGTTAAGTAACCGGCATTTGTAGGGCTGGCTGTCAGCGTTCATTGTTTGCTGTTTGCTTTCAGCATTGTGCTAACGATACTTCATTCTAATTTATTGGCCACAGTCCGGCAGAGTGACTTGGTGCTATGGTAATATTTGATACATTTCCTCAGAAGGTCTTGTATTGGATGAAGGTCTTGCATGTGGCTGATTAATTGAGGACGTTGTGTAAACAGCGGTGTGTCCTTATTGTTGACTTTCCTTTATCAGTGTAATAAATGAGCATGATAAGGAGTGCGGGAGTGGCTGCGTATATTGGAGATTAAAGCACAAACCAAAAATCACATTCGGTTTCCTGTTTCAAGTTTTTCATGTCTTTCTTGTGGTTGGTGTCCTGTAACCCTCTTTGTCCTGAATGACCTGCACATTCTGATCCGTTGGCAGGTGGAGATGCATTGCAATGGGAGTCAGAGTATCAACCCAAGCTATATATTAATCAGTAACTGATGTGTGACATATTTATCTACATATAGGAAAGATTGGCTGTTCTTTATTGAGTTTGAGTTTAAAATGTATCCGTCACCTATATAAAATAGAGGAAGCCATTTGGTTGGATAAAACTATTTTCCTGACGCAGTCTAGCTGGTTCAGCCCAGAAAATGGCAGCATCCACTTATTTTTTTTGCACCGCCAAAGTCACGGTCTAATGGCATGGATTGCATCATCATCCAGGAGGTGGGCCTACTTTCCCGAGAGTCGGGTGGACTCCCGAGAATTCAGGAGGAGAATTGTTCATAGGCAAAATGCCCAAATCTTCACTTGTGTATAGTTACAAAATTTCTCAAGTTATGTAAATGTTTTCAGTGCGAGTTTTAGCTTAGCTCCTAACTTTGTCTACGGTAAATCGGGACAAATAAACCCTAGTTTGTTATAACCACACCTACAGTTCACTCAAAATATAACCTTATCTGCCTGAAGCATGGCCACTCTCCGGCAGTGGACCGAGAATGTCACTTTAAGCCCCTCTCCCTTCTGGGTCCACAAATTAGGACTGTAATGCATTGCAGGCTACTGATGGCTCTGGGAACAGCTGCTACAGCAAAGGGCCTGCATCATAGAGTACTAGCTCCTATGGTATGCAAATTTGGTTAGTGATGTAACCTGAAATCTCCAGAAGATGTGGCTAAATTGGCCAATTTATATGTTTAGAATTGGCTACTGTGGAGAGGGAGAACAAACCAAGCAGACAGCAGGATCTGGATCCCAAAATGCCAGAAACAGTATCTTTGAGGAGCGACAAATCAAAGACTAGATGTAACAGACTTTGATTTCCCCATTTGGCAGAGTCTGCTTCAGGGAGATTGTGGAGCGATGGGTGTCAGAACCTTGAAAATAGGGTATTAGCCTGCTGGACACCCCTTCTTCTCCAACTGTATTTAGCATTTTATTGCATTGTGTTAAACCATTTATATATGTATTTTATGTCCATTGTACAATTCTTAAATGTGGCAGGTGGTGTAGCACATACCGCTATTATTGTGTAAACATTCTTCTGTTTTGGGCACTGTAAAATACCTCCAGGCTATTGCATCTATATACAGCCAGTAGCACACCATTGAGCCACGTATTGCTTTAGCAGAAAAGCTGGAGCCACACACTGCAGGGTTCCTGCAAGGGAGCCGAGGCCGGGAGAATCTAACAACTCCTGCAAAGTGTTTGCTTTGAAATCAAATCATGGTGGTGGCAGTTTGGACAAAGATAGAGAGTGAGGGTTAGCATTTGGAGGAGGGGTGTTTAATCAAAGATTTTTCATCCAAGGCATAGTCTGTGCAGAATCAACTGGTAAACACTATTTAGTGTGAAATCCCTGAATGTAAATTCTAGTTCCTTATTTCTATTTTCATATGAGCTGGAGATGCTAAACCTCTGTTGACCTCCCTCATCCTGTTCGTATGTATCTGAGCCTACAATGACGGCGAAACAATGCAGTAACTCTCTCTCCGCAAACCTTACGTTAATTACATATCATCCCACAACACGTGTCTAAACATATTGCACGTAACAGTTTATCTCCAACTGATCCTGTTCTCATAAGATTATATGATTCAGTGACATTTAAGACTCTTGCGCTGCTTAAAACACAGATGAAGCCAGGAAATCCTTATAGTAAGTAGCTAAGGTTCAGCTAAATGCAGGTTAAGTGCTTGTTAATTTGCTGAACAAGCTCTGCTAATCTTAAATCTGAAGTAACAGTTACCAAAACAAACAAAGGTATTATAGGGAAAGGAATATTCCTCAGAACTTCATTGCTGCACCATATGTATATTAAACAATTACAACATTGATTCCCCCCTCCTCTTGCACATAAATAGCATTTAGCTACCTGTATATAGAGCTTTATTGCAGACGTTACGTCTGTTTGTGGGATTTCCGTAAAACTGTTTGACACAAGTCCAGGCTTGCCGATACTTCAAGTACCAACAGCCCACTCTGCCACTAGAACTGTAGGCAGTGCTAGGATTGCAGTATGATAGCTTAGAATGAGGTGGAGGGAATGAGTCTTCATTTTGGATTGGCGTGGCTTTTGTCCAATGTCACTACTCACTATACACTGCCAGCCGCCTGACAGCTTGAATGTCCCTTCCAGGACTCTGCTGCATGGACAGCTCCTCTCCTTCCTTTAAAAAGTGTTGATCCTGCGGTTGAGTTCTGATAATGGGGGACGCAGAGGAGGGGGAGTACCACATTTCTTCCGAAAGAGTAACCTTTTTCCATCCATTTACCACCATTTTAAGTGTCACCCTAGACTTGGCAATGCTTAGTCTCTAATTGACAATTAATCCCCATTACTGCAGCGGGTTCCTCCCTTGTCTGGTAAGAGAGTAGTCAGTGCAGTGGATGCAACCATTGACGCAGATGTACAATGCTGCTTTATAAGTGCTGACTGTCAGCCTAGCTTTGGGCCTCTCACTGCGGCCTTGTTTTTGCACCCTAGACACTTGTGTCCCAGGTAAGACTGAATATTCTCTCACAAATGTTTTGTGTAAGCCTCTGAGGAGACCCTTAAAGGGATTGTTGCTTTTATGTAGAGGAGACATAGGGCCTGGGTGGCTGCAGGTGTGTATTTGGAGCCCGCAGCCCTTGAGAGACGCATCGCCGCCGTGACGTAATTCTAATGTGGCGCCGGTCGCGAGCCAATCCGTGAGCTCCAGTAGGTTTGGGACCAGCGCCAGATTCGAATGACAGCGGCGCTGTGTCTCTCGAGGGCTGCCTGCGACTCCATATCCACACCTGTTGATGCAGGGACACAGGGGGACAAGGTGAGAGGCTGCTGGAGGGACACGGGCGGGGCGGGGGGTTAAAATGTAAGAGGCTTTAATGTGTGTGGCCTAATGTGTAAGGGCATTAATGTGGCATAATTTGATATAAGGGGCATTACTGTGTGGCACAATGTATAAGGGGCATTACTGTTTGGCGCAATGTGTCATAAAACCACATACCTCTTTCGGGAGGACGTGCGCAGAAAAATGTCCTATTTGGGGGGGGCAGTGGTTCAGAGAGGAGGGGCCCTCTCCTCTCTTAAAATGCCCCTGGCTGTAACTAAATGTCTACCATACTATACTGCCATAATATACTATACTCTTCTGGTTGCTATGTTAGGGGTTTGGGAGCTTATCTAACCAAACAGTCAGAGAGTGACTGACATCTTGTCAGTTTTGTTTTGGGCCATTGATGTCTTCACTTTATTGCCCTGAATGAGATCTCATCGGGAATACTCATAAAATTGCAGGAGGGGCCTCCAATGCCTGTAGCGGAGATGTGGGGGTCAACTGTTTCTTTTCACTGAGCTGTAGTAGAAATGTAAGGGTGACACTAAACCAACCGTATTTCACCACTATGATGTGTATTTTGCAAATAAAAATATGGGGTTTATTTCTACTTTAAGGCTGTTTCTATACTGTGCATTCTAAAACTTACGTTCATTATTTATTTATTTGTACAGCCCTGTATACAGCAATTTCACCATTTATCTTTTTTAATGAATATGTGCCTTATTAATCCCCCAGCATGTAAGTGGTTAAACTCGGAGAGGAGGCCTGCGGTATTTATGAGCCAGGCTTGAATTGACGTCTGCTTTACAGCCCATCCTGTGTGCAGTTTTATGACAGGAAAGGAATTCATTTCAGCCCTCTCCTTTTGTCTGTTTCTGTGGCAGCTCAATTCAATAAGTGGCCAGAGGTCAGGAATGGGTTAATATAGGGGACACTTGCCTATATTCTATTACCTCACTGCCAGGCTTCAATCTACTGTGTAATAATAGTCACTTGTGTCATCATTTTTTATTTTTCGCACCCAAATTTATACAACAATTTTCCATTAACAAAAATCTGTCGCCCACATTAGTAAGGAAAATGGGAGGTAATATAAATGTTCCACAAACGCCTCTTGCAATAACAGGCAGCACGCCTGACGTAGTGGTTAGCATTACTGCCTCACAGCACTTAGCTTGTGGGTTCAATTCACACCCAGGCCCTCACAGTGTGGAGTTTGTATGTTCACCCCGTCTGAGTGGGTTTCCTCCGGGTACTCGTGAATCCTCCCACAATCCAAAAACATACATGTAGTATAATTAATTCTGAAAAAAAAAAAGTAACCCTAGTGCGTGTGCATGTACATGGGGTGCACGGGATCCCGGCAGTCAGTGTTTTGACCGGATCCCATTGTAAGCTCCACTTGGACAGAGGCTGACTTGAATGAATATATATTCTCTGTAAAGCGCTATGGAATATGTGTGCGCTATATGAATAACTACATGAATAAATATGATGGCTCATTAGACTCCAGATTCTAAAACAAGGGCTCACTGCATCCCTGAGGTAAAGCCGGCCTAGGGTTGGCCTATCGCCCATCAGGTTGTAGTAATAATACCTACAGCCGGCAACCCGGCTGACAAAATCCCGGTGCCGAAATGCCACTGTCCGGCCAGAAGACCGGCACCGGAATACCGACAGTAGTGGACATCTCAGCGTCGGAATCCCGACAGCCGGGATGCCGATTGTAAGTATAGCGGGGCTTGTTAGGTTTAGGCGTCACGGGGGGAAGGTTAGGGTTAGGCGTCACGGGGGGAAGGTTAGGGTTAGGCTAGGGGAGGGAGAGGTTAGGGTTAGGTACCCACGTGGGTGGGTAAGACACCAAGAGGGGAGGGTTAGGGTGCAAGCTGGGGAGGGTTAGTGTTAGGCTGCAGGAAAGGAGGGTTACCGGGAGAAGGGGGGAGGGTTACTATTCTTACCAGACCCTTGTTGGGATCCTGAGCATCAGGATGCCGCTGTCAGTATATTGACAGCAGGCATGCCGACTGCCGGGATTTCATACCGATTCCCACCCAGGGTTAGGCTAGGGGAGGGGGAGGTTAGGGTTAGATACCCCCGAGGGTAGGTATTTCATACCGATTCCCACCCATCATCTGACATTAGTGCTTTACACTGACGTATAGCCTCTCTCTGTCTAAATGTATTTAAAAAATTGCTGAAGTAAAAAAAAAAAAAAAAAAAAAAATCTAATTATTTTTTTTATCGACACATTTGTTAGAAACCTTGACTTACAAATCTCTTAATGTTTTTGTTTCCTGGAAGATTTTATGGGCTTAAGATATAAAGAGGTACCAGGGCTGCACCCTCCATTGATAATCTTGCACTGTTTGGCACTCCATCCGTTGCTCAGCTAGCTTAGCATGTTGCTTTACCTGGTGTATTATCCAGCACTTTCATGATGTTGAATTCCCAGCCTTATGGTCATTGATGCACTGAGGCTACTTTTCTTCTCGTTCGTGCTAACCAGCTCGGTCTCCAACCCTCACCCCCCAATCATACCCCGTTAAGCTGATCTATCTATTCATACTGTTACCTCCTATTTTTTTGCAGAGTGCCGGAGCATCTTGTCAAGAGTATAACCTGGCAGACAGTGCAAGCAGTCAACTTCTGCCACAAGCACAACGTAAGTATACAGCTGTCTGTGTGTAATGTTACTGTATTCTGAAACCTAAATCTGGGACAGAACTGATAGGTTTTTTTTTTTTTTTTTCACTTGCGCTGTCCAAGTTTTTCCATGAAGAAGGCCCTAAAAACTATGTGATTGCAGGAGGAATGCTGTTCAAATAGTTATTTTGTTTAACGGAGTCCATACTGGGCGGCCCAAAAACATTTGCTAGGCTACTACTTGGACCACCATGTTTTAAGCTCCTACTAAGCCACAACTGTTAGGACCACACTCATTGGGAACTTCACCGAAATGGGCTTTGGGCTCCCGTAAATTTTCACGCAATTGCAATAACATAGCCTGCAATGATCAGTCTGCTATTTTCAACAATCGCCAGCATATTATTCCCAGCATGAAGTGACAATTCTCAGTATTCAGTAAGAACGCCTAGTGGGATTTACAGTATATCCAGCGTGCAAAGTAAGAACAATATCATTGAAGTTGTGCCAAGGCTCAGACTGTACAGTCTGCCCTCACATCATGCAGAGTATGTTGGCACGATGTGTAAGTAAGTGGTGGCATGGAGTTGTTTGTGTGCCTGTGGCGTATTAGTGCTGTTGCACGCTGTGGGTAACGGGGACCACTGTGAGTATTTGTGGAAAGTGTGGTCACTGCAATGAAGCTATAAATGACTGCATGCCCTAAGCATGGTGATGTACTTTTCTAGACTCTGAGTTATATAGGTTGGGCATGGGGCATACTTGCTTACTTTTTATATATGCCCTCCAGGAGATGTGGAGGGCCCTGGGCAGGTGTGAAGTAAAGGTGTAGGATAAATGTGTTGTCATGCCCCCTGCCCAATCAGAGTTCACTGAGGTGGGTGTGGCTTGGTGACAGGATTTGCATCATCACAGCTTGTAGCTCCTCCCACCTTGCAGGCAGGTGGTACTCTTGAAGGAGAAATTAACGCTTTCATGGAAGTCCAGGAGGTTTTCCAATAGTTTGGGATGCTCATGGACATTCCGGAATAGTAGGAGATTATGACATACTGTATGGCTGAACATTTACGTCTGATGTATTGTTTATTTATATATACTACTATATCACCAGCATGCTCCACATTGCTTTTCAGTTGGGAACAAATACTGTAATAAAACAACTTGCAGGCTTACAATCCATAGGAGAAAGTGTTTGATATGTGTGATTATGGGGCCTATTCATCATCGAAGGCCGCATGGCCCCCGATTATGAAATATCCAGCTCGCAGCGGGGAAGCGTGACATCGGAAGAATTCATCATTGCTCTGGTGTGGGGACAGATGCTCCGAAAAGCAGCTGTCCCCATGGTTAGTGTCCCCGTCGTCGGCTATGCATGCATGATCTCTGGTCACGCATGCGCAAAGCCGCCATGGAGGTAGTGAGGAGGCAGCGGAGGGATACACACGGATCCATCTTTGCATCTCCGGAACTACTTCCCATAAGAAGGAACAGGGATCCGAGAACAAGCGCTGTCAGAAAGTTTTCGGAGTTTGTTTCCGAGAACAAGCACCATCTTCAGTTTTCGGAGTTTGCTGAATATCGGACCCCTGTTGATGAATAGCCCAGTAACCTATATGTGCGGAAAGGGCCATTTATCGTATGATGAATAGACCCCTATGTGTCAGAGATTGCAAATTGGTCTGGTCAGATTGCAATGGGATGAAGTGGTTAGTAGGGCTAAGTGATCAGTCACACAGCAATGTTGGTTTAGAAGTCACAGAAAGAGAATAAATGTAAGTTTTGTGTGAACTCTATAGAGGGCTGGTAATCCAGGGGGTGTATTTGCCAAAGTGAGAGTATTTAGAAGTGGGGATGTTGCCCATAGCAACCAATCAGATTCTAGCTATTATCTTCTAGAAGGTGCTAGTTAAATGTTAAGTAGAATCTGGTTGCTATAGGCAACATCTCCACTTCTAAAACTTTCACTTTAGTAAATACACCCCCAGGAGACAAGCCTAGGAAAGGTATAAGGGATTTGATGAGCTTGTCTGATGAGGTGAGGCATCGGGAAACGCTTCGAGGCTAGGGGAAAGACTGTACGAGATAGGTAATTCAACAGAGGGGATGCAGTCTGGAATGTCCTGTAACTGGGAATTTGAGCTGGTAATGAGTGTGGTATAAGATGAGCAGCTCTTGGTCAGAGCGGAGTTACCTGGGGATATGAGACAAGTGAAGAGAAGTATGTTGTGGCAATATTAATGACTTGGTAAGTTAGTGGAAATATTTTATATTGCACTTTGTAATGTACAGGCCACAGTGTAGAGACAGACAGGGTGGAGCAGCAGCAGACGCGTGGAGCAACGCTTTGTGGGGAAAAGGATAGTATAGTTATGTTGAAGCGAGACAATACATATGTTTTGCACCGAGGATGGGGCTGGGCAAGTGTGCTCAGTTGATGATGGCGGGTATCAAACCAAGCCTACAGATGGGTAGATCCAGCCAGCGGGGATGCGTACAACTACGTCCCGGCGAGCTTGGTTCCGTGCACGCAATGTGGGAGCAGTTACAGCAAACTTCATTTCAACTTTGCAATATTTTTATTTGTGCTCCCAGGGGCTTGGGAGTTATATTCATATTCTGGAGGTGTTTTGGTTATAGGCTTTGGAGACCAAGGGGTCTATTTACTAAGCTGTGTTAGGAGATAAAATTAACTGTGATAAGGTACCAGCCAATCAGCTCCTAACTGCCATGTCACAGGCTGTGTTTGAAAAATGGCAGTTAGGAGCTGATTGGCTGGTACCTTATCACCGTTCACTTTATCTCCTAACACAGCTTAGTAAATAGACCCCCAAATACCTAATTTATACTATACCACATGTTCTAGAATTTTAAATCTTTTTCACTGCACAATGCTCTATATGTATTTGCTTTCATGGTGCAAAGTGCATAGCCTTTTTTTTTTGCCATACCAAATATCTGTGTCTTACTGTAACATGCTCTGCTATGCTGTATTTTTCAATGCTCTCATTAAAGCCTTGCTCATGTACACTGCAATACATTTTCCCTTCATTGTTTTCCCTTCATTGCTGTGATTTGCCCCAGAAAGTCTGTGTATGCAGGGCCTTGTACTGTGTGCCTGACTGAGGCTGCTCTGCCGTTGAGGTGTGTGTGTGTGTTGTGTTGTGTCGTGTTGTGTTGTGTTTGTTTTGCTGGCTGCTATCTCCATGTGATAAATGGTTCCTTCCAAATGATGTCTTGCAGCCAGGCTCTCAAGAGCCCCTTTTAGGGAAGATACAATTTCATGCCTGTCCTGTGCTTTACACACCTAGAGGGCCCATGACAGCCCTAGTGCAATCTGCTTTTCATCTCCCTCCCAACAGCCATTACATAGCCAAATATAGAAGCAATTAGCATTTCTAGGTAGGTTACACCAGTCTTCTGTCTCATCTTGCACTAATCTCTCCTGTGACACTCCTGTCTCTGGCTTTGATCATTCCAATTGCTGGCTTCATGTTTTAGCTAATTGTTCTTCTAGCTTTAGGTCCGTCAAAGGCTTAACTCCTCTGTTGCTGAGGTCAGAGGCAATTCCCCGATGTTGCATAGCAATGGATTATTCGGCATTTATTTCCAGTCTAGTTGATAGGCAGTAAAGTTCTGTGCAGCGCCATTGGTCTCTGATCCTAGTGTTAAATGAAGATATCTTGGTGAAATGCTATTTCTGGGCTTAACAGCTTTAAAAATAAAATGTATTTGGACTCTTTATGGTGATATAATGCAATGCTTTTTTCCTACAAATACTGGTAAAAAAAATGGATTTGGGAATAGCGATTGCATATTAATACAGATGGAATTACATACTGCGCTGAAAGACGCATTATCCGTATAGCAAAGGAGCGGATGGCAACAACTAGCCCAAACTTAGGGTCATGGCTCTCGTTGGGTAATACAGTTGCTGCACATGAGAAATATGTATATGTGGCTAGAAAAACAGAGAAGAAATACTTTGACATCTGGGCAAGATGGCCTTACAATTGTCAGGAGGGAGGGGTATCTCGATCTAATATGTATATTACTGGTGGAGTAATGGTACATACGCACGGTACAATCTGCACAACTAACAATATCGCTGATAGATTTCCCTTCAACTTTGTGTAGTGCAGAGCAAACGATATTGGGTGTACACACTGATAGATATCTATGATAGATATTTCAGTGGTCATCTCTTAACATGCAAATCATGTTGAAATCGTCCAAGTTGGCCTGCATGTACGGACGACCATAGATATCTTTATCGTCCATGCGGGAACGCGCATCGTTAGTCGTTCGCTACATAAAAATGAACGATCTGAATGATTTATTGTTGATCGATAAAGTTATCATTCATTAAAATCGTACCGTGTGTACGCACCATTAGGTAGATATGTCTTTGCATAGGCAACATCATTTTTCTTCTATTTGTAAATGATTTTCTAGCTGAATGTCCCTATATTTTACCTGGATTGCAAGTCACACCTGTTGTAATATGTAATGACTATGATTTTGTATTGAACTTTGACACTGGAGGAACTTCACACTTGTTGATTGTGTAGTAAAGAATTGAGACCACACATTATTTCTATTTATTTCATACCAATTTGTTTACTGATATTTTTATTATGTTTTTTTTTTTTTTTAAATTATTGTATGTATGTTTAAAAATTAAATAAAGTATTGGATAAAAAAAAAAAGACTCATTATCCCAAAACAGTTTAGTAATAAATGTGTTTTTGTTTTTTTTTCCAATTAAATAAAGTACTCATAAGATTTAATTTGTTCTATACTATTCACCACAAACCATAGTGTAGTGATTAGAACAGGCCACAGGACTAGTGGGACCTATGGTATGTAGAGCCATTCTAAATACTGATTGGATGCTGAGCGCATCCATCAGATCTATGGGAATAGGGTTCAAATCTCGACAGTGGCTGCCCGACAGGATTAAAAACCAGATAGAGACAGACAACCCTAACCCCCTCCCCCCCCCCCCAGTGCCTAACCCTAACCCCACTTACTGCTCCCTAAACATAACCCTCCCAGGGGGGTGCCTAACCCTAACCTCTCCCCGGGGGTGCCTAATCCTAACCCCCCCCCTTACCACTCCCTAAACCTAACCCTCCCAGGGGGGCGCCTAACCCTAACCTCTCCCTGAGGGTGCCTAATCCTTCCCGTTAGGGGTGCCTAACCCCAACACCCCCCCCCCAACCTAACGCTAACCCCGCTAACTGCCCTAAACCTCCCCCCTCCCCCGCAGCTAACAGGATGGGCGCCCTGGACTTGCCTTGTTCAGGCATGCGTCGTCCTGGATTCCAGTGTCGGGGTTATTATAGGCATCAGTAAATCCCTAGCCGGCATTCTGCTGTCGAGATTGTGACTCGCATAACTACGTTATGCTGTGGCATTAGGGGCACTACAAGCAGCTCTGCCACCTCCCTGCGCTGCTATTCTCGTTTGCCTGATATTCCGTACAATCAGCAGGAGAGTAGAAGAATGCCCACTTCTGATTTGTTCAATTTCCCTCAAAAGAGAATTCTCCAAAGTTCCCAAACTGGATTCCTGTAAATGGTTTTATACATGAACTCTGGTCTCTCCGTAACTAGCAGTTCATTCTGGTGATCTGGGCATAAAAGCATGGCAGGGGGAGGGGGATTCAGTACTGTGCAGTGGCTGCTGTATGCGTTATGGAATGGTACATTGCGACCATCAGCATCAGAGCGTGCCACGCAATCCATAAAGGTGCACAGGAAAATCAGCAGTGTTTGGCTACCATAGTACACAGTAATGCTGATCGCAGAGCCTGTGTGTATGTCATGAGGTACTAGCTACTGGGAAGACCCTGACAGCACCACTAACTCTCTAGATACAAATTCATAGAGGAAACTCATAAAATGCGGTTATCACATTGAACAATGACCCTTTTTTTTCCCACCAGTGCATTCACCGGGATGTGAAGCCAGAAAACATCCTCATCACCAAGCACGCGGTCATCAAGCTGTGTGATTTCGGATTTGCCAGAATATTAAGTGAGTACTAAGCCAAAATGAACAGAGTGGTGTGCCGGGACCAGCCTATTACTGTATTCACAGTTCATGTTTGTTACCCGCCCCTTCCTCAAATTCTGCTCCCGCATGAGAGGGGGATGAGCATCATTGTGTTCTTGCAGTGTATTATGTATAGGTAGATGCTGTGGAAGGCTGGAATAAGGGGGGGGGATTTATTAAATCGTGGAGAGATAAAGTACCAGCCAATCAGCTTCTGTCATTTTTGTAGCACAGTCTGTAAAATGGCAGTAAGAAGCTGATTGGTTGGTACTTTATTTGTGTTTAGCCAATAGGAGACCCCCCCTGCATATAGCGTACTCCAGATAATGCATGCGGGGGGCTCTCCTATTGGCTGAACATCATTCCACCAGTAACCTTAGTAACATTTCAAATAGCATGACCAGTATAGGTCCACTTTCCACCATTCCTCTAACATTCTCTTCCAGCCTTCCAAAGCATCTATCTACACATAATTACACTACAGCCAAGAACACAAAGGGGTCAATCCAATTAGGTGCGAATTGCGAGTAGGGAGTTTTTCTCTTGAAACTCGCAGACTTCGCATCGAAAGCAGGCTCCCGAGGATTCTCCTTTCCAATTAAAATTGCCTATTTGCGCTACTCGCAGCGGAGGGGTGCGAATTGACTGCCAAATGAGATTTAAGAGAAATGCATGAAAATGTGGGGAGACCATCCTGGACCCCTCAAAATGGATAATTTTGTTAGCAGAACTGTATAAAACCGTAAGAAAATTATAAAAAAAGAAGAAAAACTTTTTTAGTTAATCTCAAACAAATTAAATGAAAAATAATAAAAATTAAAAAAGTAGGAAAAAGGGTGATTTTAGGGTACTTTGAGAGCCCCTTAAAAAAATTATACAATGAAAACAATTATTTTTTAACTAAATTATTGTAATTAAATTTAGGGTGCCTAAACGAGTGAAAAAGTTGATTTTGGGGTAATT
Organism: Taudactylus pleione; assembly: GCA_031769625.1. Taxonomy (NCBI): domain Eukaryota; kingdom Metazoa; phylum Chordata; class Amphibia; order Anura; family Myobatrachidae; genus Taudactylus; species Taudactylus pleione. Next base: position 9,396,953 of record JAUIMM010000651.1, read on the forward strand.
TGAAGCCATTTTTTTTTAAGCCCCCCAAAAATGACGTAATTATTGGGCTAATCTAGCTAATTGGAAACTTCCAATTGCCTAATAAGTCATTAGGGGGGGGGTGTCCAAGGGGTACAGCACAGTGTCCCGACATTTTAAGCTTAAAATAAAGATTTTCCTTTCCATCTCTCACCCTCACGGAGGTGCGATCGGAAAGTTGCTAATTCAGTCTGACCGATTCAGTGCGAGTTGCTAATTGGATTGCAAAATGAATTCGCTGTGCGAACTCGAAGTGAAAATAGCAACTCGCACCTCACAAATATGCACCTAATTGGATTGACCCCAAAGACTTGGGGAATGCTGACTGGGCTCCTACATTTTAGCAATTAGTTGTATGAAAAAAAACTAGAATGGATGTGAGTAATGTAGTAAAAATCAGTCTCATGTCACCACTTCTTTTAGTGGTATTATTAAGGGGTATTCGTGGCATTATATAGTTGTGTATTATCCCATGACATTCCTACATCATTTTGTCTTTGAATAACCAGCCGGGCCCTGTGACTACTACACTGACTATGTGGCTACTAGGTGGTACCGTGCCCCAGAGCTGCTGGTGGGAGACACACAGTACGGCCCTCCCGTGGATGTCTGGGCCATCGGCTGTGTGTTCGCAGAGCTGTTGTCGGGAGTACCACTGTGGCCTGGGAAGTCGGATGTGGACCAGCTGTATCTGATCAGGAAGAGCTTGGGTGAGTTACATGAGTAGAGATGTATAATAAAGAATTAGTGGCTTTGACCGGCTCCATGCTTATTGTGCTTTATATTTCCCCTACAGGTGATCTCATTCCCCGGCATCAACAGGTCTTCAGCACAAACCAGTATTTCAGTGGGGTCAGCATCCCGGATCCTGAAAACATGGAGCCCCTGGAACTGAAATTTTCATATATATCCAGTCAAGCCCTGGGACTTATGAAGGTAAAACATTCCTATTGCACATAATTATGTATGATCACAATACCAGATGTGCTGCATTCATATGATCTAGATTTTGCTTTTCATAGAATTTTATATATAAGAAACACAGGAGGCATTACATTACTTCTTAGGGAAAAACAACCAGGTCATTTTATTATTATATAGCTGCATTCTCAGACCTATCACACCTTTCTTAAAAGACCATTAAACACAGACATATAAATGTTCTTATATGCCGTTCAGCCTTGTCCGAGATTTCTACTGCAGTTTTAATTAAAAATGAAAGTGTAATGGAGTATTATTCCCTTCATCACAGACAGAAAGAGACCTGATTAATTAGTCATTGTGGATGATTTGTTGGATGCTGCCCAATAGTGCAGAAAAGTCACACTTCTCGGACCCCAAAACACTCTGGCTTAGAGTCTGTGCGTCATGCTCGGGGCAGATTGGCCATGGTTTGGTTGGATTATTGTTGGTCCTATTTTGCACCAGTGTTATATAAAATTTTGGGGGTTGTTGTAATTAGGGATGTGCAGGCTCGGATTAGTTCGGATTTTCCAGCCAAATTCAGATTTTTCCCGCCAAAAATCGGGTCTCAGAAAGATTCAAAACGTCATCTTTCATGGACAAACATCATCATTCATTGACTTTTTTGTCCAGGAATGATGAAGTTTGTCCATGAAAGATGATGTTTTGCCTCTTTCCGAGACCCAATTTTTGGCAGGAAAAATTCTAATTTGACGGGAAAATCCGAACTAATCCGAGCCTGCACATCCCTAGTTGTAATAGTCTGGTACTATAGGAAAAGAGAGCCCCACATTTGGGGTGTCTAGTCTCAGAAAAGTAGGGGATCACGTTGTCCATGATTATAGAATAGCGTTGTTGGCTGTTAATAATAGAAGTCTTCATAATAGAATGCTGGAGGTGCCGACTTCAGTTCATACAGAATGGATTATTTATTATTAACACGGTTTATAGTCAGATGAATGAACTTTAGAGGACACCAGAATCTTCCTCCCATTAGTTTGATAGGAGCGTCATATTATATTGACATGCTTCACTACATGACTACACGTTGTACTACTCGGTCCCACTTCAAACTTATCTACACCTGGACACACATGCAGTTTGTTGAATTGAAATAGTCATTGGTGCTTATTTCCTATGAATACAGTTACCGGTACTCAGAAAACATGTCCTGGCACTCACCTACAGTCACAGGCTGATACAGTCAGGACTACAGGCCTGATTCACTATGGATCGCTATTCTGCTAATACACACGCAACGCAGTTGCTAATATCAGCGGTGATATGTAAATGTGTGCATTCGCATTGTGATCGCAGCCTGACATAAGGACGCCCACTTCCTCTTACTCCCATCCGTATACTTGTTCAACATAGCGAAACAATCGGTAACATCGGACTCAGACGCACAGGTAAGGCAGGTCAGACCTCACTCAGGATTCGCTTACTTCAGCGTACGCTATGAGGCCTCAGGCTGGGTTTGGTATCGCAGTGGATAATTTATGCACGCCCCTGCAACGCTGATAAAATGCACTGGCACGCTTGCGTTCGCCCGACCACCACCCCCAAATGGCATTTCCTGTCAATCACTCTGTAATGGGTCTGCATGGTCACTGCGATTGCAGTCCCGATTGTAGCATCTGGTTCGCGCAGTGCAAAATTATCAGCCGATTGCATGCGTATAAGCAACTGCGATCCTTGCGGTATCAGGCCCTCAGGTCCATACTCTGGATAAGGCTTCAGACACTTATTTTACTCCGTTTTTTTAAATGATTTCACCATTGAACATCTGGGCAAACTGGCTGCTCGGGATGTCCGTTGGAAGTCAGCTGCAGTCGCGGGCAAAGACACGCTCACGAAACGTTCGGGTTACTCCTGTGTTTGTCTGGCCACCCCACTGTTAGCTCCCATAAATGCTCACTGACAGTCACTCACTCTGCGTCTAGATTCTCAGTGCGACCATCTGTAATCACTCCCGGCACATGCCTCCATAGAAAAGCAAAACCGCTCAACCTCTGAATGAGGCCCTTTGTGTGTGATTGAGAATAAACCCCTCGGTGCTCAGACCCTTCCCAAGTTCACATACAACTTGTCAATATTCACATAAAGTTATTCGGGAACAATTATAATTTTCCTCTGGGTATTCCTGTGTGTGTGTTGTCCGGTATTAGATCTTCAGTACGTCCTGACTCATGTGGTGCAGCTGGCACAACCACTGACCCATCTCTGTGCCCTATAAACTACACTGACCCACTCTCTTCCTCCTGTCTCCCTGCACAGTGCTGCCTCCATGTGGACCCCGCTGAGAGGCTGACATGTCAGCAGCTGCTGCAGCACCCCTACTTCGATAGCATTAGAGAAGAGGGGGAAGCCGCAAAGGACTCGGAAAGAGTCAGCAGAAAGCAGACCAGACTGCACAGGAAATACTTCCCGGGGGTACGTATTGCCGGGGACACCGAGAATCCCTATGGTTCCTCTGACCTGTATATGTATGTGAGTAGGACCCCGTCTTATCTCATCGGCAGAGATAGGGGGAGATGTATCAAACCTTGGAGAGAGATAAAACGGAGAAGTTCCCAAAACCAACCAATAAGTTTCTTATGGTGCGTACACACGGTACGAGTTAAATGAACGATAACTATATCGTTTATCGTTAATTTTTATACTGCCATCAATCGACCAACGATGCGCATTCCCGCATGGACGATAACTATATCGATAATCGTCCATGCATGCAGGCCAACCTGGACGATCTCTATCAGTGCCTGCAAGAGGGAGGGGGCGTGGGTAATATTGTTGGTGGGTGGATGAATATCATTCAACGAACACACCGGGAATTTCAAAGGGAGATCGTTCAGCGATACCGATGGCTGATCAGATCGTCCCGTGTGTACGCAGCATTACTGTCATTTCAAAGACTGTGCTAGGTAAATAACAGTTAGATGCTGATTGGTAGGTTTGGGCGGCAACTTCCACTTTATCTCTCTCCAAGGATTGATACATCTCCCCCTCAATCTGATAACCGGTAGAGGAGAGCCACAAACTCATTATGTATACTGATTAGATTTTTTAATTAGAGGAAATATTCTTAAATAAGTACCTTCCTCTAGGAGTCGTGAAGGTTACTTCATTGTTATGCGCAACATGCCCAGGTAGAATATAGATTGCTTTCTTTTAGAAATTCCTGAGATGGACGACAAAATAGTTTATTCTAGGTCAGGTTAAGCCCCTCTAGGTGCAGTTTTTGATGTCTGTACTTAGCTCCTTTTATTAAATGTATGTGTGTATTTAAGGTACACTTGAAGGTGTGAGACCCCTTCTCCCACCTAGCACGCCTCCTACCTGCCCCAGGTGATAGTAATTAGTATTGGTCCTTGCATTGCAGTACACACATGTAATGGGCACTATTACAGGTAAGTCCTAGATACATTTATACATTGTGTCAGTATTAGGGATGTTAGGGACCCACCTGATGAGGTTAACGTGACGTGGTAGGTGGGCAAACATTTTTGGCCAAACATGTACTAAGAACCTCTATAGAAAAGTATGTTAATTGATCATTTATTATATATATTTTTGATATGTATTATTCTTGGTACTTAGAGTGTGCATCAGCTTCCCCCATTTTAAAAAAATTGTAATACACTACCTTCAGCAGTATTCATAGAATGCAGCCTATTAATTACTATATCGCTATTATGCTTCAGGGATGTTGTTGGTTCCTATTAAATTGTTAGGCTGCATTATTTGGTATATTCATACCTCCCAACAACTCCTTAACCCCCCCCTTTCCCCCCCCCCCAAAAAAAGGGTGTGTGGCAGGAATCTGACGCCCGCTTAGAGAAGCGCTACAAAGCCCCTAACCCCCGGCAAAACACTCTGTTATTAAAAACGCACAAGATATAATATTTTATGGCTTTAATAAAGACAGTTCAGTCTTTAGCGTAGCAATAAGCCAACGTCAGTTCTCAGGTAGCTGCTGAACTACATGTCCTGGGCTGTTCCTTTAGTGACATGTACTGGTCTTCTCGGCATCATGGGAATATTGCTGCTGCCCATGCTGGGGGCGAGTAAACATTTCTATTGCTGAGTTAAAGATCTGATTGTGACTTTCCTGCACGTCTGCCCCATCTGACTGTTCTCTCTCTCGCTCTGTCTTCCTCCGTTACAGCTGCAGCACCTCCCGCAGCTCACCAGCAGTAATATCTTACCAGCACCGGAGAGCAAGAAATATTACAACACAAGAAAATTCAACTATCGTTTCCCCAACATATAATAAGAGAAAGAGACTAGTTAAATATTTATTGTTCCTGGAACAAAGCGGCAGGAATTTGTGAGCAGAAAATGAGATGCGGCACTTATTCCAGTAAACAGCGAGCGTGGCCTTTTGAAGGTTGTTTATAGGGTTCGGCCGTTTAAATGCTAATAAACCCACACTGTTTCTTTATATGTACTGAAGCAGGGAACATCTGTGTTTGTATTCCAGAGACGGACAATTTAATTATACTTGCACATTCGTTGGGGGGGGGGGGCTTGGAGCTTGGAGCGAGATCAAGTGGAGAGACATTAAATACCAACCAATCAGCCGCTAACTGTCATTTGACGGGCTGTGTTTGAAAAATGACAGTTAGGAGCAGATTTGTTGGTACTTTATCACTCTCCAACTGTCATTTTTAAAACACAGCCTGTAAAATGACAAATAGCAGCTGATTGGTTGGTACTCTCTCTCCAAGGTTTGATACATCTCCCCCAGGTTCCACTAATCCGGCTTTGTTTGTGTATCTCTACCATGGTAGAATTCACAACTATTTAACATTTTTCTTTTACAGTTTATATATTGCTTCACTTTTAAATACATTTACTTGTGAGTACCAGGCTCTACTGAAGCCGTGATACTTTTTGCCTCCCAGACTTTTCGCGTGTTTTGCAGGCGGAAAAGTATCGCGTGCGTGCCCGCGTATCGCCGTATTCAATTTGAAAGTATGCGAAAACGGGACTCGGCGAAACTCAAACAAGCGGAAAGTACTGACAGATTTTGGGAAATCAGCCTGACACCCCCCAAAAGATGCTCTGACATGAGGGTTAGCTATGGTACCCCCCGATTTGGCTTGCTGAAGGTATTTATTGTTTTTAAACGGGCTCAATAGCGTTATTGTATATGTGGTGCAGAATAGTATTCAGGAGTATTTCTTGCAGAAAATAACTTATCCCAGCAAATTTGGGGTGCTTGAAAATGGGGGTCAGCATATTTTAAAGTTTGCTAAAGTTAAGTTGAAAAAAACTTGAAAAATCCACCTGCTGCAAGCCCCTGCAATTGAAAAAAACACCTGGGGCATACTTGGGGATCCCCCCCAGAGTCTAGCTCGCAAGTTTTTAACTTTGAATTTGGGGGCAAAAAAAAAGTTGGGGGACAAAGTGATTTTTTGGGGTGTTAAGTGTTTTTTTTATTTCTTTGACACAGTTTACCTTTGGGGGACTGTCTGAAGGCTGCACGGGGGTTCCCGCAACGATGCACCCCAAAACCCCAATTCTGCACTTTTTTCCGCCTGCTATTCATAGGCAAAACTTTTTTGCCTATTACATTGCATTGACTTTCCGCCTGGGTGGAAAGTCTTTCAAATTGAATACGGCGATACTTTTCCGCCTGGCGAAATGACGTAATCGGCGAAAAGTTTCCCCCCAAAACATGCGAAAACGGCTTCTTGCTCCAAATTGAATACGGTCCACAGCAGGTATACTGGGCACAAAAGACCTTTTGCCGTGCCTGAGCTATGTACAACACAGGCCATGTTGGCAGTATACCTGTGGCCTACGAATGGTAGGTGAGACATTTTGTGGGCTGAACTACTAAGCATACCTCCTAACTGTCCCGATTCTGGTGGGACAGTCCCTACTTGAGGTCTCTGTCTAAGCTTTGGTTTGCTGCACACCCGACCCACGATATGTATGTGAACGACGTCACAGACCTATCGCCTGCACAAACTGGACGACGCACACCATATATCGGCCAGTGTGTTTTTGCATATGGGATCGCAGACGCAGGATGTAACACACCACTGACATGGTTGCAACACGTCCACGTTCTTTGCAGCCACTTCCCGTTACCTCCCCCCCAAACGCTCTCCGACTATCAACTTTGATTAGTTGCTGTGAGCGATGTACCTTGACGCATGCGCTGTGCGATTTAAATGCATGCGCAGACTACCAATAATGGCTCAAGTGCGTAAATATTGGCATAGTGTAGAACGATCAGGCAGAAAAAAAAAATTGCCTTTATATAGCCGAGATGACTGTCCGCACATTAGGGACAATTGTGACATACTATGTATAAATTGTATACAAACTACAAACATATTTTTTCACTTGATAAATCTTGAACGATGGCCAGCATTGTTACTAAGGTGTGCTTGTCTCATTCGCTCTTTCATCAAACCAGCTTGAAAAGTGGATAAATCTAATTTCACTGCATGTAAAATCCAGAAAACATGGTGTGTAGATCACACAAGATGTTTCTTTTGAAAACCATTAACCAAAGCCACACAATTCACATGGACAAATTTACATGCAAAGTTCAGCAACCCAGGCTACTGCCTAGAGCCCAGGGGTCACTGAGGGGCCTGGATCACTCTAACCCAGGGTTTCAAAAACTCGCTCCTCAAGGCACCCTAACAGTCCAGGTTTTAAGGATATCAGTGCTTATGCACACATGGTTTAATCACATTGACTGAGGTACTAAGTAAAGCTGGGTACACACTGACAGTTATTTTGGCCGATTAATTGATCGGCCAATATATCTGGTGCCCATCGGCCAGTGTGTGCCAGCGATATATCTGAACAACGTCGTTTACAGACTTATCGTGTTGGCTGTGTTGCACAGCTGATGGCAGATATATCTGTCCATCGGCAAGTGTGTACCGGCGGTCAGCCAATCGCCTTTACACATGCAGCTGCGGGGAGGGGGGCGGACTCGCCCCCCCGGCCAGCAGGACCCGCGGCTGCCTGGAAGATGATGGTCGTTCAGTGTATATGAACAACCATCACTTACAGATATATCTGCTACTGTAGGTGTGTACCCACCTTCAGTAACTTGTGCATAAACATGGATATCCTTTAAAACCTGGACTGTTTGAGTGCCTTTAGGCCCAAGATTGGGAATTACTGTATGTTTTAATGACAGAAGGTAAAATAGAGCCCAGATCCGTATCTTGCCTACTCCCAAACCACTACACAGTAGGAAGCCCCTCCGGGTCATTCACGAAGCGCAGGACAAATGTACCTAATGCCGTTGTAACATCATAAAGGTACAGATGTGTCCTGTTACATCTTTGCTGTATATGCGGCAAATCGCACCACGCATGGCACCCGCGAACGGACACCCGCACTGCGTTCACACACGCATCTCCATTGGATTTCATGGTGCGATCGCAGTGCGTGCCATAGCATATGCGGGTGGCGTGATGCGTGCGCACATTTGTAGCGCGATCAGCAAGGATGTAAGAGGACACATCTGTATATGTCCAATGTGCGTCTATTTCTACCGTACAGGGATTTGATATGGGCGTGCAGTGCAGTGGAGGACCTAGCTATGCACAGATTCATGGTGGGACCTGTGCACTGATGAAGGTATCACTGATTTACATGGCACAATGTTCCAATGATACCACTGTGTTTATCAAATGAAGATAAAAACAGCACTGATCTCTTACTGTCAGATGTTATATGAAACGTATGTTGAAATTAACAAACAGCTGTGAGATGAATATAGGTAAGTGGTTCTCAAACTCGGTCCTCAGGATCCCACACAGGTCACGTTTTCCAGGTCACCCAGCAGGTGCACAGATGTACTCATTACTCACTGACACATTTTAAAAGATCCACAGGTGGAGCTAATTATTTCACTTGTGATTCTATGAGACCTGGAAAACATGCACTGTATGGGGTCCTGAGGACTGAGTTTGAGAACCTGTGCTATAGATGGATGGCAGGGCATGCTCAGTGCTGACCTTTAAATTTGAGTGAAGACAGCGCTGTGTGTGCAAAGGGATGTGAATAAGGACCATGAGCTCAATGGCGAAGGAAAAACCCTTCTATGTGCTGATCTTCAAAAGAATGTGCACTTACTTATCTCTAGCAGTGTTTCTCCATCCCGGTCCTCATGGAACCCTTACCGTGCATGTTTTCCAGATCATCTAGCTGTAGCACAGGTGTGTTAATGGTCTGATTTGGATGCAAACCCGATGGTTTACATATAAATCCGGTTTGGGGATCTGCACATGTGCAGAACTGGTCCTGTGTGATGGGGCGTGACTGACATGCTGCGGCCTATGGGGGGCTGAGACTGGTACCGTTCTAAACGGGGGCATGCCAAGCCCAGGGTCTGCGTCGTCGGATGCAGACTTCCTGGACCCAGCTGACTAGTTCCGACGGCCATTCTGAGTACGTTTCTGCTTACTTAGACTGGCTGAGGGTTGCGACCATCAAGACCGTCTTTGGCTGCTGCAATCGGATCGCAAATCTATTTCTGAATTTTTGTTGTACGGTATTGTATTGCGCAGCCACTTCCCTCCGGCTGTGAAACACTACAAATAGGAATCAGGTCCTAAGACAATAGGTCAACAGGTGGTACTAACTATTCCTGAGGATATCTTGAAAACCTGCACTGTTAAGCTAATTACACCCTAAACAATTATTGGGCCTATTTGCCAATAATCGGGTGATTGCCTGTTTTCTCACGTAGAGTGTAGGCATGAGCGTTTCTGCATTTCGCCGATGAAACGGTCAGAAACCGCCCACAAACACTTTCTTTTGATTATCGGATTGGTCATATTAGCCAGAAGTTATCGGCCAAAAGACCCTGATATCGTGCAGTGTGTGGGCATTCACAATAATCGGACCATAATTCTCGCAGTTTTTTTTTTAATGTTTACCTCTTCATCCTTGTGGGCGGACATATGCAAAGTATTCACCCATGAGCCAGAAAATCGGCAGATTGCTCATTTAAATTGTATTATTGTGTAACACAGGTATCGGGACCTTCCACCTGCAGAAAAATCGTGCCGATTGTTGGTTTGACCGAAAAAAATCATATAGGGTGTAGCTGGTTTTAGGCTTCCAAGAGGGCTGAGTTTGAGAAACATTCATCTATAGGTATTCTGCAGTGTGTTTCAGTCTTGTTCTTGGTAACATCGACTATGCTATGTAGGATAGTGTGTATTTGTATGTATATAAAGAGTGTGTGTGCATATATATATATATATATATATATATACCCCTGATGTCTGTCATAAGGTCCATTTCATATTGCATAACATTATATTTTACACTTAGTAACCATTTAAATAGAAAAATTATTCTGTATATAGTGATATACTACATAGATATAACGACCTGGACTGTTATAATCTCCAATTCTCTTGTGGAGTATACATTTTTTTTGTAAACTCTGATCATTGCCTTAGTGCAGCCCCTGGTCCATGTGCGATAGGAAACTGACATGTATAAAACACAGGGTGCCCCCACTATACATAACACATTACACCACACCACAGAGTCTTGGGGCCGATAAATGATAATAGGTCCCAGGGAAAATACAGATAAATCTATCACAGCTTGGCACTTATATAAATAAAAGAAAATGGGCATTTTTTTACTAATGAGTGCCAAATGGTGTCCAGGGTTTTTATACAATTCCCCTCTCGATAATATTAGTAGGGACAAATTAACCCTTTGCTGTACCAATGGCAGTTCTTGGCTTTGCAGTGAGTGGCTGGATTAGAATAACTCCCTTCGGTGCTTTATAGAGTACAGTAACTTTACACCTTGTACAGAATATTGGCATTAACTGAAGTGTTTTATCATGTGACTGTTGTTTTTGTGTTACTTGGTTGTTTCTTTTGTGTACTCTTTTCAACAGGCCGTATTCTGTGTTTTAATAAAACTAAAGACTTTTCACCATGATTGTTGTGTGAATTATGTATATCCACCATAATGGCAAGTACTAGACCCTGTATTATTGAGGTTACATCTCTGAATTTCAGTGGTCCTCTGTGACTTTGCTGTTACTAATGTTGATTATTAAGTGAAGCGTGACATCGTTCATAGTCTGAAAATGGCTGAAAAAAATGGCTTGGATCGTTTGGTTATCAAACCTGTCCGCTCCTCCCGATCATCGTTTTACCAACTCCGCTTTGTGAATGGTAATAGTAATTCCGCTCTATCGCTTTGCAATAGGAGTGAGAATATACTGTCAATTAGAGGCGTATTCTTAGTTGGAAACTAAATAAAGTGGCAATATGGATGTTTCTTACGAATGTCCGTATATTGTGCATGCATCAAAGATAGAAATCCGCGCACATGGACAGAGGGCCTGATTCAGAGCCGGACGCTCTGAAAGAGCGCTCGCTCTGAATCAGGGCGTCCCTTTTTTTTTTTTTTTTTTAAGACTGCCTCCTGGCCGCTCGCATAGCTGTGGGTGACCTGCGAGCGGCCAGGTGATGGTCAAGACCATCGGGCTTGCGACGAGACCCTTGTGGTAGGGTAGCCTGGCTGCAAGCCCCAGTGGACTTCCTGCTCTAATAGAGCAGGAAGTCCACCTACTGACATCACGAGTGATGTCAGTAGGGCCGCCCACAAACGGCAGGGGTTTCTTTGGTAACACCGCCGTTTGTGTAGCCACCCCCGCGCCCCGCCTACAAAACGAGGCGAGCTGTCGATCAACATCCACCCCTTTTGTAGAGCCGGCATGCGCAGTGGGGGACCATCGACCCGCTTGCGAGCGCTGTGCACTCGCGACCGGGTCTGAATCAGGCCCAGAGATCGCTAGTGCATACGGATTGATCTGTCCTTCAATGGACAACATTAGCGGTGAAATGGGCATTTCTTGGCAGTAACTGGGAGGAAACCATGCAATTGCACTGAACTCTTCAGTCTCATGGGTCTGCCGGCTAGCCTCCGTGCTCATTCGTAGCGCGTGGACGAAGGTGGGACGCCTATTTCAGACTGATCTTTTGTACCCAGCACGTGGCTGGTGTAAATCCTGATACTAATCACGCCGGCTGAGGCTACGGATGTAAGAGCAGTGGGCGGGAAGGGCTTCCACTTGTAGGCGCTTGGATTTTGTTTACCTGTGCGGCTTCCCACATTACCATAATGTAGTAAAGCAGGCAGCCACCGCCAGACGGAAAAGTGACTGTGGATGTGTCAGACTCCAATTCAGTTTTCATGTCTTAAGCTAGCCATAGACTGCACGATTTGTGCGGATGGACGGGGGGGAGGGAGGAGCGACAGCCTGATAATCTGAGCGCCTTCATACACTGCGAGATGTATACTCTTGTGGAGTATACATTTTTTTTTGTAAACTCTGATCATTGCCTTAGTGCAGCCCCTGGTCCATGTGCGATAGGAAACTGACATGTATAAAACACAGGGTGCCCCCACTATACATAACACATTACACCACACCACAGAGTCTTGGGGCAGATAAATGATAATAGGTCCCAGGGAAAATACAGATAAATCTATCACAGCTTGGCACTTATATAAATAAAAGAAAATGGGCATTTTTTTACTGAGTGCCAAATGGTGTCCAGGGTTTTTATACAATTCCCCTCTCGATAATATTAGTAGGGACAAATTGATCTGTCCTTCAATGGACAACATTAGCGGTGAAATGGGCATTTCTTGGCAGTAACTGGGAGGAAACCATGCAATTGCACTGAACTCTTCAGTCTCATGGGTCTGCCGGCTAGCCTCCGTGCTCATCCGTAGCGCGTGGACGAAGGTGGGACGCCTATTTCAGACTGATCTTTTGTACCCAGCACGTGGCTGGTGTAAATCCTGATACTAATCACGCCGGCTGAGGCTATGGATGTAAGAGCAGTGGGCGGGAAGGGCTTCCACTTGTAGGCGCTTGGATTTTGTTTACCTGTGCGGCTTCCCACATTACCATAATGTAGTAAACCAGGCAGCCACCGCCAGACGGAAAAGTGACTGTGGATGTGTCAGACTCCAATTCAGTTTTCATGTCTTAAGCTAGCCATAGACTGCACGATTTGTGCGGATGGACGGGGGGGAGGGAGGAGCGACAGCCTGATAATCTGAGCGCCACCATACACTGCGAGATGCATGGAGAAGATCACCATTCACAGCGTGGAGTTGGCTGAACGGCGGTCGGGAGGATTAGACAGGTTTGCTAACTTAATGATCCGTTTTCAGGTTAGAGATCTTTGTCCTTTGTTCACTTTGGGAGGATCTCCCCTCTGAGTCTCTCCATCCTGGGGATTCCATCCTGGGGACAGGATAACCCCAGTATATTGTGTCCACAGATCATATGTGACGCCCAGCTGGGTACCTTTGAGGAGGAGAGTGTCCCAAATCTCATTGCCCAATGTGATCTTCTACCATTTTATCTTGGAAGTACCCAATAATTAGACGGAACCGTAACCAGTTCTCCAAGTGTACCTGTGATGTGATAGGCTGTCTGGTTCCACTAGATGCTGTTTGTCTTTTGTGGGGAATAGAAGAATTGGGTCTCTCCTACAATGAGTGAAGTGTGTTAAAGGTCGCTGTCCCTGGCAAAAGGAAACTACAGCTGCACCTCGGCTCTCCTCTAATTTGCCTATGTAAGCAGATCTCTCCCTTACAAGAAAGTGATCTATCTACACTGGGGATGCCCGGATACATTACAAAAAGTGTAGCTGACACGGCGAGACAGGACGGAGGACGCTGCACCTCTGTGCTAAGCCTCCTCCTAGGTATAAATGATGGGTCTGCAGCACTCACTTTTTGGCTCGTCCTCCTAGCTTTCTCTTTCAAGCAGGGGGCCCTATTCTACAGTCCCTTCTATATTGGGCTTCACTATACTGTCGCTTGGGATGTATTATTACACCCAATGTGAAACTCCGGTTGATTTACAGAGTTATTTCAAAAGATGGAGCCAGAATTCAAATACATATCGTTCTGGAGTGCACCATGTTACATTTCACACTTTAAAGAATAAAGTTAAAAGAACTGCCACACCTACAATATAAAATGTGTATGATGCAAAAGTGCACAAGTGTGACCAAGAGGCCATGTTTAGTGGATGTCTTCAATCATGCACAGGTGCGTTCATCTATTTTGCTGGTCAGTAATTAGCCCTTTTGCTTCCACAAACAGTAATCCTCAAAACATGACATGATGGGAAAACATGAGGGTTGAGTTTATCCTGAAAACATGACCTGTTGGGAAACCATGATGGTTGAGTTTGTACTTTTCTAGATAAAGCTCTCAAACACTATTTTACATTGTATTAATGTTTACAGTTATATATAGACTTTCTTCTTGGTTTCTGCTAAGAGTTAATGCAAAATATAACAATATACATCTGTCCAAGTGCAGATGGCATCTGACAATATTTTGCAGACTGACTGACACAAATAAATAAAAAATGTGCTACTTTGTAACCATTAGTACATGGGCTGAACCAATATACCAAGAGTTCACTAGCATGATTCAATTCTTATAATGTGAAGACATTTAAAAAAAAAAGGATTTTCCACTGCCTACAGGAACATACGGGACAACCTAAACCTCTGTCAGATGTTCAAATACATACCCACAACAATACTGGTTTTTTATGGGACAGTGGAGGTTATTGAATGAAAAAAAAAAAGTGACCAGTGGTCAATATTTGGTCTTATTTATTTTGGAGACCGTAAAAAATAAATTTAAGCTTTTAAACTTCAATCATGCATTGGTATGGGCGCCATTTTATATACTCTATCCAGCTCTGATACCCTGCGTTATCACATGTGCATGGAAAGAAGAATTCCATTTCAAATGACCTGCACCGTTCATACGGGTCTCCCAAATCCATAGCTTAAAGCTGGGTACATACTAAACGACGTGTGTACCCAGCAATGCGACACACGACCCGGCTGCCGACATATCGGTCCGTACACACTAGGCGATCCGGTGCCCGACACGCAGCACCCCCCCACCCAATAACGCTGCATGGAGTCGTCAGCTGCATCACCTGATCTTACATGCTGCACATGAGATCAGACGATGAGGCTGATGACCCAAAGGGCGCACTACACATTTTTTTAACGATTTGTCGTCCGATGTTTCGGAATCGGCCAAATCCTTAAAGATATTGTGTAGTGTGTACTCAGCTTTACTTTAATAATGGTGTACATTATAGGCACAGAATCAGACTGAGGCTCCTAATCCAGGTCTAACTCTATGTGTAGTGAGTGGTTGGATTTCTGAAGAAGCTCCAAGGTGACATCTTTCTTCTGGATCCCCGGAAGATCGCTCAAAAATAAATACTCCAGATGCCTGCAAATGACAGGGATCACATTAGTAACATTATATAAACTCCTACTTATTATCTGTGCAAAGTGACGTTGTCCCAAACACAGTCATTAGGACCACATGGAAATTAATTTAATCATCAGCGATCCAAAAATAAGGTGCAGCTCTAAACAGCGACAAACACCAAGCACAAATGGTACATAAGCAAAAAAAGCAAGAATAAAGCGCTCCTTCACTAAGGATAGGGAAAATAAACAAAATTAAGAATTATGAATGTCATAAAGTGTGTATAACACCCAAAACTCAAAAAAAAAATAAAAAATGGGATTTTGGTACCTACCGGTAAATCCTTTTCTCTGATTCCACAGGGGACACTGGAGGTTGCTTACGCTGGGGTATAGAGGCGTGGATAACTGGAGCTGGCACTTTAAATAATTTAGAATTGTGAAGCTCCTCACCCTCTATGCCCCATCAGCCCTCCAGTTTAGAAAATGAAGACCGAGAGGAGATGGAGAACAAGCTGAGTAAAAAGGAGAGAAGAACACACAATAACCAAATCATACGGAAAACAATCCGGACAGGCAGGCTAAGAGCGCAGAGGTGGGCGTCCAGGGTCCCCTGTGGAATCAGAGAAAAGGATTTACTGGTAGGTACCAAAATCCCATTTTCTCTTTCATCCACTAGGGGACACTGGAGATTGCTTACACTGGGGACGTCCCAAAGTTTTCCCCACGGGCGGGAGCGCTCTGCGGAACCTGCAGAACAAGGTGGCCAAAACGTGATGCCGAAGCAGCAACGTATCAAATCTGTAAAATTTTACAAACTTGTTAACCGAAGACCACGAGGCCGCACGGCACACATATGACGTAGAGGCGCCCTTACCGGCAGCCCATGACGCACCCACAGAACGTGTGAAATTAGCCAAAAAGGACAAAAGAGGCCTACGGTCAGCACTAACATCAGTGTGATGAATAGCCAACCTAATCCAACGTGCCAACATCTGCTGAGACGCTGGCCAACCCCTCCGACCAGCATCATAGAGGTCAAAAACGACTCCGACTTCCGGAGGGACGCTATCCTGGCAACATAGATGCGGAGAGCCCTAACCACCTCCAAGGTGGAAGAACCACTAGAGTACCGCAATAGGCTGATTGATATGGAAAACAGACACGACCTTGGGAAGGAAGATGGCTACCGCCCTGAGTTCCGCTCAAACAGCATGAAACACAAAGTAAGGTGGCTTTTAGAACAAAGCACCTAGTTCAGAAACTCTACGAACCGAGGCTAGAGCCAGGAGGATGACAGTCTTCCAAGACAAGTCCTTAATATCAACCTCTTCCAAAAGGTTCAAACATTGGCGACTAAAGAAACAGAAGCACTAAGTTTAAGTCCCAGTGAGCGATCGGAGGTACAAAGGAGGCTGTACACGCAAGACCCCCTGAAGGAACGTCTGCACCTCAGGAATGAGGGCCAATTCCGTTTAAAGAAATTGGGAAGGGCAGAAACCTGCACCATTATGTTCTAAGGCGAGGCCAGAATCCAGTCCCGTCTGAAGAAAAAACAGAAACTGGGACAACCGAAAAGTCCTAGACGGAAGACCCGACTGGAACACCCAGAGATATAAGAACACCATATGCGATGATAATGCGCAGCCGAAACAGGCTTCCTGGTGCGCTGCATGGTGGGAATAACAGAGTCTGGGACGCTCCTGCGTCTTAACATATGTTTCAAGAACCACCTCATTAACGTTAACGCAGTTGCGCTAAAATGGGGTGGACGAAAGGACCCTGCTGAAGAAGATCCAGGCGCAGAGGAAGGGGTCACGGGTCGTCTACCGATAGGGACCAAAGGTCCGAGAACCAACTTCTCCAAGGCCAGTTAGGAGCCACGAGAATGACAGAGGCCGACTCGTGTTTTATCCTTTTTTGAAGACGAAGAAGAAGTGGAATCGGAGGAATAAGGTAAACAAAGTCGTAGATCCACGGAACTGTCAAGAGTGTCTACTGCCTTTGTCTGCGGATTCCGAGTGCTTGACGCGTGTACTGGGAACTGATGATTCAATCGTGACGCCATGAAGTCCACCTGAGGACACCCCCATCGACGTATAAGAGCGTTGAACACTTCTGGATGAAGCTGCTATTCCCCGGGATGGATATCCTGGCGACTTATGTAATCTGCTACCGAGTTGTCCAGACCCGGGATGAATACTGCCGACAGGATTACCGACTGGTTCTCGGCCCACCGGAGAATGGGAGTTACTTCTCGCATGGCCATGCAACTTCGAGTCCCGTCTGGGCGGTTGATGTAAGAGACAGGCCGTTGCGTTGTCGGACTGAACTCTTACTGGACAAGACTTTAGAAACTCTGTTGCTTCTATCAGAGAATTGTAAATCGTTCTGTGTTCCAACACATTTATGGGCCACTTCTGTTCTAGAGTGGACCATCGACTCTGAAAGTCATAATCGAGGACTACTGCTCCCCATCCGCGAAGGCTGGCATACGTTGTTACAATGATCCAGTCTCACACTCCGAATCTTCGGCCCGCTAACAGATTGTTGGATTGTGTCCACTAGAGGAGGGCCACTTTGGAAATCGGGTTCAGACGGATCTGACGATGTAGAAACAGATGAGACCCTGACCCCTGTGATAGCAGGTCTAGCTGAAACACTCAGGAGTGGAAATGCCTGAACTGTAGTGCCTTGCAAGCAGCTACCATCTTCCCCAAGAGAGGCAAACAAAGAAGTAGGAACACCTTCTTTGATCTGAGGACCAGCTGAACTAACAACCGGATAACCCGGGCTTTGTCTATCGAAAGAAAAACCGTCTGTGATGCCGTATCAAGGAGCATGCTCCGAAACAGGATGTTTCTTGAGGTTAATTCTCCAACCGTGTTGGATTAGAGTTTGATATGACAGTAAGGCATTACTTGAGAGAAGGGATACCGATGGAGCCTTGAGTAACAGTTCATCTAAATAAGGGATTATGTTCACTTCCAGATGACCGAAGGCGAGCAATCATGACTAACACAAGTTTGGTGAAAAAACGGGGAGCCGAGGATAACCCAAACGGCAGTGCCCGAAACTGATAGTGGTCTTGCAAAATGGCAAAACACAGGAAGGCTAGATGCGGTTTCCAAATGGGAACATGGAGATAGGCATCCTTGATATCCAGGGATAATAAGAACTCCCCTGGTTCCAAGCTCGCATTGACAGACTGCAGAGGTTCCATTTTGAAACGATACATCTTCAGATACAGGTTTAAGGACTTCAGGCTTAAGATGGGCTTGACCGAACTATCCGGTTTAGGTACTACAAACAGGTTTGAGTAAAAACCCCATACCTCGTTGATGCGCCGGAACCAGAACTATCACAAATGATACTATTAGAGACTGGATAGCCTCTTGTAGAACCCCGACCTTGTCTGCATGTATTGGCAGACTTGTAGTAAAGAACCGAAGTGGAGGGGGGACTTTGAAGACTATTTGGTACCCCAGGGAAATTAGTCTGCGAATCCACGGTTCTGAAGAGGTCTGGTTCCCAAAACTTGTTGAAATTTTTTTTTATTTTTGTAAATTGGCTCCCACTGCAGGAGACCCCAGGTGGAACAGAAGGCCATCATGCCACCTGTTTCTGAGCTGGTTTAGGCTCCTGTCGACGTGCAACAGGGTGTGGGCAACCTCCAGTGTAAGGAGCTGGAGTAGTAGACGGGAGGAAAGAAGACTTACCCCCAGTGCTCCATTTGTCCAATTCCAGGCAAAAAGGCATGTCACGAGTCAATGGTAAACAGTCCACCGCACGCTAGGATACTGCGTCCACTTGCCAAGAGCGCAACAAGAGGGCTCTGCGCCAGAAATAGCAGATGCAGATATGCGAGCACTAATCTGACTAATATCCTTAGAAGCTTCTCCCAGGTAATTTGCAGACTCACAGATGTGTTCTGCTAGAAGATGTAATACTGCTTTGGAAGTACCTGAGTCCAGACCTGTAATCAACTGGTCAGCCCAGCAAACCACAGCCTTGTTAACCCAGGCAGTAACAAGGATAGGTCCGACTCTCCAACTTACGATCTGAAGGTCTTTTAGTACAGTAGCTGCCGATACTGTATGTGACATTTTCTTAGAGAGACGGGAGACAGACGCATCTACTGGGAGGAGGAGTTTCCTACTTCTCCATTAAGGATGATAGAAAAGGATAGCTAGACGGAACCTACGTCTACCTCTGCCACCTCTTGCTTGCGTGGGAGCACCTCTGACTCTGCCACGAAAGGAATGTGTGGAATTTGGAACCGCATATCCGGCTGTTTCCAACCCACTGAGAGCTGCTGCTGATTTTGAGAATGGAAAAACAGCCGAGCTCTTTGAATGTTCATGAAATACTTCACACTCCTGGGATGCATGAATAATATCCGCAGGTAATTAAGGATATTTCTGACAGCCAAAATTAGAGACTCCACCCCGGGAGAGGCAGACTAACTCTTGAGGGGTACAGGATCAACTCACCCTCTTCGGTATCCTCCGTTGTGAGGAATACTTTGTCCGACTGTTCCGCTGGAGAAAAGTCGTTAGAGTACGCTTTAGTAGGAAGTGGAGGGTGCAGATACTGCTGCACCCATAACGTGTACCAGGGTGTCTAGAGACTTTGTTAACCCAGCTACCCAGGGAGGTTGAGACATGCCCAAGCTAACTCTGACGTCAAGTCTGTCATAATTCCTATCATGTCAGCGGCCCATGGGGGGGCAGGTGAGTCAGTAATAGCCATAGATGGAATCATTGCTATACAAGCATTACATAGCGTGGAGCCAGTGTCATGTGGCTTGGTTTGTTTGGTATCACACTTCAAACAGACAAACATCTTTAAAGACTTTGTTCTGTTTGACATTGATATACACAGTCACTCAAAGGGACACAGTATACTGATTATAGAAAAGAATCAGAACTGAGACAGAACTGAAAACAGAAGGCTGGTTTGGGACACAGAGGAGGAGGTACACCCCACTCCCTTCCCACAGATTAGATTCCCTGCACTTACACCCCAGTGATTTCTGTACCAGGGATGTAGTCGGGAGAATCGGTCTTGTATGTGCTGCACACTACAGCACTTTGGAAAAGTTCTTCTATAGCCTAGCAGCTGCACTCTGCCTCAGGAGGGAGAGAATACCGGCAGTTAGCACAACAAATGGCAGACACGCTGTCTGTAACAGCTCTGTGCCGCTAGTGTGGAGTGAGAGAGCCCGCGCTGTTTAGGCTCCGCCCCCGTCTTCATCAAGTCCCCTGCTATCGAAACTGGCTTCCCCCATCTAACGGAGGAGCCTACTGACAGCCCCGCTATGCCTCTGTCCCTCTCCATTAGCCGCGAGCTGGGACTGAGGAACAGATGAAGCAGCGCAGCAGCAGCGCTATGTACACGCCGGGTGGCCGGGCGTCGCAGGGGGGTGGTGGAGCGGGGAATGCGCAGCATACTCACTGCGCTCCCTGGAGGCTCTCACAGTTGCAGCACACTCTTCTTCTTGTTAAGAGTTGTGCTGTGGCGATAAGGAGCGGTCAGTGCTTTTAGTATAAGCGATGTGCACTCCTTCCTGTTTTTCTAAGAAACAGGGCGCCAGGTACCCGGACCCCACCTTTAGAGAGGTGGCGAAGGGTACCTAATATAGTGTAAAAGATGTAGGAAAAAAAATAAACCTAAATTAAAATAAAATCCAATGTATTGCTGGAGAACAGCAGATTGTGACCAGCTCCATGAGGAGCATTTTCTAAACTGGAGGGCTGATGGGGCATAGAGGTGGAGGAGCTTCACAATTCTAAATGATTTAAAGTGCCACCAGCTCCAGTTATCCACGCCTCTATACCCCAGCGTAAGCAACCTCCAGTGTCCCCTAGTGGATGAAAGAGAAAAAACTTATTTGACTTCCTTTCCAGTGTTGGATGTTATACACACTTTATGGACATTCATAATTCTTTATTTTGTTTATTTTCCCTATCCTTAGTGGAGGAGCGCTTTATTCTTGCTTTTTTTTTTTGCTTATTAGGACCAGATGGTTACTAGAGGTTAACAAAATAGATGGTTTCATTATATGCATTACTCTTCTCTTATTCAAACCGCAGTACAGTATAATATAAAGTGCATATATAGACAGTAAAAGCAACAAGGGCACCTGGGGAATAAAATTAATTTCATCACCTAAAATATGTACGGTGGAGATAGAAAGTGTGTGAACCCTTTATAAATGTCTAAATGTCTCGCGTGTTTAGATCTTCATCTAAGCCATAAGATTAGATAAAGAGCACCCAATAAACCAAATAGGATTTATATTTTCACTTATTTATTGATCCCACACTACATTTCTTTGTCAGAAAACGTATGTGAACCTGTAGGATTATTAACTCGGGTAAGGGAAGTGTCAATCAGATAGTCAGGTGTGAGTTTGGGTGGCCCCGCCCTATTTCAAAAACATTTTCCGAAGTTTTGTATACACAGCACAGGATTGTGAACGGAGGCTGTGCACTGATCAAAGGAGTTTTCTGAAAGACGTCTATGCCCATAAAGCTTGGAAAGGTTACAAAACAATTTCACCAATCCACCATCAGGCAGTGTAGACATAGGAAAACAAACCACAATTGTTATTCTCCCGGGGAGTGGTCATCAAAAACCACTCCAAGAGCAAGGCACAGAATATTTTGGGAGATCAGAAAGCACCCAGGGTAATGCTACTGGGTCTGCAGACCTCCCTTGCACTGGCTTACGTCAGTGTTCATGAGTCCATCATCGGGCAAACACTGAACAAGAATAATGTGCAGGGTAGCAAGGAGGAAGCTCCTACTCTTCAAGAACAACACTGATGCCCGTTCAAAGTTTGCTAAATTCCTTCCTGGATGAGCCAGAGGACGACTGGGAGACGCTCTGTGGATGGATGAGTCTAAGATAGAACTTTTTGGCTTAAATTAGACATGTTACGTTTGGAGAAAGGCAAACACTACATTCCAACACAAGAACCTCATCCCAACCATGAAACACAGTGGTGGCAGTATCACGGTTTGGGGCTGTCACAGGACCAGGACAACTTGCCATCATTGCTGGGACTATGATTTCAGGACTGTAGCAGCAAATTGTACAGGAGAAGCTCAGCACATTATAGCAATACAATAGCCATAAACACACTAAAAATCAGTAATAAAAAAAAAGAAAAAAAAATTGAAGCAGAAGATAATTTTGATGTTTGGGGGGTCTGAGTTTAAGTCCAGACCTTACTCCAATAGAAAAGTTATAGCAGGACCTGAATTGGGGTGTTCATGCCAGACAGCTCACCAACATCCATGAGTTGAAGCAGTTTTACAAGGAAGAACGGGACAAAATACCTCCAAGCGGATGTGCGAGACAGATCAATTATCGTCAATGTTTGGCGTAATAAAGTCACTGAGGTTGACATACTTCTTCCGACAAATACACCTTTTCATTTATTGAATTATTCCGCATTACATGTATCCTTTTGTGTGTTATTTGATTTATTGTGTTTTCTTTGACTATTTGTATGACTCAGATGGAGATCTGAACATATTTATGCACAAATCCTGAAGACTCTTCATATTTCCTGAATAGACAACTTCCTCAGACTTCCTCTCTCTAGCCTCATTGTGGCCATTTCACACGTGCAGACAGAATGGATGTCTGTATACCAGGGTTCAACAAATTTTTCTAAAATCTAGTAGCCAGCTTAAAAATATAGGAGCCAGACCATCGTCCCAAACCAAAACCTTGCATAAACTACCCCACATGCTTGGGGTGGCCCACTTATATGCCTTTTAGTGACCTGGGCCTAATGCCCAGGTCACTCACACCTATTTAGGGGGGGCAGATACCCGGGCCTTGTGCCCGCCTATATGCACACAGGCCTATTGCCTGATTTACCCTGCGGGCCTAGTGACTGACAACGCTGGTAGTCTAGGGAGGGGTTAATAGTAGGCCACACAGAGGGCCTACCTGCTACGGTGGAAGAGGCTGCGGGGGGGAGGAAGCTTCGTTAGCTCTTTAACTTTCCACCCCCGCAGTCCTCTCCGGTCCTCAGCCACATTCTTCTGTGCCGCTGGCCCGTCCTGGCCAGCGGCGCCGACTCTTCTTTCAGCTGGCGCCTGCTGTCTTCTGTCTTGTTAACGCTTATGCCCGCAGGGGACACATCTCCTTTGCCTGCCCCGGGCAGTTGTGCCGATGCTGGGATCAGCCACTTGATCCCAGCACGGCTTTGCAAAATCCAGTCGCCAGGTCTGAAAACTTGGTCGCCGTGGCGACCGGGATTTGTCAAGCCCTGCTGTACACTAAATAATTGTGATGCCTGAAACTTTAAATAAATAATACATAATAAAACAAACTACAACCACTGTGTCTGTGTATATATAATACCGTCGTACGCAAACATTTTTATGTTTGACGTAGAAAAGGACTTGTTTCTGACAGAACCCTGGATCTCTGACCATCTTTTACTGTTACAAGATTCATAGACGATATTTTGTTAATATGGTCAGGCACGAGAGTCCTTTTGGAGAAAGCCTTGGAATACATCAACAGAATGGACCATAACATCAAATTTACGCATGAGGCTAGTGAATCTGAAATCAACTATTTGGATGTCCGTATTTCCATCAAAGAAGGCAAATTAGGTACTTCCTTGTACCAAAAACCTACGGACGGTAATACTCTCTTACGGGCATCGAGTAGCCATCCTCCTGCTCTGAAGTATGGACTGCCTTTCTCTCAGTTTACTAGAGTGAGACGTATCTGCAGTGACGAGCAGGACACTATTAAACAAATGTAATTAGTGTTATCTAAATTCATTGTGCGAGGTTATAATCCCAAAGCTTTGCATAGAGCTATGGATAGGGCTATGTCCATACCCAGATTGTTGTCTAAACTGATAGTGGTAGAGTCCCAATCTGATAGAAGTGTAAGAGTTCACCCAAACCACTTTAAGTGTGAGAGTATGATTAAAACGGCCAGGCAACATTGGTCTATAGTTTGCAAAGATCCAGAATTACCAATGCTTAAAAACTGTGCCATTCTTCCTAGCTACCGACATGGCAGGAATATCAGAGATAGTGTCATTCGTAATGATATCACTGGTTTGAGTAGCAGTAATACTGCACATTTTATGTCTAGAAAACCAGGTAATTACAGGTGCACAGGTTGTGAAACTTGTGGCTACTTGGAGACTGGTGATTTCTTTTTACATCCACAATCAGGTAAATCCATTAAAATACATAATGTGCTGACATGCACTAGTCGTTTTGTTATTTACATCCTTAGGTGTCCTTGTGGACTTGTCTATGTAGGTAAAACAACTACGCAATTTAAGGAGCGAATGGCTCGACCATTCGCCAAGCCTTAGAAGGTAAAAGTAGTGAACAGCCCGTTGCCCGACACTTTAAGGCATGTAATCACAATTTAGCGACAGTCAGGTATAAAATGGTTGATCATGTCCGGGTATCCCCAAGAGGAGGGGATCGAGAGAGAGCCCTTTTGCAGCTTGAGGCCAAGTGGATTCACCGTGTAAATATGGTGCATCCTTTTGGCCTCAATGAGTATTTGTCTTTCAATTGTTTTTTTATAATTATTATGCAGTATAGGTTGTCATTCATGTGAAGTTATCTGTTTTCATGATTTATATTTATGGATCTCTATCTCCATTTTTCTTTGTTGGGGGTATTTCTCTATTTTTCACCGTATCTTTGTTATAGTTTCCATGGCAGCCCCAGCCGGGACGGACATGTCACAACTAGGACGCACTGACATGACGTCAGTGTTGGGTGGCGATCCCGGAAGTGGACTGCCACGTATCGCTTTGCACTGGGGGTGTATGCTCTATTTAGGGTAAGCTCATTTTGTACTTATTTAGTCCTTGACAAAGGTAATAAAACCGAAACGTTTGACTGACTGCGAGTGGTAGCAGTGTATTACACCGACTACAAGATCTGGATAGCCATCCAGCATCACCCTGTATTATAACCATTGCGTTTGGCAGGGCACCCAGGCAACTTACCATTTTTATACAAGAGTGCCAGTTCTTTACCTTTTGTTGTGTGTGTGTGTGTGTGTGTGTGTGTACAATAGCATAACTAGAATAGATTGTGCAATCATCCTTAACACTTTGCCATACGTTACTGGGGATAATCACACCTTAATTAGACTAATTAAAGAGCTCTGGGGAGAGAAAAGGATTCTGGGTGTGTAAGCAAACAATAGCCCTGTAAGCTCCGCAGGCAAACTCACTAAACAAGAACATGGGAACGCACCTACATTTTGTATGGTAACATCGCACAGAATTCTCATAATAATTTACCTTTTGATGGACGCCCTGCAGCGCATGGTACAGTCAGGAAGGAGAGACGAGGTGTAGGGTAAACCTGGGAAGCCCAGGTAAGCAGAGAACCCAGATACACACTGGGACCTATAGATTTGCCGCCGTCTCTGCGTAAGGTAAGCAACTCAACTTCCTGAAGTACAAGTACCTTCATTTTAATCAGACCCACAGCATTGGCTCACATAACACTGTAACCTTTGCTACAGAACTCACATTGCTATCTAGAAGTGATCCGTTAATGTTCACTACTCGGAGCCTTACTGACCTCACACCAGTGACACAACTAGTCGTTTTCACTAAACAACATCCTGCAGCTCCACTGTGAAGTCTTTTTTTTATTAGGCACCATAATTCCAAAAAGAAATGTAAATTCTGGTTGAAAATAACTGCACGGACCCACTACAATCACTGCAGGATGAGGCGTAGACACTAACTGTCATACAGAGACTTTGCAGATGACAAGTAAGCGTGAAGCACGCCACGCCGGTGACCTACCTCAGAGAGTTAAGTGAGAGGACGCCTTTATCAGTCACATTTCCACAGGTGATGATCTCCAGTCTCCGGAGACTTTGCTGTAGGTTCTCTACCTTGCTTATTCTCTCCAGACATGCGTCCTCGATATATATGCACTTATACAGCTTTATTTCTTCGAGGTGTTCCAGACCGTCTGGAAGGAAGAGATAATAGTTCCTCAGAATATTTACATTACTTATGGACAGGTCAGGACCTGCGTTACTCATTCATTTAAATGCATTGTAGGAGGCACTCAGTTACACATTAGGCAGTATGACCGGGGTAAGCTGGGGCAGCTCCAGTAACCAGCCTGGCTCAGTGCTGCCACTAGTGAATTAATAGGCTGCATTTTATGAATAGTAGATCATTCCAGAAAATGGCTGCCACCACTGTGTAGAAGCAATTAATAGACTTTAACGTCCTTCAAGGCCCCAGTTTACACCCCTATAACCAGACCCATTTACGTGTATTTTTGGTTACACTGGTTTTACTGGGAATTTCTTCATCTACAATTTTTTTTCTGCCATATTTTTTCTCCTTTATTGAAGCATATCAATTACAAACATAAGAAATATCAACTACAGTACAGTCAATGGAAATACAGCATTCTACATTTTCTGGCATATTTTTCATTTTAACATAGTGTAGTCAGATATTACAATAGGACGAATTCCCCTTTTATTTTTGGACAACAGCAGCAATATTGAATCTATGTCAGCATGGCTCTACTAGCAATGCCTAGAATGGGAAAGCCAATTCAATGGACTGTGACGTTCCTGAAGCACAAATCCTGTGTCAACAACCAAACAAAAGAGTTATTGGTTACAATGGTGCACCTGACCCAGGTGCTGTCAGGCAGAAGATGAAGAGCTTTGCATCTACACAAGACGCCAATTTCTTGGGCTACCCTATAAATACAGGTGCATTCATGCAAGTAGGATTAAAAACTACATGCACCATGGGATGCCCATATTTAAATGAACCTTAAAGTGCTGCATTTATAGTTAACAGTGTAGAAAGATGAGGAATTGTCTATAGGAACCAATCAGATTTTAGTTTTCATTTTTAATTGCAGTTTGGAAAATTAAAAAATTTGTCAAAAGTCACTATGAGGAGCAGTGCTAAACAATGAAAGAATGTCATACACAAAGATGGGATGACTGGGTGCCTCCCCTACAGCCACTGTGAAGAGCAATGTGAAATCATTTGAAATCGTACACAAGGGCTTACTGCTACTTAAGGTAACAAGGTCATCTGCACAGACTTTGGCCCCCATTCAAGAAGCGAGCGCTTGTTCTGAATGAGGGCGGCTGCTTGTATGTTTAAGTGTGGCCTCCTGGTCGCTCGCTAAGCTGTGGGTTACCACCTACAGCTTTAGCGACCGACCAGGTTGATGGTCACGATGGTCAAGACCATCGCGACTTGCGACGAGACCCTAAGGTTGGGTCTCGGCAG
Source organism: Taudactylus pleione (assembly GCA_031769625.1). Taxonomy (NCBI): domain Eukaryota; kingdom Metazoa; phylum Chordata; class Amphibia; order Anura; family Myobatrachidae; genus Taudactylus; species Taudactylus pleione. The sequence continues at coordinate 9,424,538 of JAUIMM010000651.1, forward strand.
CCGCAAGCCCCAGGGAGCTTCCTGCTCTGATCGAGCAGGAAGCTCCCCACTGACATCACTGCTGATGTCAGTGCGGCCGCCCACAAAATGGTCTGGCGTTCCTTAAGCCTCTGTTTTGGAAACCACCCCCCCGCCACGCCTACAAAACGGGGCGAGCTGTCTATCAACATCGACAGCCGGCCCTTTTGTAGTGAGCTCTGGAGCGAGAGAGTTTCTCTCTCGCTCCAGGGCTTGCGCACGCGCAGTGCGGCCGCTGCGCGTGCGCAGGGCCTAAACATCGATCCGGTTGCGAGCGGTCAGCGCTTGCGACCGGGTCTGAATGAGGACCTTGCTTATTAAATATCCCCTCTTAAAGACACTATGAGGAACCCTGCTAAATGATTTCATAAGTAGGACAAACTCAGGCCCTCATTCAGAGCCACTCGCTATTTGCGGTCGTTCGTTCTAAAACAAGGGGTGGCTATTCAAATAAACTGTTCGCTGTTTGCGGTCTGTTCACGCCTCTATGTCTGAACGAGCGAACAAAACTTGCGTTCGTTTTTTTGAAAAATACGCCCCCTGGCCGCTCGCATCCTACGTCATGTCCGCTATTTATTAGATTAATCGAGTACATCGACAAGGGTATGAACTGCTCGCTATTCTTGGGGTTGGTGTTTGCTACCACAATTTTGCGAGCAGTTCTGACTATAAAATAACCCAGTGACGTGGTCAATGACGCTGCTGTTTTAAATATGCACACCCATAAAACGCCCGTTTTGACCTTTAAGCACGCCTGCGTTCTGATTTCCACTCCCCATTTTCAAGCACCTTACCCTGTTACCACCCACATACACCTCTTTCTGTCACTCAAAATAGCAGGCATTCGCTATTTTGCGAGCACATGAATTTCGGCCGCACTGACTGGTTAGCGCATGCGTATAACGATCCGTACGCATGCGCAGTTGGGCTAACATCACTCGGAACGAACGAGCGGCCGCTTACGAGCGGCTCTGAATCAGGCTCTCAATCAGATGTGATCGCCTCCTCCTACAGCCTACAGTCAGTATGTTATACAGTTACCAACATCCAATTGCACATTATTACTTGTTACTGTCTATGGGCCTGATTCAGAGCCGCTCGTAAGCGGCCGCTCGTTCGCACTGAGCGATGTTCGCACAACTGCGCATGCGTACGGATTGTAATAAGCATGCGCGAACCAGTCAGTGCGGCCGAAACTCGTTTGTTCACTATATAGCGAATGCCTGCTATTTTGAGTGACAGGAGGAGGCGTATGTGGGTGGTAACAGGGGAAGGTGCTTGAAAACGGGGAGTGGAATTCAGAACGCAGGCGTGCTTAAAGGTCAAAACGGGCGTTTTATGGGTGTGCATAATTAATACAGCAGCGTCATTGACCACGTCATTTGTTTTTTTTTTAGTCAGAACTACTCGCAAAGTAGCCGTTGAAAAAACCAACCACAAGAATAGCGAGCAGTTCATACGCTGTTCGATGTACTCGATTAATCTAATAAATAGCGGACATGACGTATGATGCGAGCGGCCAGGGGGCGTATTTTTCTAAATTTCGACCGCAAGTTTTGCTCGCTCGTTCAGACTTAGAGGCGTGAACAGACCGCAAAGTGCGAACGGTTCATTTGAATAGCCACCCCTTTTTTTTAAACGAACGACCGCAAATAGCGAGCGGCTCTGAATCAGGCCCTATGTTCCTCTTCTTTCCAATAAATGATAATAATGTACTGTAGGTCCCAGCAATTCTCCTATACAGCAGGCAGATACCGGTCCCGTTCGTGTCAGCCACTTGTTAGCTTAGTAACCCAAGTAGTCCAAGTCCTTACCTAAGTAGTCGAACCCTCTGTACATAATGCAGGACTCGCTGGCATCTATAGCTTGTATCTTGTATTTCCCCAGAGTTCCAGTTGGGAGCCCATTATAATCCTGCTGCCACTTCTCAAATCCCTTATAACGTACTTTGGCCCCGCAGCGCAAGAGCCATTCTGAGGCGGCTCGGTCAGGTCCGACGTCCTTTATACGTTCATAGTCAACTCTGCAGGTGTGGAAAATATTATATATGCAATGAAAATGATAACACCTTTTTCATAGTCCCTCTAGCCTGACATAGACTGATCATCCCACACCGAAATGTAGGACCACAATCATTATCAGTACACATAAGTAGGGTCTTGTTGATTGCCCTGTTCAAAGATATCTTAAGGTAGTCTAACACAGTGAGCAAACTCAGACTTTACCAGATAGAGGGCCCGTTTCAGATGCGGACGCTAACGTAATCACAACTAACGCTGTAGCCGCCTGGAAATGTATTGAGACGCCGACTGGGGGCCTTGCAGATCCAAGCAAGTGCAGAATGGGCGTGGGAACTTAGATGCTGGTGCCATATATTCAGCGTACGGGATCGCAGATATAGTCAGATAGACGTCCCGGAAACGGACACGACACATCTGCCTTTTTTGTGCCACTTCTTGTAACCGCCTGCAAACGGTCCTTGAATGTCAATCACTTTGCAAAGAAATCCTCCCTGCGAGCGGAATCGCTAAGGTACCTTGGCGCGTGCACAGTGCGACCGTAACGTATGCGCAGTGGGCCGATAATCGCTCAACTGCGTAAATATCGGCACTGCGCAGAAATCTGAGTAATGGCTTCAGAAAATATACTTATTCTGGATACAAGAGACGCCACAGCCTAAAGGTGCCTACACACATGGCGATTTTTACACAATTTGCCAGATTTCAACGAATCGTGACGACAAATCGTTTAGAATATGGCCAAATCGTGAGTTTCTACTTATGATCACGATGCCGATGCGCGTCCCCACTCGTCGTACATCGCTTCTTCAGATCTGCCCTGCTGTAGGGCAGATTTGCCAATCTGGGACACAATGCACTGGCTGCATGATAGATCTTAAGTCAGATTGGACATTTTTTACTCCAAATCGTGTGTAGGACTGCCTGGGAGCTGCCTGGGGAGAGTTCAGGGGAAATCGTGCCTCAGGTCGGATCATGAGCACATCGCTATGTGTGTAGGCACCTTACGGGATTGAATATAAAATACACAGATACCTTCTTGTTCAGTTCATACTTGGAATAGATAAAGAGCTTCTATATACAGTATATTACTGATGTCTGATAAATGCCTCATTTGTAGTTTGTTTTATGCACATTTATGTCCCTCTGATTAGATACCGAGGACTTGTTATGGCTATCCCCTCTCCAGGTAACACTGCAATATCAGATCCATCCAACAACATAGAAACCCAATGTAACAAGTATCATCATATTATATGTATTCTAGGCAGCGTATCCCAGCATTTTGGTTTTAGCATAAAATTATGACCCCTCGTATTAGGTTTAATTATTTATTATTATTTATTACCAGTTATTTATATAGTGCACACATATTCCGCAGCGCTTATACAGAGAATATGTGCCCATTCACATCCATCCCTGCCCCAGTGGAGCTTACAATCTATGGCCCTCATTCAGAGCCACTCGCTAGCGGCAGTACGCTCGTTCCGAGCGATGTTCGCACATCTGCGCATGCGTACGGATCGTTATACGCATGCGCGAACCAGTCAGTGCGGCCGAAATTCATGTGCTCGCAAAATAGCGAATGCCTGATAATTTGAGTGACAGGATGAGGCGTATGTGGGTGGTAACAGGGGAAGGTGCTTGAAAACGGGGAGTGGAAATCAGAACGCAGGCGTGCTTAAAGGTCAAAACGGGCGTTTTATGGGTGTGCATATTTAAAACAGCAGCGTCATTGACCACGTCACTGGGTTTTTTTTAAGCCAGAACTGTTCGCAAAATTGTGGTAGCAAAAACCAACCACAAGAATAGCGAGCAGTTCATACGCTGGTCGATGTACTCGATTAATCTAATAAATAGCGGACATGACGTATGGTGCGAGCGGCCAGGGGGCGTTTTTAACAAATAAACGAGCGTATGTTTTGCTCGCTCGTTCAGACTTAGAGGTGTGAACAGACTGCAATTTGCGAACGGATCATTTGAATAGCCACCCCTTGTTTTTGAACGAACGACCGCAAATAGCGAACGGCTCTGAATCAGGCCCTATGTTCCCTACCACATGCTCACACACATACACACTAGGGGTAATTTGTGTTGGGAGCCAATTAACCTACCAGTATATTTTTGTAGTGTGGGAGTAAACCGGAGCGGAATTGGTATGAAACACCGCAGGGGTTCGATTCCTGGCAGCGGCAGCCCGACATCAGCAGAGATCCCGGCAGCGGAAGCCCGACAGCGCTGGAAATCCCAATCGTGGATAGGTAAGTATTGTCTAACCTAACCCTAACCTCCCCCCAAGTGCCTAACCACCCCTTTCCCCGCTGCCTAAACCTAAGTCCCCCGGGGGGGGGTGCCTAACCCTAATTCCCCCCCGGGGTGCCTAACCCTAACCCTCCCCCTAGCCTAACCCTCCCGGTGGGGTGCCTAACCTTAAGTCCCCCCCGGGAGCCCTAAACCTAACCCTCCCCCCCCGCGGCTGTCCGCTCGCGGCACCCGGCATCACTACGATCAGGATGCCGGGCGCCGGTCTCTCGGCGTCGGGGAAATGCCGGGCGTCTACATCTAGACGCCCGGCATTACACCCTTGCCGGGATATGACAGTCGGGAAGCCGGCTGTCGGTATTTAGGCAGTCGGCTTCCCGATTGCATACCCCCGGGGGAAACCCACGCAAGCACAGGGAGAATATACAAACTCCACATAGTTAGGGCCATAGTGGGTACCGAACCAACGACCTCAGTGCTGTGAGGCAGTACTGCTAACCATTACACCATCTGTGCTGCCCAATTATTGTGAGCATCATTATGTCTGTTTTTCACTTTTTCGCTTCCACAGGATTATTTTACATTTTTCTTGTGTATTTAGTGTATGTCTTAGTGTATTTAGTGTATGTCTTAATGTATTTACTGTATGTCTTAATGTATTTACTGTATGTCTTAGTATATGTCTTCGTGTATGTCTTAGTGTATGTCTTAGTGTATTTAGTGTATGTCTTAGTGTATTTAGTGTATGTCTTAGTGTATTTAGTGTATGTCTTAGTGTATTTGGCCATGTACCCACTGGTGTTTAATGATGTGTAACACCTTTTAAAATGCAAGTAAAATGTATATTGGGGGATAGAAACTTTCTAAAGAGGACAGGTGGAGAAGATGCCCATAGCAACCAATCAGACTGTAGCTATTATTTTATGAAAGGGTGGATATCAAGTCAATGTGGCAATGTCCAGTAACAATGTTGGTGCGGCAGGTGTTTGTCGTAAAGCCAAAGTTGGTAATGGGTATTAACAGTACCCGGGATGGTCTATTCCGGTATTCAGAGTCTCCAATATTATATTATGATAGCTAGAAGCTGATTGGTTGGTATGGGGAACGCCTCCACTTGTCCTCTTAGAAGGTTTGATACATCTCCCCCACTGTTTGATAAAAGTTTTAACTTGCGCTTTAGGGGTGAATGTATAGTCAGCCGTAAAAACTGGCACAGGGCTGGTGTACGTTGCGATCGATGGCGGTGTATAGGGACGCACCAATCGGTATTACCGCCTATAAGGACGCTGGCAACGGGCATCTCGCTCACATGGAACATTTGGCCGCACAGATGTACACGAGGAAAGGAGCGCGTAGCGGCATTTGTATGAAGTCGTAAACGGGCAACCGCCAAATAAGCACTGCTGCGTGCGACTCATAGTGACCGATAATGTCACTCGCATCTCACCTGACACATCAAGTCCATTTCCCCACTTTGATTTCAGATTCATCAACCTATCTTCATAAGGAGCATTAGCCTAACACACCCGCATCTCAGCAACTGGACACCAGACCATGTGAAAGCTAGTCCTATGTTAAGAATTGGAACATGTAGCATCACAAACACTTCTGTGAGAGCGTATGGCGTGCCCTGCAGGGAAGGGCAAGAGGTTGCGCACTTTAACGCTCACTCGTTTTTTACCGTTCGCCCTCGTATGCAAATGGCCAATATTCAAACTCATTTATTTTAATCTTACAACTTCTTTCTTTAGAAATTGTCCACAGATCCGAGTCCCATACCCCCATTATTTGGTTCCCATAGACCCAAAGGGGTATAGATAGCGCTGCTTAACTCCTGCTCTAAGATCTGGACTTTGAGATGTCATTGTATTTATTTAAACTTTCATTTTATTTACAGTATGTGGAGTTATGTCATTTCAATTATGTTCTCTAGCATACTCGTAATTGTATATGTCTGATGTGGTTGGTTACTCTACAGCTTAGCGTGTAATCTCATGTGGGCAGGACCATCCTTAACTTTTGTTTCATATCATCTTAGCCTATATAATGTTTTTGGTGTAATTCCGCGCCGTTTGCTTTTATAGCCGTCCTCATTATTAGTGCCCACTTACACCAGGCCTATACCTGCAAGAAATCACTCTGTGATAATAAGGATCTCTGCATGTGCACAACTGCCTCTGTGTAGGCTCAGATCCATCAACACGGCCTTGCTAGACATGGTCTACGAGTGAATGCCCCATTGCAGCAAAGTTACGCCCCTTCAGCAGCAAGTGGAGATGCTATTACGTTGCGAACTCTGAATTCCCCTGGGATGTGTGCGCTCAGATACAGACTATACGGAGTGTGAAAACACGCCAGATCTGTCTGCAGAACGGGCTTGCATTCAACTTTCCATTATCCCCAATTTGATTCTGTGATTACATGGATACGCCCCAAATTCACAGCCATAGGTGTATCTATAATGAGTGCGGTGCACACGGGCCCAGGGGGCCCACAACACACACCCTGCACCCATTCAAAATACTTACATCTTTTATTGAGATCTGTGCACGCGCACTACAGAAATCACTGGTAAAATGGCGCCATTTTCCTGGAGATCGGCACATGCACAATAAACTCTGGCAAGTGCCAGAGTCTACCGCGGACAGAGGCAAAGAGAGAGGGATGGGGGGGCCCGAGCAGAGGCTCTTCTGACCCGTCCCTGTTCACAGCATAACCCAACCTCTTGACCCGTCTCTGTTCACAGCTAAACAATGCGTAATTCAGTCACTGTACCTCGATTCATTCGGTCATCACAAAAATAGCCTTTTTTTTTTTTTTTAACCTATAACACTTGTGTGATTACATAAATATACCCAATATGTCATCCCGCATGTGACTCTGCCATTACAACACACGTCTTTCCCAATTTCACAAATCTACTATACATCAAGGCACGTTCATGTAAAGCCTTGAATAATGAAATTAAATGTTGACAGCAGCTGAGGCGTCAGGCTCTAAGGACTCCAGGGAAACACACCCATGGATATCAGATTGGTTTTTAATCTTCTATATTCCTAATTACCAAGTGTGCTCTCAACTGTAACAATGTTTATTTGCCGTTGTGCTGTATCCCGGATTAAGTTTAGTGATTACAGACAGGGTCTGAATAAGACTCAGATTTGATTACCTCTGCGCACCAGATAAGAGGCCCAAAGTATCTTATTGCTCTGAAGAAACAGACCAGGTACAGCTGCTTCTAGAGCTGACTGACTCCAGATAAAGGATAACTGACGTGACCTATACATGAGCCGCTGCAACAATAATCGGACTGTATTAGATCTCCTTGCGTGTTTCATACTGTGCATTGGAGAGTGGGAATGGGGCAGCAAATAGTTTACTGGGAGTTTATCGCTCAGCACATCTAGGTTTATGGTGTCGTGCGGTGAGGATAGGCTCATCTGCGTACAGGCTTCAAGGGGGGCAGGACAAAAAAAAAAACCTAACAAAATGGCAGCCAAGTAATGCTGAATACAGGAGCCGGCCGAGATCTTTTTAGGAGTCTGAGGAGAATATTATTCTTTTATGTGTTAATATTTATTTAAATAGTGTCAGTATATTCCGTCGGGCTTTACAATTAGGATATAGAAATGAGTCCACCAGAAAAAATAGGCATCGGCAGTAATCGTTTAGGCACATTGGTTACCTGGCTCCTGCCCTGAAAGCGGTGCCTGGGAAACGGCCAAACAAAGTGAATGAAAATAAATACAATATACTGTACTAATGCGCCCTGTGCTACAAATGCTGTTATTGGTGGGTTGCGTCAATGTCGCATTGTAGAACAGTTTCCCTTTAATTAAGGTCAGTCCAAATGCTGCTAATGAGCGACTGCACTTAGAGAGACAAAATGGGCGTAAATTAAAAATAATAACATAAAAAGAAAAACTAAGAAAAAAAAAAAAACATTTTTGCCCTTTGATAAGTCAGCTCTTATGTTCTATACCTCAAACCACTTTTAAGGTTAAGTCGCTGTTCAAGGCTCAGTGTTGTGTGCTTGTCCCCCAGGCTAAAACTTGCCAGCCATAAGGTCAGCACTTTGTAGGGTACCTGCAGGTCTGGTTCAGTCACATACTGCCGCTCCACCCTCTGCTTCATGTTTTCTACAGCCTGATAGCTGTCAAATACAGCAACCAGGAGAGTAGGTTTAAAAGCACTGCTTAACAAATGTGACAGGTTCTCTCTCAATAAAGCAGCGAATGATAGGCCTTACCTGTTAAACACTGCATTTAGCCACCCCCAGAAATATCTGCATCCTGAGGAGGGGGGTTTTTTGGTACGGAGAGATGGACCCAAAAGGTGAGCAAGGATCATGGTGTATTACTGGAAGAGACAAAAAAAAATCATGTACAGATGTGTCCACATACATCTAATATCTTGCGTGTTAAACAGCCCTTCTAGTTGCGCAATGCCGTGGAGCAAATCGGTAGCGCAGAGCATCTTTTCGTGCGACCTTTCCCTTAAAATGCATTGTATTCGCAAAGCCATACCAATATAATGCACACGCAGCTTCTGCTGATTAAGATGATATGTGGCATTCCTATGTTCTGTGTGCGACTGCTGCTGTATCTATATGCGAAATGCTACGTTACAGCATCACAGCCAGATGCTACGTTACAGCGTCACAGCCAGATGCTACGTTAACAGTGTCACAGCCAGATGCTACGTTAACAGTGTCACAGCCAGATGCTACGTTACAGTGTCACAGTCAGATGCTACGTTACAGCGTCAGTCAGATGCTACGTTACAGCGTCACAGCCAGATGCTACGTTACAGCGTCACAGCCAGATGCTACGTTACAGCGTCACAGCCAGATGCTACGTTACAGCGTCACAGCCAGATGCTACGTTACAGCGTCACAGCCAGATGCTACGTTAACAGTGTCACAGCCAGATGCTACGTTACAGTGTCACAGTCAGATGCTACGTTACAGCGTCACAGCCAGATGCTACGTTACAGCGTCACAGCCAGATGCTACGTTACAGCGTCACAGCCAGATGCTACGTTACAGCGTCACAGCCAGATGCTACGTTACAGCGTCACAGCCAGATGCCACGTTACAGCGTCACAGCCAGATGCCACGTTACAGCGTCACAGCCAGATGCCACGTTACAGCGTCACAGCCAGATGCCACGTTACAGCGTCACAGCCAGATGCCACGTTACAGCGTCACAGCCAGATGCCACGTTACAGCGTCACAGCCAGATGCCACGTTACAGCGTCACAGCCAGATGCCACGTTACAGCGTCACAGCCAGATGCTACGTTACAGCGTCACAGCCAGATGCTACGTTACAGCCGCTGACACTGTAACGTAGCATTTTGCATTAAGATATAAACGCAGTCGCACACAGAATATAGGTAGATGGAAGGTACTAGATAAATGTACTTTGGGCTGCCAAGCTCTCCCCGCAGTGTGAATAGATGCCATGCGCATGCACACAGTATCTATTCACTCACCAGTGATTTTTACCTGAACTCTCCCCACCCCTGGACCGCAGTGTCAGACAGGGATGTAGCTCCCCACTGAAACCTAGCCTAGCAGGAACACTATGATTGTTTGCTATGGGGAACATCTCCACCTTTGTAAACCGACACTTTAGTAAATATGTCCCCAAGTTTCAAATCAGCATATCGGATTCTCCACATCTCCCAAAAGTAAAATAAAGGGTGGAAGGTAAGCATTCTTTCACCTGGGCCAAAAACTTAGACGCTGATTCAGAGCTGCTTGCTAGATGCAATCGCTCGCACGATGTGTATGCAAATTGCGTAGGCAGTGCTACCGCACAGCAATGCATTAGCATGCCCAGTATTCCTTAGAGAGCGATCACATAGTGTATGCAGACACCCACCACCCTGTTTTAAGACGCCCACTTGTGCACGCCATGGCCAGGAAGTGTATGCAACCATCGGTACATCAGATGCGATCGCAGCGCTTGAGGTTGACCATACCCTGCCACAAGCACTGCGAGCACTTCAGTGTAAAAACCAGCCAGGTGACGTGTACTGTGATGCGGTCTTATAATTATACACACCTCTAAAACGCTGTTGAGATGCTCAGGCACGCATACGTTTGCACCACCACTCCACCGTTTTTAATGGCCATCCCGTTACCATCTACAAACGGCTTGCCCTGTCACTCACTCTGCTGGGCTGTCTATGCGCAGCGAGTGAACGCATTGTGAACTTTCGCTAAGGTATGCGCATGCGCACAATGCATACACAAAGCATACCATCGGCAGCAGCGAGCGGGTCAGAATGAGCTCCTGAGCACGGTGGCCCCCTCCCCAGATTGGAAACTAAAAGTTACACTTAAAAAATTATGAGAGTGGTCAACAGAAGTAGGGGCCTATACAAAAGTAGGCGGGGTCAGGGGCATTACTATAATGGGTGCAGGGTGTGCGGGGAACACCGCACCGCACACCCTGCACCCATAATAATACTTACCTCTCCGGAGTCCCACGTCGGTGCGGGCGTCCGGCGCTGTAAAACAACGGGAAAATGGCCGTGGAGGCCATTTTCACGTCGTTTGCGTATGTGCAGTACAGGGAGAATGGCCGCCGCGGCCATTTTCCCGGTTACCTGTGCATACACTATAGACTCTGGGCACACTCTAGTACCCAGAGTCTATAACTCCGGCGCTGGCTGCGCACAGCTCAGTGCGCTGCTAGGCGGAGAGGAGGGGGCCCGTGTCGGGGACTGCACGTGGGCCCCTTCCTCTCTAGAGACGCCCCTGGGTGGGGTGAAAATAAAAATATTCCCTAGCAGTGTAAAAGAAAATAAAAATAAATCATAATGCCTCTGCCTGCCTGTACCCTAAACGTAGAGCATCCTAGTGACATGCACAGACTATCCAAGTGATCTATATACAATACATAGAGCATCCTAGTAAATACAATACAGGGAGCATCGTATCGACCACCATATAACACAGATTATCTCCTAGTGACTGATATACAATACAGAGCAGAGCCTTAAGTAGGGGTGTGTGAGGGTAGGTGGCACTGTCTCTTCCCTGGTGGCAACTGTATTTGGCTTGCAGGGTGCCCGGAACAGTATCCTGCAGCTGGGAAAGTCATCTGGCTTTTTGGGATGGGGCACAGCTTCCTTACTTTTCAATTTCCTTTTAATGTGATCCCCTCTCTTGGAGCCCCTGCCAGTGTCACCCACCACTGTCACCTGGGGCTCGTGCCCAGCCAGCCCCAGACAACGTAGGTCGTTCCCCAAACCACGCTCTGATCCACTGATGCCAAATCTATTTATTGTGAAACAACGGGAGTCATGAAATGTGTTGCAAATCCTGCTATTGCTTTAATCTTTAAACGGGATTTAATTTGAAATACTAATGACAATCCCTATGTTATCCCCACCCAAGTACTTTAGTGGGATGTACTCTCTAGATTAGTGCAGTCAATTCAGTACTCAATGAGCAGGCAAACAGTGGGCCGGATTCAGAGGTGGACGCTAATGCACACGCAGCCGCAATTTATTAATGCTATAATAGTTTCAACCTCCCCCTGGTGTACTTGCAAACGGCGAACATTGCAATCCCTGAGACGTCCACATTCAATGTCTGTGAACAGTTCAAATCCACCCGTGGACTCAAACACTCCACCATCGACACTTATGACTCCCCCTGGGTTGGCGCAGTGTCTCCTTCTGGGCTTTCTCTAAACATGTCCTCTGCGGCTGCAGCTCTGCGTTTGAGAACGCAGCCACGGTCACTGAAACGCCACTGGTCACCTTCCAGGACCACCCATGGCTTCCCACCATCAGCTCAAATGGGAGCGATCGCGTACGCAACAGAGATCTCTGCGTGCAATCAGGGGTACGCATGCACTGTAGGGGTTTTCAGGACTTCCCACGCATGCGCAGTAGCAAATAATCGTTCAACAGCGTAAACATCGACATGCCTGCACCTCAGTATCAGGCCCAGTGTTAGAGCAGGGATGTCCTACGGAAACCGACGGTTGCCAATTATCGATGTTCCCGAACCAATTGTAATGTTTTTTTTCCATTAGATGTCGGGATTACGATGGATGCTGCCCTCACATGCTTCTTTCCGATGGCTGGTGATGTCCATTCTGCTGTATACACCAAGGAGGAGTGTCTACAAAACGGCTCCTTTGTGTATGCTCAATCTTCTGGTGTCCTCTGTGCATGCGCACTAGCTAACTGAATGGTTACCAAGGTGATGGCTGCATGACATCGTAAAGCATGTTGCGAAGGCAGCAATGGCACATTCCTACGTTACAGTTGCTAAAGGAGCATAGGAGATGAGGGGGCAGAGCACACGTGGCGTGAACAGTGTTAGCTGGGCCACCCACCCACAGGGTCGGTCTGACCCACCAATTGATGAGAGCAGGTGCCCAGTGGCACCTGTTCCCAGATGGTCACGGGGCTGCCATGCTGCTACTTCTGAATGCATAGTTCATACAGAGCGACTCACGAGTCCCTTAAGTGTTACGTCACGGTCACAACGCTTCTGGTATCCGGAAGCCGCTCTGTATACACTACGCAGCCAAAATCAGTGGCAGCCCCGTCTGGATGCTGCAAAATCATGAGCCCACCACAAAAGGTAAGTACTTGGGGGCTTTGTGTGCCACACTGTGGGTTATTATATTAAAATTGGGTTTCACTGTGGGGCATATTAATACTTGGGTCATTGTGGGGCACTGTAGGGCATACTGGGGCATAATATTAATACTGGGGTCATTGTATGGCATAGGTAGGGCATATTAATACTGGGGCATTGTATGGTATACTGGGGGTGCTGTGGGGCATAATAATAATACTGGGGGCATTGTGTTGGGCACTGTAGGGTATTATTTTAACACTGGGGGAACTGTGGGCGTAATATTATTACTGGGGGGTACTGTGCAGCATATTTTATATACTATGTGCACTGTGGTATACTGGGGGCATAATGTTTATACTGGGCACACTGTGGGGCATGTTTATACTGGGGGCACTGTGACATATTGAGAGCACTGTGTGTAGCATGAAGTAATTTTATTGGTAGGAGCCCCCACAAACCTTACTCCGGCCCTGAGTGCTGGAGGGAGCACAGGAGGGAAGAGGGCCACCAGATGATTTCCCCCCACCTTAGCTGCTCCTCCTCTGGTCACTGGTGCGTCGGGCAGCTCTGTACACTCTATGCTACGGGCCTGCGTCCTGCTCAGGTCACTAGAGAGAAAACTCTGACTGCAGCTCAGCCTCAGCCATGGAGGATGGAGCCACTATTACATACATGCAGTCACACCGCCACCTAGTGGCCGTCACCGTCATTATAGAGATGCGTGGAATATAACACCCGCAGCCAGGAGCACCGCCGGGTCTTTTATTTGTTATTAAGATTAGTGTTAGAAACAAGACCCACGCGGAAACACTTATTATTCAGGTGCCTGCGCGAACGATAGCGCAATACTGGCACTTGGTAGCATGTGCCGGCGCCATGTTTCCGGAGCCCTATTCGTTCGCACAGTTGTTTAGGAAATGGTATGTTCCACCTAAAGAGACTCCGCCCACGTGCTTTCGAATTTCACAATTCAATTCGGGGGACTGGTCCCTGTCGGGGAGGGTCTGGGGAGTGCTGCTGCCAGTGCTCAATGCTCACAGCTCAGTGCTGTGGATTCGTGGAGGAGCCAGCTAGAAGGACCGACAATATAGTTGTCAAAGGGGTCTGCAGGGTTGGATTAAGGGGTCTAGTTACTAAGCAGTGTAATGGCCCCCATACATCAGAGATTGATTGCAGCAATCGTGCAATTTACAATCGATTGTGTATAAAAATCTTTCCCTTTTTCAGTCGATTGTGGCAATTATGCAATCGATTGAAAAAGGGAAAGATTTTTATACACATCGATTGCAGATTGCATGATTACTACAATCAATCTCTGATGTATGGGGGCCTTTAGGAGACAGAGTGAAAAGTGATAAATTGCCAGCCAATCCGCTCCTAACTGCCATCTCACAGGCTGTGTTTGAAAAATGACAGTTGGGAGCTGATTGGCTGGCACCTTACCACTTTTCACTCTGGGCCTGATTCAGACCCGGTCGCAAGCGCTGAGCGCTCGCAACCAGGTCGATGTTTGCCCACTGGGCATGCGCACGACCCGGCTAGCGATGGGTACTCCGTCGCTCCGGGTCTCGCACCAAAGGGGGCGAGCTGTCGATGGTGAGTGACAGCTCGCCCCGTTTGATAGGCGAGGCCGGGGGGTGGCTTCACAAACGGAGGCGTTCCCAAGCGAATGCCTGCCATTTGTGGGCGGCCCCACTGACATCACCAGTGATGTCACCAGTGATGTCAGTGGGAGAGCTTCCGGCTCTATTAGAGCCAGAAGCTCTCTGGGGCTTGCGGCCACGAGACCCTACCACAAGGGTCTTGTCACAAGCCCGATGGTCGTGATGGTCTTAACCATCGCGACCATCATCTTGGCCGCTCACAAGAGCTGTGGGTGGTCACCCACAGCTATGCGAGCGGCCAGGAGGCCGCACAAAAAAAAAAAAGCCCAGATTCAGAGCGAGCGCTCTTTCAAAATAGTCCAGCTCTGAATCAGGGCCTCTGGGCCTAATTCAGACCAGCTCGTGAGCGATCGCAAGCGGGTTGATGTTGCCCAAGTGCGCATGACGGAGGCGGCTCCGTCGTGCGCATGCGCGAGACCCAAATAACGACGGCCAAGCCGTCGTTATGGGTCTCGCACCAAAGGGGGCGTGCTGTCGATGGTGATTGACAGCACGCCCCCTTTGGTGGGCGTGCCAGCCCAAACGGAGGCGTTCCCATGGGAACGCCTACCGTCTGGGGCCGGCCCCACTGACATCACTAGTGATGTCAGTGGGAGTGCTTTTGGCTCTGATAGAGCCAAAAGCACTCCAGGGCTGCGAGACCCTACCGCAAGCGTCTCGTCGCAAGCCCAATGTCTTGACCATCGCGACCATCATTTTGGCCGCTCGCTATAGCTGTGGGTGGTCACCCACAGCTATGCAAGCGGCCAGGAGGCTGCTCCAAAAAGGAGGAGGGACGGCCCTGATTCAGAGCGAGCGCTCTGTCAGAGCGTCCGGCTCTGAATCAGGGCCTCTTTGTCTCCTACATTGCTGTAAATAGACCCCTAAGGCTTGTGGGGGGCCCCTTTAAGCCACACGGAGCCCCCTCTTCTTCCTACTCCTAGCCACCCTGAGCCTCCCACCCCAAAACCACACGGAGCCTATTGCTCCGCCGGCGCCGCTGACTTACTTCAGTGAAAGCGTCCGGGTGGACCTCACGGCAGAGCTGCTTCCTAGTCCTCTCATCAGCGTCACGGATGTAATGTGTCACGTGATGCCGATGAGAGAACATGGGAGCCGCTCTGCGCTGTATGCAGCAGCACTGACTGTGCTGCTACATATAGTAACACCGGGGCGCAGGAGTGAGCCTCAATCCGGGAACAGGTATCAATGGACATCTGTTCTCGGCAGGGTTACACTGACCCTGTGTGGAGACACCTCCGTGTGTGGGGGCCCAGGGACGACCGCCCCTGTCGCCCCACCCTTAATCCGGCTCTGGGGGTCTGTGCTGGACAATAGCCCAGATAGGTTGTTGTCACCCTATATAAGTCATAATTAGATGCTGCCTGCTTCTGTGGCATCCCTGAAAGTAGTATTGATAGTGCAAACACTAATGGAACCATATCTCACATGACTGGACAACATTTTTTATATGTCATTGCTTATTCCTGCAAAAACTTCAATCAAACCATATTTTAAAACAAATATAAATAGCATTGGATAACCTATTGTTTCCAACCCTATACCAGGAGTTGTGTTCGGGTAATAAGGAATCTGAAGTGAGCTGTCTGGCCGGCTTTGTATTGAACTGCGTCATTGATGACGCACTTGCGTCGCGATGACCCCCAGCACCACACTATGTGGCTCTCCCCCCCCTACCCCCTGTTTCAGCAAGTATGGTCTGCACATTTTTTCAGTCATTCTTTGTGAAATGAGCAGAAGTTCCCAAACTCCGCAATTACAGTCCAGGTTTTAAGGATTCCCATGATTGAGCCCAGGTGGTTAAATCAAATTGACTGAGGTGCTAATTAAGTCAAGCATAGATATCCTTTAAACCTGGACTGTCATGGCGGATGTCTTGGGGGGAGATAAAGTACTAACCAATCAGCTCCTGTCATTTTAAATGCTGTGCTTGAAAAATGACAGAAGCTGATTAGTTGGTACTTTCTCTCCACTCTAACTCTCTCCTAGGGCCGTATTCAATTAGAGGCAAAAAGCCACGATCGGCGGAAAATATTCGCTGATGCGATACTTTTGCCACATTCCAAAGTATCGCCCTATTCAATTCCAGCATGTTTTTGCATGTGCTAAAACTCCATAGGCAAAAACAGGCGAAAAAGTTTCTCCACCCAAAGCCAGAAAAGATGTGCAAAATCTCTATTTTTGTCTAAAAATGTGGCAACAATTTAAAAAGTGTTTGAAAATGGGTATAAAGTAAGTACAGGGTCAGGTATTTTGGGGTGCTGTATGGATGGGACAGGTGCTTTTAGGATTACAGGCGGCTGCAGCAGGTGTATTTTTAAAACCTTTTTATATTGCACTTTATAGAAACAATAATATATTAGTACCCATTAAATGTACCCTCTATTTCTTCTTCAGGGTCCATAGGGGGTCCACAGGGTTGACCTTGGGGGTATAGGTTGGGAACCAATTCCGGGCACCACGCAGTTAAAGCTTTCAGCTCCCAGGATGCACTGGGTCCACTCTCCCTATAACACCGCCCCCAAGCCAGAGAAACCTCAGTTTGTAAGTAGCCAAAGGCCAGAGGAGGAAAGAAAGAGAGAAGACTGGAACACTCAAGAACCATACTCACAGAGGAGAAGGGAAACCGGTGACCAGTAACAGTCCATATGAAGCCAGGTGCGTCAGGGCTGGTGCCCTGTGGACCCTATGGACTTCAAAGAAAGAGAGATAACAAGGGTAAGTTCTTACCATATCTCTAATTTTCTTCTTCAGGGTCCACAGGGTTGACCTTGGGGATGTCCCAAAGCAGTCCTTGTAAGAATGGGGACGAACCTCAGTTTAAGTTGGTGCCCGGCCGGAGTCAGGTCACCATTAGTGTAGGGGGGCTGATTAGCAGACCCTAAGCTTTGTTTTATTTTAAGAGTTTTAATTTAATTTATTTTTTAACTCTTCAGAGCGGCAGCGTCGGACTGTCCATTGGACGTCCAAGCTGCTGCTCCTACACCCAGCCGGCACCGCAACGCCAGTACAGATCTGGGGATCGCGGCGGGTCCCCAGAGTCTGTACTAGCCGTCCTCTGGAGGTATCCCAAGGCTGCAGCCGAATCGACGGGAAATAGGTAAGTCGCAGGTTGCCGCTTGCAGTGACCCGCGAGTGCATGAAGTCTCCTGCCTCCGGTCTCTGGGGACAGACCGGAGGCGCTAGCAGCGGCGGCGGGCTACCCCACTGCGGAGGCATACCCCGTGTGACCGCTAGACCACCAGGGAGTTATGCCAGCAGCGGGAACCGGCGTCCTGGGGGTTAATTGCTAGCCAGTGGAGGCAGCCTTCCCTGTCTAGCAGCTCCTCAGCTCAACGCGCCTTTCCAGCGTGTGATCTGGCGTCCCTGAACTGCTTCCTCCGTGGGCCATGCTTCCTCTGAGGTCTCCAGGCAGCCATTTTATCTCTATGGTGCAGCATCAGATCTCCTAGGATGGCAGCTGGTCCAGTCCCCCTGCGTACCTCACCATTTGGGTCAGTGTACACAGCGCTATAGCCTTCCCAGTGTCAGGGTTCAGCCTAGGATCGGCTATCTCTCACCTCTGTGCTGGCTTCCCCTGACTTTCCTGTGGTCAGACGTCTGGTGCAGTGAGGGGTGAGATGCTGAGTATTCTGCCTTGGGTGCTTTTGCGGACTTCCATGGTCGGCTGTGTGTTTTGGGGATCGGAGTTCCCATCATGGGCGCCGCCATGACAGTTCCTCTCGTGACAATCCTCCTAACCAATGGTAGCATGATCTCAGTCAGTCGATGCTGTGCTCCAATAATCTGCTACCCCTGGGTATAAATCCGCCCCCAGAACTTCAAGTAACTGCTGTTCAACTTCTTTGTTCCAGTGCCTGTGATACTATGTTGCTCTGTGCTATTTCCTTCAGAGAGTTGCTCAGCCTGTTCACAGTTCTCTAAAGTTTCCAGTATTAGCTTCCATGCTATTCTCAGTCTGAGAGATCAGTTCTCTCCCAGTATCCTGTCTTTCTACTTCAGGGTCCATAGGGGGTCCACAGGGTTGACCTTGGAGTATAGTTGGATCTGGATCCATGGGCACCACGCAGTTAAAGCTTTGCTGCTCCCAGGATGCACTTGGGTCCGTCCTCCTCTATACCCCGCCCCGGCCACAGGCACCTCAGTTTTAGTTGGTGCCCGGCCGGAGTCGGGTCACCCTGCGCAGTGGGGCTGCATAAGCAGCCCCTAAGCTTTATTCTTTATTTTTAAAAAAAAAGAAGAAGATTTTATTATTTTATTTTTACTGTCTTCAGAGCGGCAGCATCAGACTGTCCATCTGGACGTCTATGCTGCCGCTCCAACAGCCCCGCTGGCGCTGCGACGCCGGTACTGATCCGGGGATCGCAGCGGGACCCTGGAGTCAGTGCTAGCGTGGCTCCGGGACCACCCAAGGACTGCTGCCGGACTGAAGGGGCCAGGTAAGCCGCGTGCAGCGCTGTCAGCGCTGCACGCGGGGAAAATGCAGTCTTTATGCCGCCGGTCTCTGGGGACAGACCGGCGGCGCTAGTAGCGGCGGCGGGCTCCCCCTCTTCAGGCATACCCCGCGTGTCCGCTGGCCCCCGGGGTGTAAGTACCGGCGGGGAACCGGCTTCCCCGGGGGTTTAGTACTAGCAGGGGAGGCAGCCTTCCCTGCTTCAGCGCTCCTCCCCTCAGCCCAGCGCGCCTTCTCTCATGTGTGCTGGCGTCGCTGGGCTGTTCTCACTCGGCCACTCCTCAGAGCTCTCCGGCGGCCATCTTCCTCAGGCAGCATAGCAGAGCTCCCAGGCAGGCTTCCAGTGGACCAGTCCCCCTGCGTACCTCTCCCCCTGCAAAGGACAGTGTTCGCAGCGCTATAGCCCTCCCAGACACTGAATCTGGGAGGTTGATTGTAGCGGAAGGTGCAGTGAGTATAACTTCTCTGCATGGTATGTGACTTTTGCTAGTGCTGCTGTCTGTGCTTATTTTCTACTTACTGTCAGCTTTTTACCTATCCCTTTCCTTCTCCTACGGCCCACAGGTGCGTGGGGGAGGGGTGTTCTTTCTGTGTACCTCACTTATATAAATCTACGTATTTGTGAGGTCCGTCACATACTGCGGTGTGCTCCTCAGTACCATATTGTGGGCTGTTTGGGTTGCATACTTGGGAGTGCGTGGGTGTTATACGCCTTACCTCGTTTCGGTGAGACATTTTTTTTTGCAAAAAAGTTTGTGTCATGTCTGATGAGGGGAATGAGCGCTCCGAGGCTCCTGTGTTGTTTTCCTGCCGACGCTGTTCGGCAGGGGTTGACGGGGCAGAATTGTCTGAGGACGGTCTGTGCGGGCGGTGCCAGTTGGTACCTGGACCCTCTAAACCCCCGGTGGCGCAGGATCCTCCGTGGGCAATGTTTACGCAAGTGCTGGCGTCAATCGCGGACCGACTTGCGGTCCCGACTGCGGCCCCTTCTAGGGCGTTGCCCCAGCCTACCATGCCCCGTTCCCCGGGGGTGACTCGTCTGGTGCAGTCTCCTCCCGGGTCTCAGACTGTGGGTCCTTATGCGGGTTTGCCGGTATACGTGCAAACCCCCACGGTGCCGCAGCAGTCGATGGTACCTTTTCAGGGGTATCCTCAGGCAGTACCCCCGCCTTGGGTGGACGTCCTCTCCAGCTCTGTTCAGAGTCTGGCGGCTTCGTCATCGGCTTTTCAACATATGTTGCACAGTGATTTGCCCCCATGGGCGTCCAAGCGTTCCGTTCCGTCTTCACTGGCGGCTCAGTTCACGGACACGGACGTGTCTTCGGATGACGGGGAGATCCATGAAGACTCTGACTCGGATGCTGGGGCCCAGGAGATGGAGGCTAAGTCTTCCATTAATGTGCCGGCATTGGTTAGGGTGGTGCGGGCCATCCTTCACATTGAGGAGGATGTGCCCGCCCCCAGGTCAAAATACCCAAATTTGAAAAAGGCCAAGGTAGCTTCGACGGTTTTTCCCCTGTCCGATCAATTGATGGATCATATGGCAGGGGCCTGGCAGTTGCCCAGCAAGAGGTTCCAACCGCAGAAGCGGTTGGCTTCGAACTATCCGTTTCCGGAGGCTCATTGCAGGAAGTGGGAAACTCCTCCAGCGGTGGATTCCCACGTTACCCGCTTAATTAAAAGCGCTACGCTGCCTTTGCCGTCGATCTCCTCCCTGAAGGATCCCACAGACTGGAAGGTGGAGACTTGTTTGAAGTCTATTTACTCTCTCTCGGGGGCGGTGGCCCGTCCGTCCATGGCCATCTCTTGGGTGGCTAAGGCCATCGAGAGCTGGGCCAATGCTTTGGAGGATACCTTTCCGGAAGATGCTCCGGAGATCCAGAGAGCGTTGATAGGTCAAATGAGGGATGCGGCTTCCTACATTGGGGAAGCATCGTTAGACGCAAGCCTGCTAACCTCTCGGGTGTCGGCTGCAGCTGTGTCGGCGCATCGGTCCTTGTGGCTGAGGTCTTGGAGAGCTGACGCTGACTCCAAAAAGGGACTGGAGGCCTTACCTTTTAATGGGGAGTTGCTTTTTGGTCCAGACTTGGACAAAATTGTGGACACTCTGGCTAAGTCTAAATCAGCCTTCCTCCCTTCGGCTTCTGCTCCTACCAAGGTACGGAGCTCTGCTTTTCGGTCCTTTCGGGTTCAGGGCAAGGCAAAAGGTCAGTCCTTCCCGAGGCAGTCGACGACCAAGGCCGCTTCTAAGCCCAAGAAGCAGCCCTGGAGTGCCAGGCGCCCTTCTTCCAAGCAGGAGGATAAACCTTCTGCCTGATGGGACGGGCCTCCCTCTGGGGGACCCCAGAGTGGGAGGCCAACTTCTTCTATTTGCCCAGTGCTGGCACAATACCACCACGGATGCCTGGGTTCGAGAAGTGGTCTCCCAGGGGTTCGCCCTGTCTTTTCGGCACAGACTGCCCCACCAGTTTTTCTGCACGAGTCCTTCTCAGGATACGACGAAGTCTTTACAGATTCAGGAAGCTATAGAGTCCTTGCTGACAGCAGGGGTCATTGTTCCCGTTCCTCAATTACAACGAGGGACGGGGTTCTATTCTCTGTTTCTGGTGCGGAAACCCAATGGTTCTCATCGCCCTATCCTCAACTTGAAGTCTCTGAACAAATTCCTCAGAGTTCCCAAGTTCAGGATGGAAACGTTACGTTCCATCATTCTGGCGATGGAACCGGGGGATTACATGGTGTCCCTGGATATCCAGGATGCCTACCTCCATGTTCCGATAGCACCTTCGCACCAGCGGTATCTGAGGTTCGCTATCCTTCAACACCATTACCAGTTCCGGGCGCTACCCTTTGGTCTCTCCACGGCACCGAGGGTGTTCACGAAGATTATGGCGGTCATGGCCGCACATCTTCGGAACCAGAATGTACGGCTACTACCGCATCTGGACGACCTCCTGTTGCTGGCGAGTTCCCCGGAGGTACTGCTTCATCATCTCCACTTGACGGTCGCTTGCCTGCAAGCGCACGGGTGGCTGATAAATTGGAAAAAGTCCTCCCTGATTCCATCTCAGTGGATGGTTAATTTGGGAGCCCTGCTAGATTCTCGGCAGCAAAGGATCTTCCTGACCCCGGAGAAGGTCTCCTCCCTGCAGCTGAGGATACACAGTTGCCTGAGCAGTTGCCGCCTGTCGGTCCATTCGGCTATGAGGGTTTTGGGCTCCATGGTGTCAACATTCGACATGGTGGAATTTGCCCAGTTCCATTCCCGGCCTCTGCAGGGGCTGATTCTATCGGAATGGAACGGGTTACCTCACCGGATCCGCTCTCAGTTGCTGGTGTTGTCCCCGGAGGTTCGGCAGTCTTTGGCTTGGTGGCTTCAGACAGCTCATCTGGTCGAGGGGCGTCCCTTTTGGATCCCGGACTGGGTCCTGCTCACGACGGATGCCAGTCTTCGGGGTTGGGGGGCAGTGACCGGCTCGTTGTCACTTCAGGGTCGTTGGTCTGCGGAAGAAGCTCTTCTTCCCATCAACATTCTGGAACTGCGGGCAGTTTATCGGGCCCTGCAGTCGTCCGGTCCCGCTCTTTACGGACGACCGGTTCAGGTGCAGTCCGACACCGCCACCACGGTGGCGTATATCAACCACCAAGGAGGAACTCGAAGTCGGGCAGCAATGTCGGAGGTGTCTCGCATCCTTGCTTGGGCGGAGTGTCACATTCCAGCGATCTCGGCAGTCTTCATTCCCGGAGTCCTCAATTGGGAGGCGGACTTCCTCAGCCATCACGACGTGCATCCCGGGGAATGGTCGCTTCACCCAGAGGTGTTTCAGCTACTTGTGGACAGGTGGGGGCTGCCGGAGCTGGACTTGATGGCCTCCCGTCACAATCACAAGTTGCCCGTTTACGAGTCAAGGACAAGAGACGCAGGCGCCAGTCTGGTAGACGCGCTGTCGGTGAAATGGACGTTTCACCTGGCGTATCTGTTTCCTCCGATATCCTTACTTCCTCGGGTTCTGCGGAAATTCAAGCAGGACGGCGGCACGCTCGTGCTGGTTGCTCCGGCGTGGCCCAGACGTCCTTGGTACTCCGATCTGAGGTGTCTCTCCATCGACGCTCCGTACCTTCTTCCTCAGCGTCGGGACCTGTTGTCTCAAGGGCCCTGCCTTTACCCGGATCTGGGTCGGCTGTCTTAGACGGCGTGGCTCTTGAGACAGACGTCTTAAGGTCTAGGGGTTTCTCCAGTTCAGTCATTGGTACCATGCTTAGGGCACGCAAGCCTGCCTCCGCACGGATTTAGCACAGGGTGTGGTGCACTTACTTTCAGTGGTGTGAATCCAGAAACTATGATCCTCAGGTGTTCCGGGTTTCCAGAATCTTGGAGTTCCTTCAATCAGGTTTGGACCTCGGCTTACGCCTGGCCTCTCTGAAGGTTCATGTGTCTGCATTGTTCGTGTGGTTTCAGCGACGGATTGCTACACTACCGGATGTTCACACCTTTTTCCAGGGTGTTCTCAGGATACAGCCTCCCTTCGTGCCTCCTGTGGCTCCTTGGGACTTGGCAGTGGTGCTACGGGTCTTGCAGGGTCATCTTTTTGAGCCTCTTGAGGCGGTGGACCTCAAGTGGCTGACGTTCAAGACCGTTTTTCTCCTAGCAATTGCTTCTGCCAGGAGGGTGTCAGAGTTAGGGGCGCTTTCCTGTCGCCCTCCTTTTCTGATTTTTCATCAGGACAGAGCGGTGCTCCGCACTCGTCCTGAGTTTTTGCCCAAAGTGGTCTCGAAGTTCCACATTAATCAGGAACTTGTTGTGCCAGCTTTTCAGTCGCCTGATCTTTCAGCTGGTGAGGCTTCCTTAGATGTAGTCCGGGCACTTAGAATCTATGTGGATCGGAATGCTTCGGTTAGGAAGTCGGATTCTTTGTTTGTCCTCTTCGGTTTTCACAAGAGGGGTTGGCCTGCCAACAAGCAAACGTTAGCCCGTTGGCTTCGTTCCGTTATTTGTGAGGCTTATGCACAGGAGGGTTTACCTGTGCCAGCCTCTGTTAAGGCTCATTCCACTCGTTCTGTGGGTCCCTCTTGGGCTGCTAGACGTGGTGCCTCCGCTGTTCAGCTGTGTAAGGCGGCCACTTGGTCTTCAATTCAAACGTTTTTGAGGTTCTATGCGTTTGACACCTTCGCCTCTCAGGATGCATCCTTCGGGCGCCGGGTACTCCTCCTTTCAGCACAGGAGCGTCCCCGCCCTTAGTTGAACTGCTTTGGGACATCCCCAAGGTCAACCCTGTGGACCCCCTATGGACCCTGAAGTAGAAAACAAGAGATATGGTAAGAACTTACCTTTGTTATCTCTGTTTCTAAGAAGTCCATAGGGTCCACAGGGCGCCCGCCCTGACGCACCTGGCTTCAAATGGGCTGTGTGGCTGGTCACCGGTTTTCCGTCTCCCATTTCTGTGAGTATGGTTTCTTGTGTGTTCCAGTCTTCCTTCTCTCTGTTTAGTCTCCTCCTCCGGCCTTAGCTGCTTACCAACTGAGGTGCCTGTGGCCGGGGCTGGGTATAGAGGAGGACGGACCCAAGTGCATCCTGGGAGCAGCAAAGCTTTAACTGCGTGGTGCCCATGGATCCAGATCCAACTATACCCCAAGGTCAACCCTGTGGACCCTATGGACTTCGTAGAAACAGAGATAACAAAGGTAAGTTCTTACCATATCTCTTGTTTTCATGTTTTTTATGTCTGTGTCTTGTTAAGTGCTGTTAGTTCTGTGGCTATTACCCTGTGTCACTGAGGTGTCAGATTACCTGCTATTACTATTAGCTCCCAGCTGCACCTTTTAGCAATCCCAGCCTGTCTACATCTCTGTGTTTTTCTGTGCAAATCTGCACCTGCATATGTAACTATTCCCAGTATATGCATGTGCCCAGTCTGCTCTATGTTTGTCTGTGTAATCCAGCACCTGCACATTTAGCAATCTTCAGTACTTGCCAGTGTCCACGTCTCTCTGTGTTGCTGTGCGAATCAACATCAGCATTTCTAGCTTTCCCAGAATAAGCCTTTTTCCACTCTGCTCTGTGTTTGTCTGTGCAGCCAGCACCTGCATATGTAGCAAACTCCAGTACCTGCCAGTATCCACATCTCCCTGAGCTACTGTGCTAATCAGCACCTGGATTTCTCAGCGATTCTCAGTACATTTCTCAGTAATCTCATGCAAACCTGTGATCAGGATTTGTAATTGTGTTCAAGTATTCTGTTCCATTATAATATTCAAGCATTCAGTTTATCTTCAGTGCTCTAGCATTTGCTTCATTTAATATAGTTTCCAGTTTCCTAAAATTCCCAGGTACCTGTCCAGAGGGCCACGACCTGCTCACTTGGTGCAGCGGAAAACCAAATCCCAATTGGAGGGGTCACAGGAGAAAACCAACAAGTGAGTTAGACTCCGCGCCTCTGGGCAGGTCTAGCCAAACCTGGGTTCGGCCGCAACTAGGAGACCTAGCTACAGTCACTTCCCTAGTCACCCGAACCCCCCGACTTACCGTCCTACACAGAGGAACATTTGCACCGGATCGTGACACCCAGACACTGAATCTGGGCAGTTGAATGTAGTGCCATTTGCAGTATCTTATATGTAATGTTTATGTATATATATGCATTGTATGTGACTTATGCTAGTGCTGACTGTCTGTGCTTTATTCTCTCACCTGTCAGTGTATTTCTATCCCTTTTCTTTACAATCTGCTCTAATACAGGTGTACCTAGAGTGGTTCTGAGACCTCACATGTATATACTATATACTTGTCAATATTTGTGAGGTTTGTCACATACTGTTGCGTGCTGCACGCTGATAATGGGTCCCTGCAGCTAATATTAGCATCAGTCAGGACTGGTATAGCACTGCTTGATATTTCCACAATGATTGTGTTATGAATGTACCTGCACTATTTGCATGAGACCCCCTAGAGCTCGCAGCTGGGGCTCATGCAATAGGCAGGGATCCACGGAAAATAATTTACCTGGAGTAAAGCAGCAAGCAAGGTAGGGGTTAATAGCTGATGCAAGTGTGTGCTGGAGACTGCTGCTGGAAGTAATCAACTGGCAAAGGTGGATATGCACAAAATCAGTTATGCTGGGCATACACTTTACAATTATCTGTCAAATCTGGCTGGTGGGAAGGAAAATCTGGTCCATTTTGTAGTGTTTGGGAGCAAATTTCTATTGTTATTTGCTCCCATACATTACCAGGTTTTCATTCCAACCAGCCAGATTGGACAGATATCTGACAGATAATTGCATAGTGTATGCCCAGCATTAGGATGCAGACCTGGACTTGTAGCAGGCCAACTTTGCAAGATGCAGGCTGGAACAATGTAAAAGCAGCAATGCTGGATTTGGGCTTGGTTGTGGCAGGCCAGCTACTCAGGATGCAGGTAGGAATAATGCTGTAGAACACAATAATTATCAAAACAGTGATGTCTGTATCATGCGCAAAGGTACTATCACAAGTCAATCTTTGCGAGTGACACCTAACACTCGTGCAGACACAATTGCAAAAGAGAAATAAAGATGACTCATATAAGTGCCTTGGATTGATAGGAAACGTCAAGTAGTAAAATATGAAGATTATAGTTTAAAAGTTTATAGTCATTTATATATCCTTTGATCCACAGGAACCTTTCTGTTGTTCTCGGGCTTAATGTTGTCTCTCAAGATTTCCAATGTAGGAAGTACCACTCCTAATGCATGTATAGCAAATTAGAGAGAAAAGCAACATAGCATAAAACCTTTTATTAATGTAAAAAAAATCATAAGTGCGTACAATGCACTCCTACCAGATGCTGTGTGAGAAGAGTTTTTTCTCCAAAAAGTGGGCACAGCCATGGGCACTAGGTTCGCCCCTAGCTATGCCAACATATTCATGGGACAATGGGAACGGACCATGGTATGGCAGAATAATCCATTCAGGGCGAACCTAGTGTCCTGGAAACGTTATATAGATGACATTTCCCTCATTTGGAGAGGGAATAGAGAAAGTTTGGAAAACTATATTATATTCCTCAATAACAATGATTGGAATTAAAAATCACTTCTTCAATAAGTGAGTCAAATATTGACTTTCTGGACATTACAATCTATATAGATGGAGGCCAAATACAAACAAGGAGCTATATAAAACCCACTGATTCTAGGACATATATAAACACTGAGCTGCCACCACGACAATTGGCTTAACTCAATACCAAGTGGCCAATTTAAATGTTTAAAGAGAAATTGTACTAATACGGACGTTTTTAGGAATCAGGCAGAAGAAATGACAGAACGGTTTTTGTCATGTGGTTATACGAAGGCAGTAGTTGAAAAGGCGGTATTGGATGCAACAATAATCGAAAGGAAGGACCTATTCATTAATAAGGAAACCATACCAACACCAACTAGAAATGCAAAATTTGACTGGGCATTTATAACGGACTTTAATTCTCAACACACACTACTAGAGAAGAGTCTTAAAAAATATTGGCCTATCCTACAGAAAGATCCAGTGGTTGGTCCTAAATTACCCTTGAAACCAACCTGTATATATAGAAGGGCTCTGAACCTGAGTAATGAGTTAGTGAAGAGCTTTTTGGCTCCTGAAAAAATCAACCATGTGAAATCTACAGGTTTTTACAGGTGTGAAAATTGTATGGGGTGTAGGACTGTCAAAAATACCAGCACACAAAAAGTAGACAAGTTTGAGATTAATGGGAAAGTATGTGAAATTAAAGACTTTATCACATGCAATTCCAAAGATGTGGTATACGCTAGGGAGTGCAAGTGTGGAAAATTCTATATAGGCCGAAAATCGAGGCCATTAAAGGTCCGCATAGGTGAACAACTTAGAAACATTAAGAAGGGCCTTGAAACCCACTCTTTATCCATGCACTTTAAAAAGATTCACAAATGTTTGGTTTCTGAAATAAATAATTTTTATGGGATACATGCAATAAAAAAACAGGACAGAGGACAAGATGTACCTGAAAAATTAGCGAGAACAGAAATTAAATTAATTTATTGTTTTAACACTTTATGTCCCATGGGTCTCAATCAAGATTTTGAGCTAAAATGGTTTTTATAGTGTTTTTACTAGTATTTATTGCGAACTTTGCACGTTTCATCCAACCTTTGCACCCATACAATAAAACCTGCCCAAAATTACCTATTAGAAGGTCTATATGGTATGTGGCTGTACATATGTCATTTGCCCTTATTAAAAATGGCCTTTTCTATGTATTCCCTTTCTAAATATTTCCTCTTTAAATTATCTTCTGGAACACAATTTATCTTAGAATGTTTTTAAACTGTTTATTATACTTTTTTATGATGCCTAAAGATGATGGCTTTGAACTAGTAATAATCAATACCGCGTTTTTAATCTGCTAAATAGATTACACTTCCGGCTCCATGGGGCAAATAATGCAAGGGAACTACAGTTCCCAGTAACCAACGGGATAGTTTGTAAGCACGTCCACTTCCGGTCCCTCAGGGGATGAGGGATGTGGTTACTGGACGTGAAAGACGCACACACTTACTTCCGGGTCCGCGAGGCTAATACATGCGAGCGCCGGAAGCAGTGAGGACACGGGGATGGTAATGAAAAAGTTACACCCCGGATGCCCATGCAGACGGACTAGGCTATGTATTCAAATGATTGTCTCTTAGTTTCTGTCCAAATCAGATTGACAGCTCTAACAGCCTATGACTGATTAAACAGCTCTAGCAGCTTTTTACAGATTGACAGCCAGATTATTTGAGGATCATTTTAAATGTTATTTTTTATTCATATGTGTAAGGAAAGTGCATTCCACTTGTTTTTATTGATACATAAATACTGTTGGATGTTTTTATATTATAATGTATCTTTATAATGTGTTTTGTATATTGCATTGTTAATGAACACCATTTGATAACTATGTGACTGATTAACACTGGTATAAATACCAGTTACTTCAGCATTCCCCTGTACCTTGATAAACACCACAGGATGGTCGAAACATGTTGGTGAGGGGGATCTCTGCAACTGTTCTGTGACATATAAGGAGGACCAAACATTCCAGCTGGTGGCATACCCGGGTTTATTTAAAAACCACTGCTTGAATTGAGGCCCTGTTTGTCTCACACCGCATCTTGTAGGAGTGCATTGTAGACACTTATGATTTTTTTACATTAATAAAAGGTTTTATGCTATGTTGCTTTTCTCTCTAATTTTCTATACATGCATTAGGAGTGGTACTTCCTACATTGGAAATCTTGAGAGACAACATTAAGCCCGAGAACAACAGAAAGGTTCCTGTGGATCAAAGGATATATGAATGACTAGGAATAATGTTGTACCTGTAATGCTATATATGAACTTGGTTGTGGCAGGCCAGCTACTCAGGATGCAGGTGTGAATATTGTTGTACTTGCAATGTTGGATATGGCCTTGATTGTGGTAGACCAGTTACTCAGGATGCAGGTGGGATTTTGTAACAGAACCAGTACTTTATATGGTTAAACTGACAGGTGAATGCAAGTTGGAGTTTGTAGCAGAATCTGTACTTGAAATGGTTGAACTGGCAGGCAGATGCAGGTTGGAGTTAGTAGCAGAACCAGTATGTGATGTAGTTGAACAGGCAGGATGAAACCACAGGTACACGCTGGACTAGACACAAAAGGTAAGCTGGAGAGTCTTGGTAAGGCACAAACACGTAGCAGGAATGGACACGGGAACAGGCAGAATCCAGCAGGACACAGGAGTAGGACTGGCAGGGACAGGACACAGAGGACAGAGTCTATGAGCAAGGGTATTCAATAGCAGGATACTGGACACAGGAGCTAAGAAGCAAGGAACTGCACAGCATGCAGCGACCACGTGAGCCTCCACTAGGTGCAGGAACTAGTAATATCACCGGCAGGCAGGATCAGACTCGAATCCTTAATGAAGGGAGAGGTCTCCTGTGATTGGTCACTCAGGCTGAGGTCAGGTAACGAGACTACCAACAGGTGAGTAACTGCACGTAGCAGCCAGAGTCCAGGTAGTTAGGATAACCACTGAGAGCCAATCAGGCAGAGAGCCGCAGCGGCACATATAACAAATTGTTAGGCAGATATGTCTGAACAGGAAATAGAGCATGATACTGCACCCATTTTTGCTATCCTGCAAGCCATGTGCTGCAGGTGTGAGTACGGAGGATTTGACTCAGGAAGAGTTATGTATGAGGGGCCGGGCCCCTTACATGATCCCCCTTGGGTGGTTTATTTCTCAAGGCCCTGGCCTCCATAGTTGTAACCCACTTGGGGTTGCTTCAACATGCTACCCTTCACTCTCAGGGTATCTCACAGTTCTTGCGGTTTACCCCTGTGACACAGACTATTGCTCCCTACCAGGGTTTTTCAAATTCCCTCAGGTACCACAACAGTTTGTCATTTCCCTTGCAGGGATTACCACAACAGCCACCATGGGTGGATGTCGTTTCTAAGAAACATAAGATGGCGTAATAAACGCCCTGCGGTTAATTCCCAGTTTGCACTGCTGTCTAACACAGATCGTCAGCCAAGGTGGCACTGGATGATGTATCGGACTCCTATCCCTTTCACACAAGGGGGGCCTAAAACAAGTATTATCCCTGCTTGGGTGCTGGCAGTCATGTCCATCCTAGTTATAGAGGATGTTGATCCTGCACCTATATCAAATCACCCTCAGTTTAAGCATTAAAGTGTCTTCAGCTGACCAGCGGGTGGATCACATGGCGGGGGTCTGACAATAGCCAGATAAGAGGTATCACAAGAGCGTTTGGCCTCATGTTTCCCATTCCCTGAGGGTCATTGCAAGTAATAGGAATCACCTCCTGGGGTGGATTCTCATGTTATTCATCTGATTAAGAGCACTACTACGCCTCCCATCCCTGCTCTGACTGACTGATTCTACAGGATATGGAGGTGGTAGCTTTGCCTGAAATTAATATACTCACTTTCAGGGACTGTTGCCCATCCAACCATGGCTATCGCATGGGTGGCTAATGCTATTGAGTGCTGGGCTGATGCATTTGTAGACCTTTTTCCCTCAAAAACTTCTGGGGATCAGAGGCCTTTTGCTGCTCACATTCAAAATGCAGTTTCATATGTTGGAGTAACAACATTGAATGCAAGTCTCCTAACTTTCAGAGTTTCGGCTGCGACTGTATCCATCACCATACCCTATGGCTGCGCTCATGGAAGGCAGAGGTGGACTCCAAGATAGGCCTTGAAATGGATTACCCTATACTGGGAATATCTTGTTTGGTCTTGACCTTGACAAGATTGTAGCATCGTGGGCAGTGTCACAAATGGTAAATTTCCGTCTTCAGCTACTTCCACTGCAAGGCCTCGGACTAAATCTGTTAAGTCTTTTTGTCCTCGGGGAAAGCCTAAAGGCCAGTCTTTTCCTAGGCTGTCAGCCTCCAAGAGGGCTGCCTTACCCAGAACCAAGCAGACCTGGAACTCCAGATGCCCTGCTTCTAAACCTGAGGATAAACCTTCAGCCTGATGGGACAGGCCTTCATCTGGGGGATCCCAGAGTGAGATACCGACTTTTTCAGTTCACCCAGTGCTGGTGTCAAGTCACCACGGATGCTTGCGTAAGAGATGGGGTCTCACAGGCATGCCCTCTCATTGCTCAGATGATCTCCCCACATGTTTTGCTACACAGGCCCTTCTTCAGACCCGAACAAGGCCTTACTAATCCAGAAAGCTATACAGTCCTTGAGGTAAGCAGGGGTAATTATGCCAGCCCCACTATCTCAGCGAGGGACTGGTTATTCTACTTTCTTTCTGGTCAGAGGCTAAATGGTCCTCATTGGCCTATCCTTTATCTCAAATCCCTGAACCAATTCCTAAAGGTGCCTAGGTTCAGGAGGGAACCCCTACGCTCCATCTGCTGAACTAGGGAACCTGGGGACTTTATGGTATCACTGGATATTCAGGACGTGTACCTACAGGTACATTTAGAGCCCTCTCATCAGTGTTATCTCAGGTTTGCTTTGCCACAGCAACACTTCCAATTTTCAGGTTCTGCCCTTTGGGCTGTCCACAGCCCCACTGGGGTTTACCAGATTTAAGGCTTTCTTATGGTATCGTACCTGTAGCTATGATCCTCAGGTGTTTTTCGATTTCCAGTAGTTCTGGCATTCCTTCCAGCTAGCTTAATTCTAGCCCTCTGCCTGGCCTCCCTGAAATTGCGGGTCTCTGCTCTGCCAGTATGGTTCAGATGTGTGAGTTGCTCCACTCCCGGGTATTCAGACCTTCCTTCAGGGTGTTTTCTGGATTCTACCTCCCTTTATACCCCCTAGGGGCTCCTTGGGTTTGGCAGTGGTTCTTCATGCCCTCCTGGGGCCTCCATTTGAACTACTAGTTTTGATAGCCCTTTACGTGGTTTTTGGCTTAGACTCTCTTTCTTTTGGTGTTTGCATCAGCCAGGAGAGGGTCGGGATTGGGAGCATTCTCATGTGGCTCCCTCTTCCGGATATTTCACCAAGACAGGGTTGTGAGTCGCACTCACCCTGTGTTTCTTCCTAGAGTGGTTTTTCAGTTCCATATTATTCAGGAACTTATTGTAGCAACATTTCAGTCACCAGTCCTCTCGGCTGGTGTGGCCTCGTTGACTGTGGTCCGGCCTCTCAGGATTTACGTGGTCCATACCAGTTCTTTCCGGAAATCAGACTCCTTATTTTGGATTTCACAGGAAAGGATGGCTGGCCCATAGACAAACATTGGCTAGATGGCTTCGTATGACTATCTCAGGGGCCTACCCATAGGAAGGCCTTTCTGTTTCGGTTTCTGTTGATGCTTATTCTACTTGGGCTGTGGGCCCCTCATGGGCGGCTCGCTGTGGTGCCTCGGCTATTCAACCTTGCAAGGTGGCCATATGGTCTTCTGTCCAGCTCTTTCTAAGGTTTTATGCCTTGCATTTCTTTGCCTCTCAGGATGCTTCCTTTGGGTGACAGATTCTCCTCTTAGCACAGGAGCGTCCTCACCCTTACAAGGACTGCTTTGGGATATCCCCAAGGTCAACCCTTTGGACCCTGAAGAAGAAAATTAGAGATATGGTAAGAACTTACCCTTGTTATCTCTCTCTCTTTGAAATCCATAGGGTCCACAGGGCACCTGCCCTGACGCACCATATGGGCTGTGTTACTGGTCACCGGTTTCCCATCTCCTCTGTGAGTATGGTTCTTGAGTGTTCCAGTCTTCTCTCTTTCTTTCCTCCTCTGGCCTTTGGCTACTTACAAACTGAGGTTTCTCTGGCTTGGGGGCGGTGTTATAGGGAGAGTGGACCCAGTGCATCCTGGGAGCTGAAAGCTTTAACTGCATGGTGCCCGGAATTGGTTCCCAACCTATACTCCCAAGATCAACCCTGTGAACCCTATGGACTTCGAAGAAAGAGAGATAACAAGGGTAAGTTCTTACCATATCTCTCATTTTAACTACAACAATTATATTTCACAAAATAAATAGTTTTTTTTTTATCATTTATCCACACTTATGCAAATATGCAAATAACAGCCCTATGACTCAATTTAAGAAGCTAAAATACTTTCATTAGGTCTATGAATACACTTCTATATTTATTTCCAGGGTCAGTGAGGCTTTTTATGGGGTACAGACTGATTTCCCCAAAATAAGCTGTCCTTTTAGCTCATTTCGCCATTCGCTGCATTCACACATCTGCCTGTTTTGGAATTGATTAGGACAAAAAGCGAGAACACACATTGTGAAAGTATGCATTAACTTTGCATACAAACAGGCGAATGAGGCAAAAAGATTGCAGCAGGGAATGCATTTAGCCGGCAGCGACTTTTCACCTGTATTTGAATCTGGCCCTTAGTACATCTCCCCCTTGGAGAGCAAGATAAGTGGAGAAGTTGCCCAAAGCAAGCAATCCACCTCTGTCAGTTATCTAGCACAGTCGTTAAAATGACAGACGCTGATTGGTCAGTTTGGGCAACGTCTACACTCTCTCCAAGGCTTGATACATCTCCCCACTAAGTGATTTATTTATCATATTTGCTTATCTAATAGTGTATGTTTTGGCATTCTGGTTATGGACATAGGGCCTGATTCAGAGCCGCTCATAAGTGGCAGCTCGTTCGCTCCGAGCGATGTTTGCTCAACTGCGCATGCGTACGGATCGTTATACGCATGCGCGAACCAGTCAGTGTGGCCGAAATTCATGTGCTCGCAAAATAGCGAATGCCTGCTAATTTGAGTGACAGGATGAGGTGTATGTGGGTGGTAACAGGGGAAGGTGCTTGAAAACGGGGAGTGGAGATCCGATCGCAGGCATGCCAAAAGGTCAAAACGGGCATTTTATGGGTGTGCATATTTAAAACAGCAGCGTCATTGACCACGTCACTGGGTTATTTTATAGCCAGAACTGCTCGCAAAATTGTGGTAGCAAAAACCAACCACAAGAATAGCGAGCAGCTCATACCCTGTTCGATGTACTCGATTAATCTAATAAATAGCGGACATGACGTAGGATGCGAGCGGACAGGGGGGGTAGTTTCCCAAAAAACGACCGCAAGTTTTGTTCGCTCGTTCAGACCTAGAGGCGTGAACAGACCGCAAACAGTGAACGGTTCATTTGAATAGCCACCCCTATTTTCTGGACGAGCGAGCGCAAATAGCGACCAGCTCTGAATCAGGCCCATAATTATATAAAAACATTCAAAAGCTGCAACATTTTATCCTTTATATGAAATCAGTAGGTAGAATTACACATGGCAATACAAAATAGTGGTTGCTCATATCAGCTTAATGGTTTTTGACAGGTGCTTGGAAAAGGAGGGCTTTACTCTGAACTACAGAAAAAAATTAAATAATAATAAAAAAGAGTTTCCCTCCAGCACGCTGCAAATGACCAGACTAAAGTCTTGATCACTATATGATAACCGAAATCCAGAGGTCTTTGTTGCATATATCTGCAAATACACGATTAAGCGCCGGGCCTTGTCAGTACTGGCGTCCCTAATGCTACATAATAATAGCACCCACTCTGGGTCATGATTCCATATAGTTGTGCCACATGATAACAGCACATACGTAAATATACTGTATTTAAGTTGACAGCCAACTCACCTAGAAGTTACCCCAGAAATCTCCAAATAGCACTACAGGAACCAGCACACCCTCCCATTGCTGGTCCCATCCATGCCTCTCTGGCAGGGCTGTAGCTAGGGTAGTGCGGCCGCTGCCATCGCACAGGGCACCACAGGTCAGGGAGCGCTGTTTGGGCCTGACAAATTTCTGTTTATTATCATTATTGCTTGTAGCTTTCTCTTATTTCATCCCCAGCATTTCCTGGCCTCCCCTATCTCTTCTCTGGCCCTTCCCCATGAAGCCATGGCCCTTTTTTGGGTGCATTATGTCACTTTGAAAAATGAGGGGGGCTCTTTCTGACACAGGGCACTTAAAAGTCTAGTTACGGCTCTGCTCTCAGGACAGCAATACAAAATAGTGGTTGCTAATGTCTTCTTAATGGTTTGTAAAAGGAATTACAGATGGTCCATGTGGCAGGACTTCTTTTGGTCTTACTAACATTGCAATTCTGGCATAGGACAAGTGAAGCTTGCACGGAGAGGTCACAATCCTTCCGGCTATTAATTAGGGTTACACATTGTTTGTGTGCTTTGGCACACCTGGGATCAGCCGTGTAATTCCTGGGGAGACAGGAATTACAGCTACTATAATGGTTTGGTTTCTATCCGATGTCTACGAATCATAGAGGTTTCAACTTCAGAATTTCCTCCTAGCGCTACTGAATACCAGTAAATTATATCGTACAATGAGTGCACTCTAATAGGGCTGCGGTAAAACCAGAGACAACGAATCACAATGAATGAAAGCCCAAAGTACCATCTACCAAGAATGTATCATTTTTGTCTCTAGCCAAAAATGTTCACAGATTTAAAATGTTACCATTAAAGACAGATACTTTTCTAAGGGCCCCATACCTTTCCCATGATTCCCCATTCTGCCTGCGCAGACTCGATCGGCACATCGATGATCGGCGATCCATTGGCGGATTGGGAAAATTCAGCATGTTAAAAATTCCCAACTGGGTTGGAATCGGGGAATCAAGGTATTTCAACATGTTGAATATCCCCAGTCTCATGGCCCCCACCTCGGCAGAGGGCCGGATTCAATTAGATACGAAAAGTGCAGGTTGGAGATAAGTTTCCGCCTGTTTTCAAAATATCTCCATATTCAATTCCAGGACGATTTCGCTTAAGCGGAAACTCAATGCATTGTAATAGGCGGAAAAGTATCTCCTATGAATAGCAGGTGAAAAAAGTGCAAAATCATTATTTTGGGGTGCAAACGTGGGGAAATGACTTGGGACAGCCCCCCAAAGGACAAAACAGCAAAAAAATTACCTCAGAACACCCCAAAAAAAGGCATTTAATTTTTTTGGGCAAAAATTTTAAAAGTGGGGGGACAAGTATAAAAACTAGCGAAATAAGGTTCTTGGGGTGCTGTAAGGAGGGGCCAAGTGTTTTTGGGATTGCTGATGCATGTATGAGGGTGGTTTTTCACGTTTTTTAAAAGCTCACTTTAGAGACATAAAAATATGTACCCATTTTCAAGTACCCCAAATGTGACAGGACTACTTATTTTCACCAAAAAATACTGTTTATGCCATTCTTCACCACTTTTTCAAAGACGCTAAAAAGAAGCTATTTAAACTACTTAAGTACCCCAAACACTTTTATTAGGGCTATTAGTACACATCTACATTCATTCCCTATGTTAGTGCATCTTTTTTTGGGAGTACAGACTGATTTCCCCACTTCTGACAGTACTTTCCGCCTATTCCGCATTCGCCGCTTTCCGTTTTCGCCTGTTTAGGAATTGAATAGGGAGAAAAGTGGGGACACGAGCGTAAAGTTTTCGCCTCTGAAACAGGCGAAGGA
Source organism: Taudactylus pleione (assembly GCA_031769625.1). NCBI lineage: Eukaryota > Metazoa > Chordata > Amphibia > Anura > Myobatrachidae > Taudactylus > Taudactylus pleione. Next base: position 9,461,519 of record JAUIMM010000651.1, read on the forward strand.
GGCAGAAAGTCAGACAGGCGAAACTTTTCCAACTTTTCGCCTCTTATACCCCTTTTACACCGGAGCAAAAACCTGGGTTTTTGCTGGGTCTACCCAGGTCGCAGCTCAGTGTAAAAGGGTCCCTCAAAAATAACCTGGGTCAAGTGACCCTGCAATCCAACCCAGGTAGCTACCAGGGTTGGACCCAGGATGGACCCAGGTAATGGTGCAGTGTAAACGGTGCAACCCGGGTTATCTGACCTGGATCATGCCTAAAATGAGCGGATTGGTGGTTGTGGAGCATTCACCTCCCACTTTTTATGACCTCACAGGTTTAGCAGGGCAGACCTGAGTTCAGTGTGAACAGGGCTAACCTGGGAGTAACCCAGATCAAAGGTGCAGTGTAAATGGGTCTGACCTGGGTCTGACCAGGGTTGGAACCATGTCCAAAAACCCAGGTTGGACCTGGGTTTTTGGTGGAAAAGAGGTATAATTGAATATGGGCCAGAATGGGGAATTGCAGCAATTCCTCGCATTTGTGTGGGCCTCTTTACTGTCATCATCTTTACTTAAACAAATGTATACGAGCGCCATCTTGTGGTGTCAAATATATTTCTTCTTTAAACAAGATAATTAGTTTTCCAAAGCTAACTGGTACTCAAACAAGTACTGCAGGCATTCCAGCTGCACATTAATCAGTTTATTCATCTGCCATTGGATGAGAAACCTCTTGTTCCCATCAAATAGCAGTTTCATGACATTGCTGGTTTCCCGCACGTTTGGTATTTAGTGGCGGCCCCTACCTATAACTACCAGGGGGGGGGGGGTCTGTTCTGTGCCGATCTATGCAGCCAGCAGAGAGTAAATTAATCCTGAGGTTAAGCAAACTCTGGGACAGCCTTAAAATATATATATATATATATATCCAATAGTGCGGCACTCACAGCGCTTGATAGAAGAAATAAATAGCACATACACAAGATGTATATCAACCTTTCAATCTATTTTGATTTTCTTCAGGACATATACAAAATGCAAAACATCTTACCTTTTATCCCACAACCCAGCACATGTCACAACAGCCCGCCGGAGCCCCGACCAGGCGCACCAAAATGACGTCATCGCGTATCCACGCGACGCATGTCAAGTGATCACCATCACCATGACAACAGAAAACATTTCTTTCGTAGACGTAATTATCCTCGGACAGCTATGGATACTGATACGTCAGCAGAGAGCAACAGTAATACCAGTGACACTGATGTGTCAAGTAGGAGACAAAGGGGCCCTACCATCCCTTTAGGGGTGACTACACAAACCCAAGGGGGCCTAAGAAACGACCAAACAGAAGGGGCAGCCAAAATAGGCGTCAGCGGACGTGGAAGAAAACCTCCCGCTCAACCCAAGAAGAAATAATTGTCAATTTTTCTTCTTATATATTGTCTGATTGTGAACGTACTGTACTTTCTAAGGGTTTATCTTTTGTCCCTTCTAATAAGTTTAATGATTTGAAATGGCAAAGTGAAAAGCATAATCTTCATCAAAAACTTAAATTAAAAGAATTTTTTTCTAAAACCGATAACGGAGTGAACCAGCCGGTTGATGTTATTCCGGATAAGTTGAAGCATTTGAAACCACATTTGACCCACTTTCCAATAATCCATCGATTAAGACTTTTATGAGAGTCTTGGAGCGAGATGTCTCCCAAATTGTACAGAATCAAAAATCGATATATCCTAATCTCACTATGGATGAAAAGAAAGCGTTATGTCGTTTGAGGGATAATGACCAGTTAATAATTCGACTCGCCGACAAGGGGGGAGCTATTGTTCTCCAGGATCTCTCAGATTATTGTACAGAAATTTATCGTCAATTAGGTGATACTGAAGTTTATTGCAAATTGAGGGGTGACCCTACTGTTGCATTTCGTAAATCCCTTGTGGAGATATTATGTCTGGCTAAGGATACTTCTCTTATCAATGAGGAACTGTGTACCATTCTATTACCGGAGTTTCCGATTACACCGTTGATATATACTCTACCGAAGATCCATAAGGGGATAATCCCCCCACCTCGGAGGCCGATTATCTCAGCTCGTGGATCCCTGTTTCAACCATCTTCCATATATTTGGACTCCATTCTACAACCATTGATACGTGGACATCCACATTTTCTCTTGGATACTACTATGTTTTTGAAGGAGCTTAGAAAATTGGATAATCTGCCAGAGAATTTGTGGCTGGTGACAGCAGACGTCACAAGTCTGTACACTGTCATCCCACATTCAGAGGGTTTAAGATCAGTTAAGCAGTTGTTAGTGAATAAAAGTTTGTTTGATGGGGTACACATTGATATTTTATTAATGTTACTGGAATTGATTTTGACCAAAAATTTATTTTTCTTCAATAATGAATATTATTTACAAACTAAAGGCTGTGCCATGGGCTCTTCCGTGGCACCAGCCTACGCTAATATTTACATGTTTGATGTTGAAGATAAGATATTTTTTGAAAAACAGGAGATTTGTGATAATATTTTATAAGAGATTTATTGACGATCTATTTCTTATTTGGTGTGGTACCAAGGAAAAATTGGAAGAAGTCTTTGTGTCACATAATTCCTCAGATAGTCCTGTAAAATTCACATTTAAGATGGATAAAAGCCAAATTGAATTTCTGGATGTACAAATAGGCCTTACTAAATCTCATATTGATACTTCGGTGGTTAATAAACCAACTGATCAGAATACGTTTTTATATGCTAGTAGTTGCCACCCTAGGAATATGAAACTTGGCATTCCCTATTCACAAATGATTCGGGTTATGCGTATTAATAGTGATCCTATTAAGGCAGAAGTACAAATTGATAACCTTATTGATCGCTTTGTGATGAGGGGTTATGACCATAAATACCTAGTGGGGTTAAAACATAAAGTACTTCGATTTGACCATGAGGCTTTATTGGTTAATAAACAAATGAAGGAGTTTACTAATAAATTCCCTTGGGTGACTCAGTATAATATGGTTTCATCTAGTATTAATAAGATATCAAAAAAACACTGGAATTTGATTCAGTCGGATAAAGATCTTGGATTATCAGAATGTAAACTTATGCCATGCTATTCTAGGTCCCGAAATTTACGTGATTTATTGGTTAAAACTGATGTCTCTGGTCTGGTTAAAAAACCCACAGCAGTTAATTTTCTTGCTAAGAAACCTGGCTGTTATTAACTGGTGATGTTTTTTTCCATCCACACTCAGGTAAAAAACTGTATATTAGACACCATCTTACCTGTGATTCAACCTATGTTGTATACCAGATTTTATGCCCTTGCGGCTATGTGTATGTTGGCAAAACATCTAGGAAATTTAAAGAGAGGATGGGTGGGCACCGGTCATCTATACGTGCAGCCTTACTGAATGGAAGTAGTGACCAGCCAGTTGCCCGCCACTTCCTGGAGGCTGGACACAGTTTGGCCACTCTTCGTTACAGGATGATCGACCATATCCCCCTACTTAAGCGAGGGGGTGATCGGAATAAGATCTTACTTAAAAGGGAAGCGTTTTGGATACATTTTCTTGATGTGATTTATCCGAGAGGTTTGAATGAGGTTCAACCTTTGACTTGTCTGTTTTAAATTTGGTGTTGAACATGATCCCTGTATATTTGATATCCTTAATGTGATGATCTGTATATGTACTAATTTCTCTTATGAGAAAGCTCTCTTATAGCTTCTCATAGTTTCTATGTATTGTGCAGGGTTAATGTATGGCATAAGTCTATGCACAGCTTGTTTTAAACTACTGTCTTGTGTTTTCATAATCTATGTGTTCGTGAGATGTGTTTATGTGTTAATGTTTTCTGTTGTCATGGTGATGGTGATCACTTGGATACGCGATGACGTCATTTTGGTGCGCCTGGTCGGGGCTCCGGCGGGCTGTTGTGACATGTGCTGGGTTGTGGGATAAAAGGTAAGATGTTTTGCATTTTGTATATGTCCTGAAGAAAATCGAAATAGATTGAAACGTTGATATACATCTTGTGTATGTGCTATTTACTTCTTCTATCAAGCGCTGTGAGTGCCGCACTATTGGATATATTTACATGCGCGATCACTATTTGAGGGCATCGGGCCAAGCTACTTTCTTTTGTGAGTGCCAGACTCTCTTGACTACTATATATATAATATATATATATATATATATATAAAAATTAGGGGGGCATCCAATTAGGTGCAATCATCTCGCACTCACAAGAAGTGCAGCTATATGCCGCAATTATGGTACCTCTGGAATGGCAGATTTTTGTTTCAGCGTGCGAGTCCAAGTTGCGAGGGAGGCGAGTTCCGATGCCGTTGCCAGTATTTACATGCTGTCGCAATGGAACCTTGCCACCCTCGTTGCGGGTGCGAGATAATTGCACCTATTTGAATTCCCCCCTCAGGGTGTTTGCAGCTCTTGGTTGCATTGGGCACATTGCTTCACTGCAGTAGTACACATAGTGAACTCGGTGCCCCATTATAAGTATGGGAATGTAATCCGACCATTGCTATTTCTGAGGTTGTGCAAAATTCAAGTGTATTTACAGAGTAGGAATGGCTGGGTGCTCCCCCTCATGGAGGGGAATGTCCCTACAAGTGCATGCTGACAACCCCTTTCTGTCACGTTGCAATACAAATCTGCAGCTAGCGTGGAACGCACTTGTTCTGCCAACTCTACCCATTGGACAGCGCAAAATTTAACACATCTACAAAAGCCGCCATCTTGCCCCATTAATCATGCAGCTTCGCAGAGAACTGGGCCCACTAGTAGCAACAGTGCTCATGTCCACATGCATAAAGGGGGTGCTGCTATAGTCTCAATTTAAATTCTTTTGAATTCTAGTTTCTACTTTTTTGCGTAACTTTTGTTTGTCCCAAATCGACGTAAAACTAATGGCGCAGGAGGCATCTTGTGTACATAGATGCTTCCTGCAGGGCTCTGAGATCTGCTTCTGCATCCGAGGATGCAGCTTCAGATCATCTGTGTGAACATCGGCCACCTGTATAGCCCTCAGGTTACTCAGGACAACCGTGAAATCCACGACGCCGGGGCCAGCGAAGCTGCATCAGAAGATGCAGACATTGGCTTCAGGATGCCCAGAAAACGGGTTGACGCCCCCTTTTCAAAAATCGCAGACACCGATTGCCACTTGCGCAGTACAGATCCTGTGCATGCGCTGATCTGAAACCATCGGTGTTGAATGCAAACCATCGGGCTTGCGCACAGCTCTGAATCAGCCCTATGGTCAGAGCAACAAACGATATATATCAGTGGTGCATAGGCGATTATGTACACCCGCTATGTCTGTGAACTACGTTGTTCACAGACATATCTGATCACCCCTGCAGTGCAGCCGATGACGATATATCTATCAGACATTGTTTCATTTGGCTCTTCGTACGGCTGACCCCCTATGTCACCCGCAGAATCCATTGAATATAACATCATAAGTGGTCGGGCATATACAAATAGCTTTGCTGGCAGGCATGTTGTGTGGACAATTGGTAACTGTATATTCACTTACCAGTCGTTTATATAGGTCGGCCGACCTGTCAGCCAGGTGTGTACTCAGCTTTAATTCCCAAAATTTCATGGTTCATTCTAATGGCTCTAGCCAGAGACTCCTTGCAAAAGACAAATATCAGGGATGACAATGAACTGCCCTGCCTGGCACTGAAAGGAAACACGGCAGAAAGGGCGCCATTAATCTAATTTTAGCTGAGGGTTGAGTACACGGGCAGGATCTGGGAGCGAGATACCCTGACCCATATTCTCCAGAACTTTGGGCCTGATTCAGAGCCGCTCGTAAGCGGCCGCTCGTTCGCTCTGAGCGATGTTCGCACAACTGCGCATGCGTATGGGTTGTAATATGCATGCGCGAACCAGTCATTGCGGTCGGTAATTGTGTGCTCGCAAAATAGCGAGTGCCTGCTAATTTGAGTGACAGAATGAGGCGTTTGTGGGTGGTAACAGGAGAAGGTGCTTGAAAACGGGGAGTGGAGATCCGAACGCAGGCGTGCCAAACGGTCAAAGTGGGCGGTTTAAGGGTGTGCATAATTAACAAAGCAGCGTCATCGACCACGTCACTTGGTTGTCTTTTAGCCTGAACTGCTCGCATGATTGCGGTAGGAAAATGCTACCACAAGCACTGCGAGTAGTTCAGACGCCTTTCGATGTACTCGATTAATCTAATAAACAGCGGAGATGACGTAGGATGCGAGCGGCCAGGGGGCGTTTTTAAAAAAATAGCGAGCGCATGTTTCGTTCGCTCATTCAGACATAGAGGCGTCAACAGACCGCAAAGAGCGAGCGCTCTATTTAAATATCCGGCCCCTTTTTCTGAATGAGCGAGTGCAAATAGCATCCAGCTCTGAATCAGGCCCTTTAACCATAAAGAAGCAGTCAATCTGGTCATATGCACTTTCAATGTGGGTTGAGAGCAGGATGGCATTTGGAGGAGTCATCGAGACCTGGTAGATCAGTGTGATCTTGGTGGGACGAATTCCACTTGTTTCTTATAAATAATATTGGGCAGTATAGTTGTAAAGCAATTCGCTATAATCATCAACAGTTTGATGTCTGTGTTCAGTAGAGAAACTGGTCTATAATTGGAGCAGTGGGTGTGATCCTTACCGACCTTTGGAATAGCTAATATGGTCCTCAAGGGTCTGGGGGTAAAATGGTTTAATTTCTGAGACCTCGGCCCAAAGGGGATGTAGCAGTTGCCTCATCTAGATTCTCCATTGTGAGGGGGTGAATTAGATGCATGATTAATATGTTTAGCAGTGTCCCGTTTTATGTCATCTTTAAATGTATGGCTATAAGAAGCGATACTATACATGCAGAACAGATTAGGCTCATTGTGCAATTCAGTATTGGAAAACTGCTCACTCCAAGGTAGTCCCAAAACCAGCAAAGTCGATAGGAGTCAGCAAAAAATAAATAGCTGAATTATGAAAGCAAAGAAGCATGTGTAGTCCAGATCATTTTTCTGAGAGTGCTGAGCGTAAGGGCTATAAACCAAACTATCAATGTAATTGTAGCTATAGAGATCACCAATGCAATATCAGTGCATGACCACCAGAGGGCAATGAAGCCTAACAATTAAGCTGATCTTACTGTATAAACTCACCTTAGATACAGTTTCTGATACACTCACTAGTCACTACAATTCAGGTATATGTCTCTGACAGCTTGTCTTGCAATTGGCTGGTACTTGTAGGCTGTTGACATTTTCAGTAAGTTGTGAGCTTACCTGAGTATAAGTAATCGCATGAGTAGTAAATTTAGCCACAACCTTCTGATCATCTCACCTCAGAACAGGTGGGGAGATCAACACCAGGAGCTTCCTCTTGTGCAGGTAGTAGTGTGGTGACTGGTACTGGCAGTGTTAGACTGGGGCATGAAGGGTCCATCAGGGAATGCTGTGGTAGGGACCCAAGCTTAAGGGTTGGCCAGACATCAGAGGGGGTGTCTGGGACACAGCCAACCAATATGTGGGCCATAAATCTACAGCCCCAATTCTCCATTCTGCTGATCCAATCAATGATTGGATCAGCAGAATGGTGGCTATCGCTGATTGGCAATCCGTTGGCGGATCGGGAAAAACAGCATGTTAAAAATCCCGACTCGCCAATCCCAATATTTTTTTTTGTCAGGATCTGCAAATCGAGGATTCCAATATGGTGGATTTCAACGGCGTTGGCAGAATGGGGAATGGGGGTAATCCATCGCAGATGTATGGGCCCCATTCAAGAGGACATGCAAAGAGCAGGGTTCCTTTATAAAGGAGGTATGTCATGACCACCCACTTTGATTGACAGGAGGACTAATCTTGGAGTAGTTTTCATAGAAACAAGCCAAATGTCATGACTCTAGGAAAGTTGACCTCCTGTGATGAATCAGACTCTGCAGGCTGAGACCATGGTAGCAGGAACTGAGGGGGTTTTAGATAGCTTTTCCTCATAGGAGAATTAAGACTTGAATCTTAGTAGCTTTTGAAAGAACACAAGGTTTTATTGAACAAACAGTGGAGAATTGGGAATGATGGGTAGAATCAGAACAAAAGTCAAGAACGATAAGAACATGAATCTGTGACAAGCATGCAGTAGTAGGAGTGGGACGACTGGTATTAGTGCATGAACTCCACAAAAAGCAGGACACCAGTCAGATGATGCTGACTTATCCTCAATAGACGGATGCAGGAATCCTTGGTCTGAGTCACCGCGGTTCACCCAGTAAGAAGAGATGGGAATCCTGGGTCAAAGGTGTAGAGGGTAAATCCAGCTAGACTGTGACATCTTAGGCTTGTGATGAGTGTGAGTCTTGTGTACACAATGTGGCGTTGAACTCCAGAAATAGTACACTGAGATGTGTCACGGTGATAGGGACAAAATACACAGATGTGCATCAATGGGTGCTACAGGTTTGCACCCAAAGTGGTGTCTTGACACGGAGCAGAACACGAGGATAACAGGAAGTCAAAGACCAAATTATATCAGGAGCCAAATACTAGGACTTGAGAAGATGTTGTACAGGCACTGAATGAACATCCAGGAAGGGTTTAAATAAGCAGTTCCTGTTGCTGATTGGTGGCTGACTCTCAGCTGACTAGAGAATCAGGAATCACTTGTGGACTCTGGCGGCAACAGCAAGATAGCCGTGACCATGAACAGGAGACTCCGCTGGCAATTCTAGAGGATGAATTCACCCTGTACGAGGGATGCCAGTTAGCGTGGAGGAGAGGTCTGCACCTTGCAGTTGGAGCGTCACCATGAAGAAGTCCAGCAGCTGCCCAAGCCCATGAATTGGAGAGCCATGGTAAGCAATGCCGCTGGCTGGGCTGTCCGTTGGGACCCGATGTTGGTGTTCCTATCAATGGTCCTGCTCCACCAACTTACCCTTAGAGGAGGGTGTGGGGCCCTCAGGCAGTGGGCCCCACTGGCGATTTCTCCTGTACACCTGTGGGCTTATCCAACCTTGGCCACAGGTCACAGTATAATAGAGCCATTGGCCCATCAGGATAGTTTGCATGCAAATATTGCCCAAGAACCAATCGACAAAGTGGAGAGCGTTTATTGAGAAGAAAGTCACCTGACCTGGGAGCACATGTGCACTAATGATGTCTAGGAAGGGGAGTCTTTATAGTGGGCTAGATCTTCTCTAGAGGAAGGGGAAGAATAGACCGGGTGGTCTAATTTGGAGTAAAATAGCATCCACAGGAAGGCCAGAGCATCCTGCTCTGTATGCTGTCTGAGCCATACCGGTTGGTATGAAAATTGTCTGTGAGTGTTGAGAGCAGACAATCAATGAACACCGAGACCCCTTTATGTCTGTGTTCTGTTACTCATGGCACACCACTCGTGGGTGCTATAATTCATGGGTGCATCATGAATCATAGGGCCAATGGCCTTATAGGCTGGTCTTGCTGTATGAAAGTTTGGTTGAGGAGCTTCATCTCCTGATGCTCTGTTCAGTCAGCTTGCTTAGACAGGGTGTGCCATGAGACCACGGCCCTATGATTCATGGTGCACCCATGAATTATAGTACCCATGAGTGGTGTGTCCAATGCCCTGTGCATAACCACACCTCCTATTTCCATGTGCAAGCCGTAGAAATGCATAGGCCAAATTCATGCCCCATAAAAGAATAGTATAGAAAAACAAAACTAGGCGCAGTCATATATATATATATATATATATATATATACTGTTAAAAATATCTATAGATACTGTAAATTAACCGCCACCAAGCCAGTAAATCTGAATAACCTAATTTCGCTCAAGCATAAAGGGTATGATTTTAAATCATAGGGGGCACTTATAAATTAATTCAGAACACATATCATATAAAAAATGCAATATTTATTACATTATAAAGATAATAACATGTAACAATAATTCCACAACTTCCACTTGAAAGAACTGTGGCAAAAACCACCTTTATCAAGTATAGTAGCATAGCATATTGATTCCCTTCCGGTTTATATACAAGGACAGGAATCCGGACGTAGTATGCTAGTGTGATCCGACACTATAAGACAGTTCCGTGATCGAGATTGCCACAAGCACACATAGGAGCAAAAAGAAGTCCCGGTATAGGTACCCAGCTCAGTCTCAATACTCCGATTCCTCAGGTTAGTTGCTGGTCCAATTTGCACTGGCTTCAGTTAAAGTTTTAGTCCACAGATGTTGTGAACTCTCAGTGTGCCATCTTAGTCAATTAGCTGTGGTTGCAGATATCACACTTGCCTCGTCACTTGGAAACTGTCACAGGCCAGGGACTCCGGTTAGCAGGATAAGGTGGTAAGTAGGTATAAATATCGGTCCTTAACGCGTTTCTCCATCTTAGTGTTATGACGGTTTCATCAGAAGGTAGATGGATTAATTTATAAGAGCCCCCTATGATTTAATATATCATACCCTTTAATACAAATTTATGCCCCAGTCCATCCCTGCTGGTGGGGCAGCACCATGAGGATGTTGTGTGCTTCCCATTCCCCTGGATAGAGTTGTGGTCCCACAATGTGCAGCGATGTTGTGTAGCTGAATAGGTTGGGAGCTCATGTTCACCAGATGTATGGAGACTGTAATAAGTAACAGCCAGGGCTGTGCACCCACATGGAAGGTGTGATTCAGATCCGCACCCAGTGCTGATGTTTTTCACGTAGGTGAGCGATTATTTGCATGTTCATTAGTTACACAACGTGTATGCACAATGGTGCTGTTGCATTTGGGTCAGACAGTGTTAGAAGGTGGTGGAAAAGTTATAGGTTTTCCTAGGCGGTGACTGGGAGGTGGCTACTAATACACGCAAACATGGGCCGGTCAGTGGGCGGATTATGGGAGTGTTGGGGGAGTGTCACTGATAGGGACTCTTTTCACAGATGCATTGAAGGCCATAGTCAGACGAAGACACTGACCTGCCGTAGGGATGGTGCAAGTTTTGATGGTGCTGTAGAAGTATGCAGCAATTGGTCTTAAAGCGTGCAGGGGCAATAAAGTGGGCACCTCTGTTCTTTCACATTCAGCAGCACAAATGTACACAGGGGAAGGACTTTGTAGCGGCATTTGCATAAACTCGCAGATGGGAGTCCACCAGTAGATGCTGCTCTGTTCGCTTTTGCATGCGACTCACAATCAGCCCCGTAATGTGGTGCTTAGCCATTGCCTCCTTTGGGTTACAGAAAATAACCTGCAGCTTGTATAACACATTTTCAGGAGGGATTTCATTTATCTGAATAATGTAACAAAACTTTATTTAGAAACTTCCCCTCTGCAGAATGAAACAATTTTGTTTTCTACCAATATGCTGTAGGCATATACTTATAGTGATAAAGCCAGATTTATGCATACATGATATTATACTCAGGGAGAGATGTATATGAGAGAGATGTACTAAGCCTTGGAGAGTGATAACGTGAATGGAGATAAAGTACCAACCAATCAGCTCCTAACTGTCACTTTACAGATTGTTTAGAAAAATAACAAGAGCTGATTGTTTGGTACTTTATCACCTACTTCTAATAAGCTATTTATATTCATTAACAGATGCCCTGCTGGATAACTCAGGAGCAGTGTTTCTACAAGTTAATACATGTGTGTGTGTATATATATATATGCTTTCCCCATACAAGATGTTTTGTTTATGATGATATGTATTGTCATGGTGATGGGTCACATGTTCAGTTTAGTCCCTAAAGTTTGCAGGGATGCCGGTGCTGCAGCGCCACCTGATGGCGTCATCAGGACTCCATGGAGTCTGACTAGTTTGGATGCACACGCGGTTCTTATCTATAAAGGAATGTACTTTTTAGTCATCTTGTATGTCTTGATAAAAGAGCAGAGACTCTGAAACGTTGGCAACTAAACGCTAGTCCAAGCGTGCTTATTAGTCATCACCAGGGAGTGCCATCCATCTGCTTTATGGTGCATGCTATTAAACAGGAAGGGCACCTGGGCACAGCTGTTACGACACACAACAGTGCTGGGCAGTGCGTGGGTTATATATATATATATATATATATATATGTAACACCCTACTGGGGGTGTTCTATTCTTGGAGAGTTGTGGTGCTTCCTTACCAAATACTCTGTCTCTGGATCACCTTGGAATCTTCCGGAAGGTAATGATTTAGATACAGGCAATAGTGGCAATTAGATGTGATATTTATTCAAACAAGATCAGTTTAAATTAGTGACACTTGTACATTAGTATTACAGAAGAACAATTCGAGTTGTTCAGCATACTTTTAAGCAAATAAATTACACTTGGATCCGCAAATTTTATTATGACTGGAACTGCACGGACTTTGGGATAACCTACCTGTGGCTTAAGAGGGTTATATCACGACCATAAAATATTGCATGGTAGTTAAATGACATTTAAACAACAACATATATATCTTACAGAGTCGATAGATAAAACAGCAAATATGAGAGTCAATGCACTTTACTACTTGCTGGCCAGCTAATACTGAAGCGATGGTGCACAAAAGTTAAGTTGGTGAGCCTACACTCCTGAGATGAGTGTGGATAGCGATTACTAACTTGACTGTTTCAAACTTGTTAACTTCTCAAATGCAATTTCCTGTCCCTTTCCTAATATGTCGGCTTTAACGTAGTAAGCGCTGGTTAATACTATTCTGTGCTGGCAATAAAGTTGGAGAACTTTAGCAACATTTGTAGCATGAGTAGAGAAGTATCCCAAAGGAAGTACAATTACAGCTCCTCTCCCTGTGTACGTTGCTTGATCCTAATGCTGCATAAACTGCAGAGGTAACCTCACTGTAGGGATAACTTTGGATGGTATCTGAAGCAATCTTTACTGCAGAAGAACTAATGTTACTCTCACTATGTCCTTAGTATCCCAAATGAAGTGGTCTTGCGTGTAGGTAACAGACTTTTACAACAGGGCCTTGCTGTCTCTCACTAGCTGAAATCTGGCTGCAGATTTAGGCAGTTCTTTAAAAGAAGGCAAAGTAATGGCTGGGTACAGTCTAATAAAGCCAGGTGGTGCTAATTTATGTAAAGACCTCTTCTGCTCTATTTGAGTACAGCTTGACAATGAAATGTGCTCTATTTTAATAAGTTCTGGCAGAATGAAGACAAAGAACCCTGTCTGCTCATGTACTCACAGTCTCCTCGATAGTCTCACCAGCAGTCCAGTATGCAAGCTGACAGCTCCAATTATCAATTCAAGGGCAGCCCAACCCCTCTCTCCACAGCAGGCGTACCCCAAGCACTCAGCCACTGTCCTCCGCTCTACCTCAGGTATGGCTGCGATCACGGAGGGATTGGCACAGCTTCTGCGGCAGCTCTCCGGCCCCAGCTGTCAGTTAACTAGAAGGGGAAGGCTCGGGGGTGGCTCCGCACTGATGCTGCTTCCTGCCGGCAAGGCTCTTACAGCTTCCTGGCTGCTCCCAGTGTGTCTCCTGCATCGCGATGCGAAGAGCTCCGTCACCGCGCTCCGGTGAGTCCCGCTCTCCTTCCCCTCAGGCGGCTCCACTCGTCTCTCTCCTCAGAGACTTTTTCTCTCCCAGCAGTCCCCGCGGGAGTCCCCTTTTATAACCTAGCGGTCGCGTGCGGGCTCCTTCCCGCTCACCGCATGCGCCGCTCCACTGGCCACTCTCCCTGGGCACCGTTGGTTTACTTATGGGGACAGTTCTCCCAAAGCTGCAGTTATGTCCTCGGCCACGCGCCAGCTGTCACAGCCTAGCACCGGCAGCCTGCTCCAATGTCCCCTCTATGCGGGGGGTAACACACACTAACAGGCACCTTAATATCTATATAAATGTATATTTTGTATATACACTTTTTAGGGGTATCACATTCCTCCCCGCTAGAATGATGCATGTCCCCATGCATCAGTTTCTCTTAATAGGTTTCAGCAAACTGTATTTACAGTAGGGGTGAGCGGGTTCGGATTTCTGAAATCCGAACCCCCCCGAGCCCCCCCGATCCGAGGCAGATCCGAGTCAGGCTCGACTTTTCCCGCCTGACTCGGATCTGAATCGAGGCAAAACGTCATCATCCCGCCTTCCGAGTCTCGCGGGTTTTGGATCCTATATAAGGTACCCGCGTCGGCGCCATTTTCTCACTCGGCTGTGGACAGTGAAGAGGGAGGGTGGGAGTTAGGGCTGGCTGGGCTGTGTAGTGTAGTGTAGTGCAGAGTAGTGTTGTGCTGTGCTGCGCTGTGCTGCTGTTGTCCACTACTTCAAAGTCCATAGGGGCTGGCTGTGTTGTGCTGTGCTGCTGTTGTTAATAGGGGCTGTGTCCACTACTTCAAAGTCCATAGGGGCTGGCTGGACTGTGTTGTGCAGTCAGTTCTCCATAGGGGCTGTGTCCACTCCAAAGTCCTGTGCAGTGTCCCAGTCCTAAAGGGGTGCTGTAGTGTTGTCCAGGGGGTGCTCTGTCCATCAGGGGTGCTCCCCCCAAGTGCTAAAAAAATTATATTTTTTGTGTGTTTGTGAATTGTGTGCGCAGTAGCCGCACGTGCATCAACAAAGTAGTGCCAAGTGTGCGCCTGTGTCATAAGTAAAGGGCCGGCTGGCTTGACCGTTAAAGGGTGCTGTAACCCCCAAAGTACACTCCAGTCCAAACCAAAAAAAATAATATTTTCTGTGTTTGTGAATTGTGTGCGCAGTAGCCGCACGTGCATCAACAAAGTAGTGCCAAGCGTGCGCCTGTGTCATAAGTAAAGGGCCGGCTGGCTTGACCGTTAAAGGGTGCTGTAACCCCCAAAGTACACTCCAGTCCAAACCAAAAAAAAAAATATTTTCTGTGTTTGTGAATTGTGTGCGCAGTAGCCGCACGTGCATCAACAAAGTATTGCCAAGCGTGCGCCTGTGTCATAAGTAAAGGGCCGGCTGGCTTGACCGTTAAAGGGTGCTGTAACCCCCAAAGTACACTCCAGTCCAAACCAAATAAAAAAATATTTTCTGTGTTTGTGAATTGTGTGCGCAGTAGCCGCACGTGCATCAACAAAGGAGCAGCGCTAAGCGTGCGCCTGTGTCCCATAAGTAAAGGGCCGGCTGGCTCATTTCTTAAATTGTGGTGTAACCCACAAAGTGCACTACTCTCCAGCAAAAATAAAAAAATATTTTCTGTGTTTGTGTGCGCCTTAGCCGCACGTATATATCAAATCGATATAACATAAATGGAGGACCAAACTTTCTCCGATAAAAATAAAATAGAGAAAGATCAAGAACCACTTCCTCCTAGTGCTGAAGCTGCTCCCACTAGTCATGACATAGACGATAACATGCCATCAACGTCGTCTGCCAAGGCCGATGCCCAATGTCATAGTAGAAGCCACATACATTTCCAAATGACAAAGTTCAGGAAAATGACCTTAAAAAAAAACATTTAAATCATCTGAAGAGAAACGTAAACTTGCCAATACGCCATTTATGACGGAGTGGCAAGGAACGGCTAAGGTCTTTCCCTATGACTAGTGTGTGTCATACTAGTATGACTAGTATGTTCATGACTAGTGGTTCAGCTTCACATGACGATGGAAGCCCTCCTCCCGCTAAAAAAATCAAACGAGTTAAGCTGGCAAAAGCACAGCAAAGAACTGTGCGTTCTAAGAAAATATCACAAATCCCCAATGAGAGTCCAAGTGTGGTGGCGGTTGCGATGCCTGACCTTCCCAGTACTGGACGGGAAGAGGTGGCTCTTTCCACCATTTGCACGCCCCCTGCAAGTGCTGAAAGGAGCACCCACAGTCCACTTGCTGATATGCAAATTGAAGATGTCACTGTTGAAGTACAACAGGATGAGGATACTGGTGTAGCTGGCGCTGAGGAGGAAGTTGGCGAGGAGGATTCTGATGGTGATGTGGTTTGTTTAAATCAGACCGTAAGCACCGTAAGCAGTCCAGGGACACCTAAATCCTGTTGTCCTGTTGTATCCAAGCGCCTGCAAACCACACCGTCAACTCCCTCCTCGTCAATTTCCTCCTTAGTCAGGATCGGAAGTAGTCCTGCAGGCAATGTCACTGGCATGACTGACTCTCCTATCCGGGATTCCTCCGGAGGATCCTGCATTGCTACGCCTCCTTCTGCCGCTGTTGGGAGTCATTCATCATCCCAGAGAGGAAGTAGGAACACCACTACTTTTACTAAACAATTGACCCTCCAACAGTCCTTTAAGTACGACAGCAGTCATCCTGAAGCAAAACGTATAACTGAGGCCTTGACTGCTATGTTGGTGTTAGACGTGCGTCCGCTATCCGCCATTAGTGCAGTGGGATTTAGACAATTGATGGAGGTAGTGTGTCCCCGGTTCCAAATCCCGTCTAGATTCCACTTCACTAGGCAGGCGATACCGAGACTGTACAGAAACGTCAACAAAAGTGTCCTCAGTGTCCTGAAAAATGCCATTGTACCCAATGTCCACTTAACCACGGACATGTGGACAAGTGGAACAGGGCAGACTAAGGACTATATGACTGTGACAGCCCACTGGGTAGATGTATCACCTTACACAGCAACAGCAGCAGCGTCACCAGTAGCAGCATCTCAGAAACGCCAGCTCGTTCCAAGGCAGGCTACGCTGTGTATCACCGGTTTCAGTAAGAGGCACACCGCCGACAACCTCTTAGAGAAACTGAGGGAAATCATTGCCCAGTGGCTTACCCCACTTAGACTCTCCTGGGGATTTGTGATATCTGACAATGCCACCAATATTCTGCGGGCATTACATCTGGGCAAATTCCAGCACGTCCCATGTTTTGCTCACACAATAAACTTGGTGGTGCAGAATTTTCTGAAAAGCGACAGGGGCGTGCAGGAGACGCTTTGGGTGGCCCGAAAAATTTCTGCCCACTTTCGCCATTCATCGACTGCGTGCCGAAGACTGGAGCACCAGCAAACACTCTTGAACCTGCCCCGCCATCATCTGAAGCAAGAGGTTGTGACGCGGTGGAACTCAACCCTCTATATGCTTCAGAGGATGGAGGAGCAGCAAAAGGCCATTCAAGCCTATACATCCACCTATGACATAGGCAAAGGAGGGGGTATGCACCTGACTCAAGCACAGTAGAGAATGATTTCCGTATTGTGCAAGGTTCTCCAGCCCTTCGAACTTGCCACACGTGAAGTCAGTTCAGACACTGCCAACTTGAGTCAGGTCATTCCCCTCATCAGGCTTTTGCAGAAGCAGCTGGAGAAAGTGAAGGAGGAGCTAAGACAGAGCGATTCCGCTCGGCATGTAGGACTTGTGGATGAAGCCCTTCTTTCGCTTTGCCAGGATTCCAGGGTGGTCAATCTGTTGAAATCAGACCACTACATTTTGGCCACCGTGCTCGATCCTAGGTTTAAAGCCTATGTGGTGTCTCTCTTTCCGGCCAACACAAGCCTGCAGAGGTGCAAAGACCTGCTGATGAAAACACTGTCAGCTGAAGTGGTACGTGACACGTCAACAGCTCCTTCTTCATTTTCTCCCGCAACTGGGGCTGCCAGGAAAAAACTTAGCTATCCTAAGCAACCCGCTGGCGGTGATGCAGGGCAGGCAGGACCAAGTTTGGACATCTGGTCCAGACTGAAGGACCTGGCAACAATTTCTGACATGTCTACTGTCACTGCATATGATACTGTCACCATTGACAGAATGGTGGAGGATTACATCGGTGACAGCATCCAAGTAGGCATGTCAGACAGTCCGTACCTGTACTGGCAGGAAAAAGAGGCAATTTGGAGGCCCCTGTACAAACTGGCTCTATTTTACCTGAGTTGCCCCCCCTCCAGTGTGTACTCTGAAAGAGTGTTTAGTGCAGCCGAGAACCTTGTCAGCGAAAGGCATAGGAGGTTGCTTCCACAAAATGTGGAGAAGATGATGTTCATAAAAATGAATTATCAACTCTTCCAGGGAGACCAGCCTCCAGAACGTACAGAGGGACCTGTGGTGGTGGAGGATTCCAGCGGGGACGAGTTAATACTCTGTGAGGATGAGGATGTACACAACACTGAAGAGGGTGAGGAATCGGTGGATGAGGATGAGGACGACATCTTGCCTCCGTAGAGCCAGTTTGTGCAGGGACAGATTAATTGCCAGCTTGTTTTGTGGGGGCCCAAACAAACCAATCATTTCAGCCACAGTCGTGTGGCAGACCCTGGCGCTGAAATGATTGGTTTGTTAAAGTGTGCATGTCCTGTTTATACAACATAAGGGTGGGTGGGAGGGCCCAAGGACAATTCCATCTTGCACCTCTTTTTTTCCTTTGAATTATGTACTGTTTGGGGCCTAGTTTTTCAAACTGCCATCCTGTCTGCCACTGCAGTGTCACTCCTAGATGGGCCACGTGTTTGTGCCGCCCACTCGTGTCGCTTAGCATAGTCATCCATCTACCTCGGTGCAACCTTTTGGACATAAAAACACTATTGTGAGGTGTTCAGAATAGACTGTAAATGAGTGGAAATTAAGGTTTTTGAGGTTAATAATAGCATAGGAGCAGAAAAATCAATCACATTCTGTGATTTTAGCTGTTTTTATGCTTTTTAAAAAAAAAATACAGATCCAAAACACAAAACCCAGAACCCAAAACACCGAAGGGTGGTTTTGGCAAAACCAATCCAGATCCAAAACATGAAGAAAGATCCAGATCCAAAACCAAAACACAAAACACGAAAAGTGGCCGGTGCACACCCCTAATTTACAGTATAGTCAAAAACTTTTAGTTACATTTGTAACAACATCACTAGTCACAGATGTTACCAACAATAACTTTACAAGTAACAATTTAATTTGATACTTTCAAGCAGTTACAATTGTTTCTGGACACTCTATTGCCTGCATCTAATGGATCGAGTTCCCTTTACGTCTCTTTGCTGGTTTGGTACATGCCTTTTTCAGAATTGCTGCTACCTCTTGAGAGCTTATCGTGGTGAACTCGTGATCTGGATGGTACCAATCTGGGAAAAGACTTCTCACTGTTCCCTTAGTTGGACTAGGAGTATCGGTAGATATATCAGATTCAAACTTCTGTGTAGCTGAAGCTGAGCATTGGGGTTTAGGCGGTTCAGATTCTTTGACCATGGCCGTGTGAAACTCCATTTCAGGTTCAACGGCCTTTGAATTTTCCTGGTTGAAATAATTTACTTCGAAAGGGGTATCTTCCGCTCTAGCTTCACTCTCAGGTTCTGTAGGAGAAGGTTGTGGCCCGATTATGTTCTGACGACCCTGCCATGCTGTTCCACTCTCCACTTCTTCAGGCTCCTCACCATATTCATGATATTGCTTATGTTGCTGGTAATTACGGGGAGAACGTCTTCGATGTGAACGATGCCAATAATGCTTGCGATTTGCTGCATATCTGCTGCCTTGTACTGGGAAATCACCAGGACCGGTAACATTCGCTGCTTGCAGACCTTTCACTCCTTGGACCACATTCTTTTTGATGGCGGTGTAGTGGACCAATACGTCTTCCTTGGTAGCATCCTGGTTGATGAATCCATACCCGCGTTTCACATGGAACCAGACAACTTTTCTGGAAATTCTTCCTGTAGGTGGGGTGCTCACAAATTTTATTTGGTTCTGTGATATTGGGCCTTGATTCACATCTCTGAGTTGCCTGTCTTCCAGCATTGGGCCTATTCCATCTGTCCCTCCTGAGTGCTGGCCCTCGACCTCAGGATTTCCATGTTTAATGACTCTCTCTGATCGCAATATCGTTCGATGTGGCCACTCTGATTGCATCCTCAACAGATGGGTCGTCCTTGGGCATCGAATCTATCTGTGGCCCTTCTTCTATTGCCTCGAGGGGTTTCCCACCAATCATTGTTGGCACTTCTCTGATCCAGACCCCTCCGCATTCCTGATGAAGTGTCAGGCTTTTGCTGTGTTAGTTGGAGCATTTCTTTGCGCATTTCTGTCAGCTCTGCTGTTAAGTCGGCTATTTGTCCCTTCAAGGCTTGCATGGGGTCTCTCATAGGTACTTGGACCCTCTGTCCGACTGACTCTTTCCCCTTGATACTTTCATTTCCTAATGGGTGGGATGTTTCCTGATAACCTGGCATTTCTGGGAATATGATTTCTTGGCTTGCATTATGGCCAATCACCTTAATGGCTGCCTCCTTGAAGTCAAGGAATGTGTGCTCTTCTAGTTGTATCCTTAGCATTCTCAGTTGACTTCGAACACCTTCCTCATTTGCACCCTCAATAAACTGAGCGATAAGAGTCTCATCTGTACTTCGAATTTCCTGGTTGGCCACAGCCTGTATAGCTTTTAGTGCCTCCTGCAGGCTTAAGGCATAGTCTCTTAGTGTCTCTCCTGCCCGTTGTCGTCGGCCGTAAAATTTCATTCTTAACTCCGAAATGGTGTGGGTTTCGAATCTTGTAGACAATTGTTGCAGAATCTGATCTACCTTTCGTCTTTCCTCCCATGGCCACAATGAGACTTCTCTAAGGGCAGCTCCCTTAAGTTGGCCAATTAGCACCTCAACCTGTTGCTGCTCACTAAGGGGATACAGGCGAAACAGTGATTTGATCTTCTTCTTAAATTCGGTGAGTGTATTTCCCTCTTCACCCTGACCATCACCACTGTAGGTTGGGAGCCATGGGGCCCCGAAGTAGTACAGCATCGTGATCGGGTTAATGCCAGTCATGGTTGGACAAATGTTGGCCGAGTCTCCCGTAGCTTGTTCGTCGTCGGATGACATATGTTGTTCATCCTGTTCGTGTGACACCAAATGTAACACCCTACTGGGGGTATTCTATTCTTGGAGAGTTGTGGTGCTTCCTTACCAAATACTCTGTCTCTGGATCACCTTGGAATCTTCCGGAAGGTAATGATTTAGATACAGGCAATAGTGGCAATAAGATGTGATATTTATTCAAACAAGATCAGTTTAACTTAGTGACACTTGTACATTAGTATTACAGAAGAACAATTCGAGTTGTTCAGCATACTTTTAAGCAAATAAATTACACTTGGATCCGCAAATTTTATTATGACTGGAACTGCACGGACTTTGGGATAACCTACCTGTGGCTTAAGAGGGTTATATCACGACCATAAAATATTGCATGGTAGTTAAATGACATTTAAACAACAACATATATATCTTACAGAGTCGATAGATAAAACAGCAAATATGAGAGTCAATGCACTTTACTACTTGCTGGCCAGCTAATACTGAAGCGATGGTGCACAAAAGTTAAGTTGGTGAGCCTACACTCCTGAGATGAGTGTGGATAGCGATTACTAACTTGACTGTTTCAAACTTGTTAACTTCTTAAATGCAATTTCCTGTCCCTTTCCTAATATGTCGGCTTTAACGTAGTAAGTGCTGGTTAATACTATTCTGTGCTGGCAATAAAGTTGGAGAACTTTAACAACATTTGTAGCATGAGTAGAGAAGTATCCCAAAGGAAGTACAATTACAGCTCCTCTCCCTGTGTACGTTGCTTGATCCTAATGCTGCATAAACTGCAGAGGTAACCTCACTGTAGGGATAACTTTGGATGGTATCTGAAGCAATCTTTACTGCAGAAGAACTAATGTTACTCTCACTATGTCCTTAGTATCCCAAATGAAGTGGTCTTGCGTGTAGGTAACAGACTTTTACAACAGGGCCTTGCTGTCTCTCACTAGCTGAAATCTGGCTGCAGATTTAGGCAGTTCTTTAAAAGAAGGCAAAGTAATGGCTGGGTACAGTCTAATAAAGCCAGGTGGTGCTAATTTATGTAAAGACCTCTTCTGCTCTATTTGAGTACAGCTTGGCAATGAAATGTGCTCTATTTTAATAAGTTCTGGCAGAATGGAGACAAAGAACCCTGTCTGCTCATGTACTCACAGTCTCCTCGATAGTCTCACCAGCAGTCCAGTATGCAAGCTGACAGCTCCAATTATCAATTCAAGGGCAGCCCAACCCCTCTCCACAGCAGGCGTGCCCCAAGCACTCAGCCACTGTCCTCCACTCTACCTCTGGTATGGCTGTGATCACGGAGGGATTGGCACAGCTTCTGCGGCAGCTCTCCGGCCCCAGCTGTCAGTTAACTAGAAGGGGAAGGCTCGGGGGCGGCTCCGCACTGATGCTGCTTCCTGCCGGCAAGGCTCTTACAGCTTCCTGGCTGCTCCCAGTGTGTCTCCTGCATCGCGATGCAAAGAGCTCCGTCACCGCGCTCCGGTGAGTCCCGCTCTCCTTCCCCTCAGGCGGCTCCGCTCATCTCTCTCCTCAGAGACTTTTTCTCTCCCAGCAGTCCCCACGGGAGTCCCCTTTTATAACCTAGTGGTCGCGTGCGGGCTCCTTCCCGCTCACTGCACGCGCCGCTCCACTGGCCACTCTCCCTGGGCACCGTTGGTTTACTTATGGGGACAGTTCTCCCAATGCTGCGGCTGCAGTTATGTCCCTGGCCATGCGCCAGCTGTCACAGCCTAGCACAGGCAGCCTGCTCCAATGTCCCCTCTATGCGGGGGGTAACACACACTAACGGGCACCTTAATATCTATATAAACGTATATTTTTTATATACACTTTTTATAATCTCCAAAAAATGAGGGTGCACTCACCAGGCTTCAAGAAATGTTCATAAAATATTGATTTTATTTAGATCATCATAAAATGTACAGCCGTACGTTTTATGATGATCTAAATAAAATCAATATTTTATGAACATTTCTTGAAGCCTGGTGAGTGCACCTTCATTTTTTGGAGATTGTCTCTTGGCAAGGCTTTTTCCTTGCTTGGGATAGCTACCCCAGCATTGTAATTTAATAAGACGTGAGTGTGGACATTATGTGTTTTATATATATATATATATATATATATATATATATTAGTAATGGCAAAATCACAAAGGATGCAGGCGGCACACTGAGTCTTCTTGATGATAAACTTTATTTCTTCGGTGTCCATAGGGTCCACAGAAATTGCCTTGGGGTATGTGGTTGGAGTGATCCAGGCACCAAACAGCTAACAAGCTCTCAGCTCCCAGGATGCACTGGGTCCTCCTCCATATATACCCCGCCCCTGGCTACAGGCAGTTAGTTTTTTGTTTGGTGCGCAGGAGCGCACCTTGCTGACAGTGGGACTGCTTTTTTTTTTTTCTTTCCATTATGAGTAAGCAGCACTAGGCATCTGGATGAATGGCCGTGCTGCTGCTCCATCTTCCCCCACCGGTGCCGCTACACCAGTGAGGAAACTGGTGATTTTGGCAGGTGTCAGACTGAGCCCAGGACTGCAGCCGGGAACATAGGGGATGCAGGTAAGGTGGTTCCCCGTGGCCACCGATGGCAGGGAACCAGGTGGCAGTCCGTGCCTCTGGTGGTGGTGACCTGCCAGAGGATGCTATAGTGAGGAGCCAGGTAAACTGCCTCCCACACTAGATCACCGGGACATGAGGGATCTTGACTGCCAGGGGCAAAGTAAATGGCGGCGGCCGGGTGGATCCATATAGCAGAGGGGAGGTACGCTCAGCCCGGCATCCCCTCCCCCAACCCAGATGCTGATCCAAAGTCGAGGTTTCCCGCATCTCGGTTGCTCTCCCCAACCTCCCTCTATATGATTTGGCCAGAGACCACTCTCAGGTGCTTTCGTTGGCTGTGTTCTCAGGAGGTTGGGTCAGTCTCCCTGTATACCTCTCCTTAGGTGATCAGGTTATACAGAGCTTGATAGTCAACTATGAACAGCCTCAGGCCAAGTAGGATAAGAGCTTATTGCATATATATATATTCTATTTATTGTATATCTTGTGCATTGCATGTGACTTGTGAAATCTGCTGTGTGTTATACTGCCATTTTGTTCCTGAATGACTGTCAGTTATAGCTATCACTGCTTTTTCTCCTCATAAGTCCTCTACTACAGGTTAGTGGGTTATATTTGAGTGTGAAACATTGTCACAATGCATAAGAACTGCGCATAACACTTGTAATATTGTTATGTCTAAAGAAACTGAGGAACAGGTGACTATCTCAGACCCTAAGACTCGGCCAAAAATGAAAATCCCACAATGCCCCAATTTCTGGTTGAAACTTTAGGTACCTCTCCCAAAAGGATACCCGTGGTGTTGACAGAAGTTGATTCTGGTGCTTCGTTTTGACACAGGAATCACCCACATTTTTGAGCATATGAAAAAAAATTCCCTAATCCCTGGACCTTATAACTCGGACAAAAATGAAAATTCCAAAAGTGCCCCAATTTCTGCTTGAAACTTTAGGTACCCCTCCCAATAAATCCATGTGGTGACAAGTCGATTCTAATGCTTAGTTTTGACACAGAATACACCCACATTTTAGCCCATATGAAAATTTTCCTAAGCCCCAGACCTTAAAACTAGGCCAAACATGAAAATTCCAAAAGTGCCACAGTTTCTACTTAAACCTTTAGGTACCTCTCCCAAATTAATCCCCGTGGTGAAAGAAAACGATTCTCATGCTTAGTTTTGACACAGGACTTTCCCACATTTTAGCCCATATGAAATTTTCCCTAAGCCCTCGGACCTTGAAACTTGGCCAAAAACAAAAATTCCAATAGTGCCCCAATTTCTGCTTGGAACTTTTTGTTCCTCTCTTAAATGAATCCCCATGGTAACAGAAGTTCTGGTGCTTAATTTTGAAACAGTACTCTCCCAAATTTTAGCCCATATGAAAATTTCCCTAAGCCCCGGGCCTTAAAACTCGGGCAAAAATGAAAATTCCAAAAGTGTCGTAATTTCTGCTTGAAACTTTTGGTACCTCTCCCAAATGAATTCCCATGGTGAAAGAAGTTGATTCTGGTGCTTAATTTTGACCAAGTACTCACTTACACCATTGGCCGTATGAAAATTTCTCTAAGCCCCGGACTTTAAAACTCGGCCAAAAATGACAATTTCAAAAATGCCCCAAATACTGCTTGAAACTTTAGGTACCTCTCCCAAATGAATCCCCGTGGTGAAAGAAGTTTATTCTGGTGCTTAGTTTTGACCCAAGAATCACAGACACTGAAAACGCGGTTTGTTCTATATGTATTTATAAACCTTACTTGTTATAAGAAGAAATGAAATAATTCACACCAATACAGATTCTAAAAGAAATTACAATGCTTTTACTTTTAAAGACAACGTAACTACACATGTATTTTGCCAGTGCAGAGTTACAGCAAAACATAACACTTGGGTTATTTTAGCAGCAGTGGGAATACTTGTAAAATAAATTTGTTACATCTAATGCCAGTCATACCAGTCAGCCAATTTCATACATACCGCATGGCAACAGCACCCAGCACCCCCTTCAGACCCTCGATGTGCTCCCTCTCTCCCTTGTCCTCCGACTGCCCCCAACCCTTCTTTCTCTTATGAGCTTTATATTATACTTCCAGTTAACCCAAAGGGGAATATTAATTTATTTAATATTCGTACGTGCTAGACACTAATTGGTTATATGTCTTAACCAAAATATAATATGATGTCTTCTGTCTGTGTACCCAATCTTCTTGTAGGCCAAGGCTATCTTGATTAGCTCTCTTTTATTTATAAAGTCTGAGACTTGTCTGCTGTTTTGCACACGCTAAGAAACTGACATAGATTTAAATCTACAAACATTTCTATTGCTGAAACATTAAAAAACATGGCTGCCTCATCAGTTCTAACGTATCCATATATCCGCAGTTCATCACAGCTACATAGAAATAAACACTAATCTGTATATACTTTTTAATACGTTATATAATATACTTTTAGATCAAACATTAAATAAAATACTGGTGCGACAGGGACTCACTTATTTACTTTGGAGAGGGGAGGGTAGGCCTCAATCCTTTCCAGGGCTGAGCCCATTCGACAAATGCGACCCAGCTGCATCTCACACAACTATACTAATACTAAATATCCTAAATATTTCTATATATTCTACATTGGAATATAGGGAAAAATAAAGGAACATAAGCCTGCATATATTTGTGAATTGCTGAGGAATATGTACCACCACATATTCCTGCATTATCAGTCCATCCTCTGAACATTCTGAACACAACTCAGAAGAAAGTTCATATCTCTCATAAATTGCATCGTCTGATTTCTTCTTAATGCATTGGAAAATCTTCTTGAAACATTTCACTAATATATAGAAAATCAACAACATTATCATGACAAAAAATATTAATGTTCCCAATATATGCATAATACTAATTTCCAACCCATGCGAACTAGGTACTGGGGTTCGACCAGGTGAACCAGCTGTCAGGAACTACAACCTCAAGTTTATTTGGTCAGCAAATTCATTTTTAACCCGAGTAACTTCATTTAACCTTTATTTTATTTCTTCTGCATCTTAAGAATTTGTGATGTATGTATAACACTTTAACCCATATACTGTTTGTAATGTGACACAATATCCAAAGTTGCAGCTGTAAGATAGTGTGTGCTGCATTTTCATTCAGTGTTTTATTGCTTGAAACTCTCTTACCACAATGTTTGCAATATTGTTTATTAATAAGACCCATTCCAAAAGAATTCACCAGTAATCATTTATAAGCTCTATACCCACACATATATAATATAACCCTTGTGGTAGTGTCATGGCTTACTAGACAATGTGTTAAAAAAGCATTATAAGGAACATTACAATGGGCACTCATTTCATCCATGCTTTCTTCTTCCTTGTTCCATTCTGCAATACGATGACTGCTTTATTGTACCCCTACTTTTTTTTTTCTGTTTTTACACAGTTTATTAATGCACTCACGCATTCTTCTTTATTAGGTTTTGTGTATTTAATAATTTTTAAAAGATCCCCAAACAAGTTTAATTCTGTAAGGTCCTCTTTGTAAAATTGTGTTACAAATACTGGTTCCTAAATAAGTACCTTCAGCCATACCATTTTGCTAATACACATGATGTTGTCCTGATCATACCTTGGATACCTTGTTAATTTTAAACGTAGAGAACCTGTGACATTATTATAAGGTTCAAGTATATGAGTTTCACATAGTAAGTGAAGTGTTGTTTGCTTTCAGTGCAATGAGATAAACATTAGTACAACATTTCCTAAATGACATGGTGACTACATACCCAACTATCAACTTTATTGTTCTTCCTATCAGCTCATGATAAGTGTTAAGGGATGAAGTGTCACTTTCTATAGAGGTACTGTCTTTGCACCATTGTATACCCTTTTTCTCTGAATTTAAACCACAGTATTTACATATACACCTTGGAATTGTGAGGCGCACCTTTACCTTACTGTAATGGCTCTTCTTTTTCCATCAGATACATCTTATACCCAGTACCAGTATAAGTGCTTATTTACCTGTATTTTGTTATATATTTTTTTTAAACCTTCTCATCATTTTTATATATGGGTTATTAAGATTTTTTCACCTTGGTCTTTTGACCATCCTCTAATCAGTACCTTATACCTGGGAGTATCAGTAGTAAAATGAGTGTGTGCGTCTTTTATGACTCTTAATGTGATTAAAACCATGGGCCTCATTCAGACCCACTCGCAAGTGGCTGTCCGCTCCCAAGTGGGTCGATGGTGTGCACTGCGCATGCGCACGACGGAGGGAGCTCCGTCATGCGCATGCGCCAGACGCGACGAGCGAAGGACTTTCCTTCGCTCGTTGTGTCTGATCAAAGGGGGCGTGCTGTCAATGTTGATTGACAGCATGCCCCCTTTGGTGGGCGTGCCGGGGGCGTGCCTGCCAGATGGAGGCGTTCCCAAGGGAACACCTACCGTCAGAATCCGGCCCCGCTAGTGATCTAGCCATCACTAGTGATGTCAGTGGGAGTGATTTTGGCTCTAATAGAGCCAAAATCACTCCAGGGCTTGTGGTCGAAAACCCCGACCACAGGCTTCTGGTCGCACTGGCGATGGTCGCGATGGTCAAGACCATCATCCTGCACCCTCGTATGTGCTGTGGGTGGTGACCCACAGCTATACGAGCGTCCAGGAGGACGCTCCATTTTTATGGAGGATGGCCCTCATTCAGAGCGAGTGCTCTGCTCAGAGCGTCCGGCTCTGAATGAGGGTCCATATCCCTTATGATCATGAGTTTTAAAATATTAGTGGAGTCTCACACTATGACCCCGGCAGTAGCCCTAGGATAACTCTCCACACTGTCTTTGTCAGTCACTAGTCCTTGTCAGCTCTTATTCACTAGAAAAAAATAAAAATTCAAAATGCAACAAAAATAACTGTCCCAATTAATGGATACACAGAGGCTTGTTCACACCTAGCCATCTTTCTATTTCTTTGTCCACAATCCGCAAAA
This sequence comes from Taudactylus pleione, assembly GCA_031769625.1. NCBI lineage: Eukaryota > Metazoa > Chordata > Amphibia > Anura > Myobatrachidae > Taudactylus > Taudactylus pleione. Next base: position 9,489,728 of record JAUIMM010000651.1, read on the forward strand.
CACTACTAATAATGTCCCCGATTCTGTGAACCTTATCTTTGTCTGAACTGTGGCTCTTATCAGACCCATAATCAAATAAGTTTATTAGATTTAATCACAGTCAATGTCTTTATCTGCATCTTCTCTGGCTTTAAATGACCTCATCGCCGTGTCGGAAACCTTCTTGCAGTGAGATTTTCTGAATCCAATTGTCCTATTCAGCCACATCGAGGTAGTTAGCAGAATCTGGAATGGACCTTGCCATCAATCTATGAGACAACCAGAACATAAGAAATTTCTCACCATTACATAGTCTCTAGGCTGGATTCCATGACAAGGTCCCTCTGGGAATCTCTTCATAAGCTTTCCTTGCTTTTCTTGTAAAGTCTTCAGATGCTTTGAGAATTGTATAACATAGTCCGTAGTTATATCATATAACAGTGACAAGTCTGTTGCTGGACTTACAAATAGGATAGGCAGTTTTCCAAAAAGTAGCTCATAAGGCACAGGTTAAGTGGTCGCTTTGGAGTGGTGTGGATGCTATACAAAACCAGAGGTAAAGCCTCCAGCCAACTCATGGCAGTCTCCATACCCACCTTATCTAACTTATACTTAATGTTAGTGTTTACATATTCAATTTTGCTTTTTATAAACCCATATATTGACATATTGCTTGTAATACCTTCCCTGTAAAATGTGTACCTCTGTCACCTTTAACAACACATGGGATACTATATCTGGGCACAAATTCCTGCACTGCAAATGATGCTGCACATGATGTAGGATTCCTGTGACAACATCTGGGTCACTTCATCAGGAAACTGTGAAGTACTCACAAACAATAAATGGTTAGATAAATGCAAGGCATCCAGGACACATTGAACCTGCTAATGATAGTGAGATTAGTTGCAGGAAGGACACAGACATCAGTAATATTAATCAATTGAATCAGCTGAATCAGATCTAACAGTTCACTTCTGGGGAATAGTCATAAACAAATTGTTGATTAGAATAAACAGGCATAGCTATAACAGTAAGCTTAGACATTAAGTCAGCTTCAGAGACAATAGTCTATAAGATACAAATCTTGGTATTATTGATTACAAATAAGCAAGCATAGATATAGCAATAAGCTCAGGTGTTACATCAGCATTGTCATCACCAGAGACAGCAGTCTCTGGGGTTCAAATCTTGAAAAAAAACAAAATAAAAAGACAGAACAGGGAGATGAAAGATAAGGGGGTTTGGGGAAGGAGACAATATATAAAAAATAATGGATAAAGTGGAAAACAAAGCGCTAGACATAAAAATAATGAGAATCACTTGTCACACCAATATTCATAGAGACTTTTCTGAACGTATTACATATACTTAATGTTCATTTGTCCAGAAATAATGGATTTTTATCCGTTATGTTCCTTCCGTTCTGATGCAGGGATAACCTTTTCCTTATAGATTCCTCTGTTCCTATTTTTCTTTCAGGTAAGTTTAAACCAGAAAAAGAAGAGATCAAAACAAAAGCTCATGGACCAATATGTACTTTGAGTTTTAGATTCAGTCAAAATTTATTTTCACTCCCAAGTTCTATTATATCCCTTGAGGTGGCGTACCAAAACTCACAGAGATCTATATCGTGTTGTGGATATAAAGGTATCTTTTCCTCACATTCCTTCACACACTTATAGTATAAGTTCCATTAAAATTCACTTCCAAAATATACTATATTCCATAAGATGGCGTACCAAAACTCACAAAAATCAGTATTATGTTGTGGATATAAAGGTATCTTTCACACTATCAAATTAGCCGTTCCTGGATATTTTGTTCCTCTACAATATGCCAGACGTGGAACTGTATAATGCCTGCTTGTATGGTTACGTTTATTATTGTTCTTGTTTCATACCATAATAGTTATGCAAACTGTGCCTAAGTAGCAGCTGGTTCAGAGGTTTGCAGAATCCTATCCTGTACAGCTGCTACTTAGGCACAGTTTGCATAACTATTATGGTATGAAACAAGAACAATAATAAACGTAACCATACAAGCAGGCATTATACAGTTCCACGTCTGGCATATTGTAGAGGAACAAAATATCCAGGAACGGCTAATTTGATAGTGTGAAAGATACCTTTATGTGCAGTAATGGACATCTATCTCATGTAAGTGAGACATGTTGATACGTACGGTGACGGTGAAGGCTTTCTATCCTGTTGGGTGAAGAGGTGTGATGAAAAAGATACCTTTATATCCACAACATAATACTGATTTTTGTGAGTTTTGGTACGCCATCTTATGGAATATAGTATATTTTGGAAGTGAATTTTAATGGAACTTATACTATAAGTGTGTGAAGGAATGTGAGGAAAAGATACCTTTATATCCACAACACGATATAGATCTCTGTGAGTTTTGGTACGCCACCTCAAGGGATATAATAGAACTTGGGAGTGAAAATTAATTTTGACTGAATCTAAAACTCAAAGTACATATTGGTCCATGAGCTTTTGTTTTGATCTCTTCTTTTTCTGGTTTAAACTTACCTGAAAGAAAAATAGGAACAGAGGAATCTATAAGGAAAAGGTTATCCCTGCATCAGAACGGAAGGAACATAACGGATAAAAATCCATTATTTCTGGACACATGAACATTAAGTATATGTAATACGTTCAGAAAAGTCTCTATGAATATTGGTGTGACAAGTGATTCTCATTATTTTTATGTCTAGCGCTTTGTTTTCCACTTTATCCATAATTTTTTATATATTGTGTTCTTTAAGGACTAGGTGAGCCTTGTGTGATATTGTGGGGAAGGGCTGCTTGTGGGCGCACTGTAGATTTCCGATTCACATTTGCCTGGTTTGGGGAAGGAGGGCAGGGGGAGGCGGCTGACTGGTATTTCACACTATAGGTGTCATTGCATATTTTCTTAATGCTACACTGTGAGAAATTACAATTGTTTGATGAAATAAATGTGGCCACTTTGGATAAAATAATTGCTGCTTTAAAAATTTCCTAACCAGATTAAATGTGGCAGACATTGGTAAAAGTTCTGGAAACAAAATTCACATTCTCATCATGATACAAGTCTTTCATAATTGCATACATACTTGTCGTTCCTAATCACATATGCTTTTGTTTTATTATTATTCCTAGATCCCACATTGCGCTACCCTCATTCCCCATTCTCTGTTGCATTTTTTTTGTTTTTAAATGACTACCCTCGTAACCCTTGGCAACTCATTCGATGCCATACATGAGAAATGTCTCTCTTTTTTTTTCCTCTCTCCTGCAAAAATAAAACTCCATTTTTTTCCTCTCGAATAGCTAATCTCTTGATCTTCAAATGGGAACACTGTTTCTTCCAGCTCCTCAAAAAAGTTTTAACACTTTCAAAGAAAAATATTAATTCTTTCTTAAGTACAAGTTTTGTTAGTGGGATACTTTTACAATTTCATGGTAAACTACCCCGGTTTCATTAACCACTTCACCAAACTAATTCCTTCTCACCTTCATCCAAACAATCATTTACCATCCAGGTGCATCACGTGCCATTCCCCCATACCATGTAGCTTATTACAGGCTACAGTTAACTACCTCTGCATCCTCAAATCACTTGCTCATACCTCCTATATCACTTACATGAACTACCTTCAATCCCATACAAATACTTAAAACAGTGTTGCCCTTTAAAAATCAAATGAGATTAACTTTTTCTTTCACTTTAAAATTGTGACACGTCTGTCAAAATGAAAACCCCAAAAAGACTACCCTAATTGTGTTACCTGCCCTCGTTATCAGGTCAAACACCTTTCATGTACAATCTGACTTCGTTTACAATCTTCGTTTACAATCATGTACAATCTGACTTTGTTGAATTACAGATTTGTAATTCAGTTACCTGGTGCCTCCCCTGTCTTCGTTATCAGGGTTCCACGCACCTGTTACACCTGACACTATACGTATACCTTGTGCACCTGCCCTCATCATCAGGTTTTTCACACGTTTTATGTACAATCTGCCCTCATTATCAGATTTGTACCTATACTGTGCTTATCTGAATTTCAATATTTAGCACTTTTAAATCAATATTATCTTGTTATCAGATATCTTTAGATTTCCATATCTAACCATGTGGATTTCTTTTATGATATTACCCTTGCAACTCACATAACCAGATTCACGTCTCAATACACACCGTTCATAAAAGACAATAAAGAAAATCCTCAAAAAAACAACACCTATGTCACCAATGCCCATTACCTCAACCCCTAAATAATTACTTAAAACAACAAATATCTACACATTTATCTGGTACAAAACAGGGACAGAGTGAGCAGATATCAATACAATTATTTGATACTTACAAGTTCAAAACATTCTATTTTCAAGAAATTATTATAGCATAGCAGTCTATCCAATCCAGTAATAATTTCAGAAATTCCATACCAATAAAAAGAATAATGCAAAGACAATTACTCAATTAGCAAATTTAAAGACCATCAATATCTTACATCTAACATATTTCAGTAGAAAATGTTGCGCAGGACAGAAAATAACTTTCTCTTATCTACTGGCGCACTGCCCAGCCTGTGAAGGAGTCCCAGCGCCATTTTCTAATTGGCTGAAAAACACTATACTATTAAAATAATAGGGAAAAACGTATTTCCCCGTTCTTTTTATTTGTTCTAACAAGAATAAATAAATCTAAAAGTCTCATTTAATACAACACAGTTTAACTTACCACTATATCAAAGACCAGGGAAAGAAAAACACAATACCGTACTTTAAAAAAATAATGAGTAAAACAACTCACTGCTGTGCACTCTCTCTCAATCACTGATACAGCGGGCATTAACTGCGTGTATCCGAGTCACGGAACCAAAATTGAAAATACTGTTTGTTCTATATTTATTTATAAACCTTACTTGTTATAAGAAGAAATGAAATAATTCACACCAATACAGATTCTAAAAGAAATTACAATGCTTTTACTTTTAAAAGACAGTGTAACTACACATGTATTTTGCCAGTGCAGAGTTACAACAAAACATAACACTTGGGTTATTTTAGCAGCAGTGGGAATACGTAAGATAAATTTGTGACACCTAGTGCCAGTCATACGAGTCAGCCAATTTCATACATACTGCATGGCAACCATGCCCAGCACCCCCTTCAGACCCTCTATGTGCTCCCTCTCTCCCTTGTCCTCCAACTGGCCCCCTCCCTCTTACTCTCATGAGCTTTATACTATACTTCCAGTTAACCCAAAGGGGGAATATTAATTTATTTAATATTCATATGTGCTAGACACTAATTGGTTATATGTCTTAACCAAAATATAATATGATGTCTTCTGTCTGTGTCCCCAAATTGCTTGTAGGCCATCTTGATTAGCTCTCTTTTATTTATAAAGTCTGAGACTTGTTGTCTGCTGTTTTGCACATGCTAAGAACCTGACATAGATTTAAACCTACAAGCATTTCTATTGCTGAACCATTAAAAAAAATGGCTGCCTTATCAGTTCTAACTTATCCATATCTCTGCAGTTAATCACAGCTACATAGAAATAAACACTAATCTGTATATACTTTTTAATACATTATATAATATACTTTTAGATCAGACATTAAATAAAATACTGGTGCGACAGGGACTCACTTATTTACTTTGGAGAGGGGAGGGTAGGCCTCAAATTTCCAGGGCTGAGCCCATTGGGTATATTCAACCCAGCTGCATCTCACACAACTATACTAATACTAAGTATCATCCTAAACATTTCTATATATTCTATATTGCAATATAGGGAAAAATAAAGGAACATAAGCCTGCATATATTCGTGAATTGCAGAGGCATATATACGACCACATATTCCTCCATTATCAACACTATTGCCTGCATAAAAATTTCCCTAAACCCCGGACCTTAAAACTCTGGCAAAAATGAAAATTCCAAAAGTGCCCCAATTTCTGCTTGAACTTTCAGTACCTCTCCCAAAAGGATACCCGTGGTGACAGAAGTTGTTTCTGGTACTTAGTTTTGACACAGGACTTACCCACATTTTTGACCATATGAAAGAAATTCCCTAATCCCTGGACCTTAAAACTCGGACAAAAATTAAAATTCCAAAAGTGCTCCAATTTCTGCTTGAGAATTTAGGTACCTCTCCTAAAAGATTCCCCATGGGGACAGAAGTTGATTCTCATGCTTAGTTTTGACCCAGGACTTACCTACACTATTGCCCGTATGAAAAATTCTCTAAGCCCCATACCTTAAAACTCAGCCAAAAAAGAAAATTTTAAAAAATGCCCCAAATTCTGCTTGAAACTTTAGGTACCTCTCCTATATTAATCCCCATGGTGAAAGAAGTTGATTCTGGTGCTTAATTTTGCCCATATGAAAATTTCTCTAAGCCCCGGACCTTAAAAACTGAGCCAAAAATGAAAATTTTAAAAGTGACACATTTTCTGCTTGAAACTTTAGGTACCTCTCCTAAATGAATCCCCATGATGAAAGAAGTTGATTTTGGTGCTTAATTTTGACACAGAACTCTTCAAAAATATATTTACCCATATGAAAAATTCTGTAAGCCCCGGACCTTAAAAATCGGTCAAAATTTTTTTTTTCAAAGTGCCTCAAATTTTGGTTAAACTTTTAAAATCGGTCAAAAAAATACATATTTTCAAAAAGTCCCAAATTCTGCTTAAAACTTTTGGTACACATCCAAAATGATTTGCTGCGGTGGCAAGTTGATCCTGGTGCTTAATTTTGAAACAGAACTCTCCAAAAATATATTTACCCATTTGAAAAATTCCAGAAATCTCGAACATATTTACCCATATGAAAAATTCTATAAGCCCCGGACCTTAAAAATCAGCCAAAAAAAATATATTTCTTAAAAAAGTCCCAAATTCTACTTAAAACTTTTGGTAAACATCCAAAATGATTTGCTGCGGTGACAGAAGTTGATTCTGGTGCTTAATTTTGATTCAGAAGTCTCCAAAAATATATTTACCCATATGAAAATTTCCGTAAGCCCCGAACCTTAAAAATCTGTCCAAATTTTTTTTTTCAAAACATCCCAAATTTGCTTAAAACTTTTGGTACACATCCAAAATGATTTACTTTGGTGACAGAAGTTGATTCTGGTGCTTAATTTTCACACAGAACTCTCGAACATATTTACCCATATGAAAAATTCTGTAAGCCCCAGACCTTCAAAATCAGCCCAAAAATTTTTTATTCAAAAAGTCCCAAATGTGTTTAAAACTTTTGGTACACATCCAAAATGATTTGCTGCTGTGACAAAAGTTGATTCTGATGCTTAATTTTGACTCAGAGCTCTCCAAAAAAATATTTACCCATATGAAAAATTCCAAAAGCCCCGGACCTTAAAAGTATGTTCAAAAAGTCCCAAATTCTGCTTAAAACTTTTGGTAAACATCCAAAATGATTTGCTTTGGTGACAAAAGTTAATTCTGGTGCTTAATTTTGACACAGAACTCTCCAAAAATATATTTAACCATATGAAAAATTCAGTAAGCCCTGGACCTTAAAAATCAGCCAAAAAAATAATTTTTTTCAAAAAGTCCCAAATTCTGCTTACAACTTTTGGTACACATCCAAAATGATTTGCTTTGGTGACAGAAGTTGATTCTGGTGCTTAGTTTTCACAGACAATGCTAGAACATATTTACCCATATTTACCCATATGAAAATTTCCATAAGCCCCGGACGTTAACAATCTGTCCAGAATTTTTTTTTCAAAAAGTCCCAAATTCTGCTTAAAACTTTTGGTACACATCCAAAATTATTTGCAGCGGTGACAGAAGTTGATTCTGGTGCTTTATTTTCACACAGAACTCTTGATCATATATACCCATATGAAAAAATTCCGTAAGCCTTGGACCTTAAAAATCAGCCCCAAATTGTTTTTTTTCAAAAAGTCCCAAATTCTGCTCAAAACTTTTGGTAAACATCCAAAATGATTTGCTGTGGTGACAGAAGTTGGTTCTGGTGCTGAATTTTGACACAAAACTCTCCAAAAATATATTTACCCATAAGAAAAATTACATAAGCCCCGGGCTTTAAAAATCGGCTAAAAATTTTATTTTTCAAAAAGTCCCAAATCTGCTTAAAACTTTTGGTAAACATCCAAAATGATTTGCTGCTATGACAGAAGTTGATTCTGGTGCTTAATATTGACACAGAACTCTCCAAAGATATTTTTACCCATACGAAATATTCCATTAGCCCGGACCTTTAAAGTCTGTCAAAAAAATGTTTTTTTTTCAAAAAGTCCCAAATTCTGGTTAAAACTTTTGGTAAACATCCAAAATGATTTGCTGCGGTGACAGAAGTTGATTCTTGTGCTTAATTTTCACACAGAACTCTCGATCATATTTTCCCATATGAAAAAATTCCGTAAGCCTTGGACCTTAAAAATCAGCCTCAAATTGTTTTTTTTCAAAAAGTCCCAAATTCTGCTCAAAACTTTTAGTAAACATCCAATATGATTTGCTGCGGTGACAGAAGTTGATTCTGATGCTTAATTTTGACTCAGCACTCTCCAAAAATATATTTACCCATATGAAAAATTCCAAAAGCCCCGGACCTTTAAAATCGGGCAATTTCTTTTTTTTTCAAAAAGTCCCAAATTCTGCTTAAAACTTTTGGTACAAATCCAAAATGATTTGCTGTGGTGACAGAAGTTGATTCTGGTGCTTAATTTTGACACAGAACTCTCCAAAAATAAATTTACCCATATGAAAAATTCCATGAGCCCCGGACCTTAAAAATCGACCCCCAAATTTTTTTTCAAAACGTTACAAATTCTGCTTAAAACTTTTGATACAAATTGAAAATGATTTGCTGTGGTGATAGAAGTTGATTCTGGTGCTTGATTTTCTCACAGAACTCTCGATCATATTTACCCATATGAAAAAATTCCGTAAGCCTTTCACCTTAAAAATCAGCCCCAAATTGTTTTTTTTCAAAAAGTCCCAAATTCTGCTCAAAACTTTTGGTAAACATCCAAAATGATTTGCTGTTGTGACAGAAGTTGATTCTGGTGCTGAATTTTGACACAAAACTCTCCAAAAATATATTTACCCGTATGAATAATTACATAAGCCCCGGGCTTTAAAAATCGGCTAAAAATTTTATTTTTCAAAAAGTCCCAAATCTGCTTAAAACTTTTGGTAAACATCCAAAATGATTTGCTGCTATGACAGAAGTTGATTCTGGTGCTTAATATTGACACAGAACTCTCCAAAGATATTTTTACCCATACGAAATATTCCATTAGCCCGGACCTTTAAAGTCTGTCAAAAAATGTTTTTTTTTCAAAAAGTCCCAAATTCTGGTTAAAACTTTTGGTAAACATCCAAAATGATTTGCTGCGGTGACAGAAGTTGATTCTTGTGCTTAATTTTCACACAGAACTCTCGATCATATTTTCCCATATGAAAAAATTCCGTAAGCCTTGGACCTTAAAAATCAGCCTCAAATTGTTTTTTTTCAAAAAGTCCCAAATTCTGCTCAAAACTTTTAGTAAACATCCAATATGATTTGCTGCGGTGACAGAAGTTGATTCTGATGCTTAATTTTGACTCAGCACTCTCCAAAAATATATTTACCCATATGAAAAATTCCAAAAGCCCCGGACCTTTAAAATCGGGCAATTTCTTTTTTTTTCAAAAAGTCCCAAATTCTGCTTAAAACTTTTGGTACAAATCCAAAATGATTTGCTGTGGTGACAGAAGTTGATTCTGGTGCTTAATTTTGACACAGAACTCTCCAAAAATATATTTACCCATATGAAAAATTCCATGAGCCCCGGACCTTAAAAATCGACCCCCAAATTTTTTTTCAAAACGTTACAAATTCTGCTTAAAACTTTTGATACAAATTGAAAATGATTTGCTGTGGTGACAGAAGTTGATTCTGGTGCTTGATTTTCTCACAGAACTCTCGATCATATTTACCCATATGAAAAAATTCCGTAAGCCTTTCACCTTAAAAATCAGCCCCAAATTGTTTTTTTTCAAAAAGTCCCAAATTCTGCTCAAAACTTTTGGTAAACATCCAAAATGATTTGCTGTTGTGACAGAAGTTGATTCTGGTGCTGAATTTTGACACAAAACTCTCCAAAAATATATTTACCCGTATGAATAATTACATAAGCCCCGGGCTTTAAAAATCGGCTAAAAATTGTATTTTTCAAAAAGTCCCAAATCTGCTTAAAACTTTTGGTAAACATCCAAAATGATTTGCTGCGGTGGCAGAATTAGATTCTGGTGCTTAATTTTCACACAGAACTCTCGAACATATTTACCCATATGAAAAATTCTATAAGCCCCGGACCTTGAAAATTGTCCCAAAATTTTTTTTTTCTAAAAGTCCCAAATCTGTTTAAAACTTTTGGTACACATCCAAAATGATTTGCTGCCGTGACAGAAGTTGATTCTGGTACTTAATTTTGACACAGAACTCTCTAAAATTATATTTACCCAATTGAAAATTCCATAATCCCCGTACCTTTAAAATCGGACAAAAAAATATATTTTTCAAAAAGTCCCAGATCTGCTTAAAACTTTTGGTAAACATCCAAAATGATTTGCTGTGGTGACAGAATTTGATTCTGGTGCTTAATTTTCACACAGAACTCTCGAACATATTTATCCATATGAAAAATTCTGTAAGCCCTGGACATTAAAAATCGGCCCCCAAATTTGTTTTTATCAAAAAGTTCCAAATTCTGCTCAAAACTTTTTTTACACATCCAAAATGATTTTCTGCTATGACAGAAGTTGATTCTGGTGCTTAATTTTGACACATAACTCTCCAAAAATATATTTACCCATATGAAAAATTCCATAAGCCCCGGACTTTTAAAATCGGTCAAAATTATTTTTTTCAAAAAGTCCCAAATCTGCTTAAAGTTTTGGTAAACATCCAAAATGATTTGCAGCTGTGACATAAGTTGTTTCTGGTGCTTAATATTGACACAGTACTCTCCAAAGATATATTTACCCATATGAAAATTGCCATAAGCCCCGGACCTTTAAAATCGGTCAAAACATTTTTTTTTTTCAAAAAGTCCCAAATTCTGCTTAAAACTTTTGGTACACAACCAAAATGATTTTATGTGGTGACAGAAGTTGATTCTGGTGCTTAATTTTCACACAGAACTCTCGATCATATTTTCCCATATGAAAAAATTATACAGATATTCACGTATGAGAAATTCTATAAGCCCCGGAACTTGAAAATCGTCCAAAAATTTTTTTTTCTATATGTCCCAAATCTGTTTATAACTTTTGATACACATCCAAAATGATTTGCTGCAGTGACAGAAGTTGATTCTGGTACTTAATTCACACAGAACTCTCTAAAATTATATTTACCCATATGAAAAATTCCGTAAGCCCCGAACCTTAAAAATCGGAAATTTTTTTTTTTTCAAAAAGTCCCAAATCTGTTTAAAACTTTTGGTACACATCCAAAATGATTTGCTGCTGTGACAGAAGTTGATTCGGGTGCTTAATTTTCACACAGAACTCTCCAAAAATATATTTACCCATATGAAACATTTTTATTTTCAAAGGTCCCAAATTCTGCTTAAAACTTTTGGAAAACATCCAAAATGATTTGCTGTGGTGACAGAATTTGATTCTGGTGCTTAATTTTCACACAGAACTCTCAAACATATTTACCCGTATAAAAAATTCTATACGCCCCGGAACTTGAAAATTGTCCAAAATTTTTTTTTCTAAAAGTCCCAAATCTGTTTAAAACTTTTGGTACACATCCAAAATGATTTGCTGCCGTGACAGAAGTTGATTCTGGTACTTAATTTTGACACAGAAATCTCTAAAATTATATTTACCAATTTGAAAATTCCATAATCCCTGTACCTTAAAAATCCCTCAAATAATTTTTATTTCAAAAAGTCCCAAATCTGCTTAAAACTTTTGGTACACATCCAATATGATTTGCTGTGGTGAGAGAAGTTGATTCTGGTGCTTAATTTTGACACAGAACTCTCTAAAAATATATTTTTACCCATATGAAAAATTCCATAAGCCCCGGACTTTTAATATCGGTCAAAAATGTTTTTTTCAAAAAGTCCCAAATGCTGCTTAAAACTTTTGGTAAATATGCAAAATGATTTGCTGCAGTGACAGAAGTTGATTTTGGTGCTTAATTTTCACACAGAACTCTCCAAAAATATATTTACCAATATGAAAAATTCCATAAGCCCCGGACCTTAAAAATCAGCTAAATTTTTTTTTCAAAAAGTCCCAAATCTGTTTAAAACTTTTGGTACACATCCAAAATGATTTGCTGTTGTGACAGAAGTTGATCCGGGTGCTTAATTTTTGACGCAGAACTCTCCAAAAATATATTATACCATATTAAAAAATTCTGTAAGCCCCGGACCTTAAAAATCAGGACATTTTTTTTTTATTCAAAAAGTCCAAATTCTGCTTAAAACTTTTGGCAAACATACAGAATGATTTGCTGTGGTGACAGAAGTTGATTCTGTTGCTTAGTTTTGACACAGAACTCTCCAAAAATATATTTACCCATATGAAAAATTCCATAAGCCCCGGAATTTTAAAATCGGCCAAAATTTTCTTTTCAAAAAGTCCCAAATTCTGCTTAAAATTTTTGGTAAACATCCAAAATGATTTGCTGCGGTGACAGAAGTTGATTCTCATGCTTAATATTGACACAGAACTCTCCAAAAATATATTTACCCATATAAAAAATAACGTAAGCCCCAGACTTTAAAAATCGGGCCAAAATTTTTTTTTAAAAAAGTCCCAAATTCTGCTTACAACTTTTGGTACACATTTATTTATTTATTTATTAACAGTTTCTTATATAGCGCAGCATATTCCGTTGCGCTTTACAATTGGAAACATTAATAGAACAAAACAGGGTAATAACAGACAGACATAGAGGTAAGAGGGCCCTGCTTGCAAGCATACAATCTATAGGGAAATAGGCATTGATACACAAGGATAGGTGCTATATATTGCAATTTGGTCCAGCCAGAATGCAGAGTTTCTTGGTGGGCTGCATGATCCAGTCACACAGGAATGTCGGCAAAATGTCAGGAGTATGTGAAAGAAAGACAATATGTGAGGTTATGTGTGGACTGTGAGAGGGGATGTAGTAAGACATGGAAGCTATGAAGGTTATGTGGTCGGTTCTGGAATCTGATAAGCTTGTCTGAAGAGGTGAGTTTTCAGGGAATGCTTGAAGGATTGAAGAGTAGAGGTAAGTCTTATTGTGTGTGGTAAGACATTCCATAGAGTGGGTGCAGCCCGAAGAAAGTCCTGTAACCATAAATGGGAGCAATTAATGCACGGGGATGAGAGACGCAGATCTTGTGCTGAGCGGAGAGGTCGGGTTGGGAGTTATTTTGAGATGAGTGAAGAGATGTATGTTGGTGTAATTCGGTTAATGGCCTTATGTGTAAGTAACAGTATTTTGTATTGAATACGGTAGAAAACTGGCAACCAATGGAGGGACTGACAGAGCGGGGCAGCAGACGATGAATGTTTGGCAAGGAAGATAAGCCTTGCAGCTGCATTCATAATGGATTGTAATGGCGATAGCCTGTTTTTGGGAAGACCAGTAAGGAGACTATTGCAATAGTTAATGTGGGAAATAATGAGTGCATGGATTAGAGTTTTTGCAGTGTGAGATATGGTCGAATTTTGTATATGTTTTTAAGATGTATGTAACATGATTTTGAGACAGATTGAATGTGGGGAACAAAGGACAGTTCAGAATCAAGGATGACACCAAGGCAGCAAGCTTGTGGGGTGGGGTGGATTGTTGAGTTATCAACAGTGATAAAGAGATCAGATTGGTAACTGTTATTGGCCGGTGGAAATATAATTAATTCTGTTTTAGAAATATTAAGTTTCAGGTAGCGAGATGACATCCAAGATGAAATGGCAGAAATACATTCAGTGACACGGACCAATACAGATGGTGATAAATCTGGAGAGGATAGGTAGATTTGAGTATCATCCGCATACAGATGGTACTGAAATCCAAAAGAGCGGATTAGTTTGCCAAGAGAGGTGGTATAGATTGAGAATAGCAAAGGACCTAAGACAGAGCCTTGCGGTACTCTAACTGATAGAGGTAGCAAAGAGGAGGCAGAATCAGAAAAATGAACAGAAAAAGAGCGATCAGATAGGTAGGAAGAGAACCAAGAAAGGGCTGTGTCCTTAAGACCTAGGGATTGTAATGTTTGTATGAGAAGAGAGAGGTCAACAGTGTCAAAAGCAGCAGAGAGATCTAGAAGAATTAGAAGTGAGTAATGGCCTTTAGCCTTGGCAGTGACCAAATCATTTACTACCTTAGTCAGTGCTGTCTCTGTGGAGTGCTGGGAACGGAAGCCGGACTACACATCCAAAATGATTTGCTGTGGTGACAGAAGTTGATTCTGGTGCTTAATTTTGACACAGAACTCTCCAAAAATATATCTACTCATATGAAAAATTCCGTAAGACCTTAATAATCGGACAAAAAAATATATTTTTTCAAAAAGTCCCAAATCTGCTTAAAACTTTTGGTAAACATCCAATATGATTTGCTGTGGTGACAGAAGTTGGTTCTGGTGCTTAATTTTGACACAGAACTCTCCAAAAATATATTTACCCATATGTAAAATTCCGCAAGCCCCAGACCTTAAAAATCGAGAATTTTTTTTTTTAAAAAGTCCCAAATTCTGCTTAAAACTTTTGGTACACATCCAAAATGATTTGCTGTGGTGACAGAAGTTGATTCTGGCGCTTAGTATTGACACAGGACTCTCCAAAGATATATTTACCCATATGAAAAATTCCGTAAGCCCCGGACCTTAAAAATCAGGCACATTTTTTTTTTCAAAAAGTCCCAAATTCTGCTTAAAACTTTGGTAAACATCCAAACTAATTTGCTGCGGTGACAGAAGTTGATTCTGGTGCTTAATTTTCACACAGAACTCTCCAAAAACATATTTACCCATATGAAAAATTCCGTAAGTCCCTGACCTTAAAAGTCGGGCAAAATTTTTATTTTCAAAGACTCCCAAATTCTGCTTAAAGCTGTTGGTACACATCCAAAATGATTTGCTGAGGTGACAGAAGTTGATTCTGGCGCTTAATTTTCACACAGAACTCTCGATCATATTTACCCATATGAAAAATTCTGTAAGCTATGGATCTTAAATATTGGCCCCCAATTTTTTTTTCAAAAAGTCCCAAATTCTGCTCAAAACTTTTGGTGGTACACATCTAAAATGATTTGCTGTGGTGACAGAAGTTGATTCTGGTGCTTAATATTGACACAGAACTCTCCAAAGATATATTTACCCATATGTAAAACTCCATAAGCCCCGGACCTTTAAAATCGGTCAAAATTATTATTTTTTTCATAAAGTCCCAAATGCTGCTTAAAACTTTTGGTAAACATCCAAAAAGATTTCCTGCAGTGACAGAAGTTGATTCTGGTGCCTAATTTTGACTCAGAACTCTTGAACATATTTACTCATATGAAAAATTCCATAAGCCATGGACCTTAAAAATCGGCCAAAATATTTTATTTCAAAAAGTCCCAAACCTGCTTAAAACTTATGCTACATATCCAAAATGATTTGCTGCAGTGACAGTAGTTCATTGAGATGCTTAATTTTGACTCAGAGTTCTCCAAAAATATATTTACCCATATGTAAAATTTCGTAAGCCCCGGACATTAAAAATCGCCCCCAAATTTTTTTTTTAAAAAAGTCACAAATTCTGCTTAAAACTTTTGGTAAACATCCAAAATGATTTGCTGTGGTGACAGAAGTTGATTCTGGTGCTTCATTTTCACACAGAACTCTCCAAAAATATATTTACCCATTTGACAAATTCCATAAGCCCTGGACCTTTAAATCGGAAATTTTTTTTTTTTCAAAATGTCCCAAATTCTGCTTAAAACTTTTGGTACACATCCAAAATGATTTGCTGTGGTGACAGAAGTTGATTCTGGTGCTTCATTTCACACAGAACTCTCGAACATATTTACCCATATGAAAAATTCCATATTTCCCGGACCTTTAAAATCGGACAAAAAAAATATTTATTTTCAAAAAGTCCCATATTCTGCTTAAAACTTTTGGTACACATCCAATATGATTTGCTGCGGTGACAGAAGTTGATTCTGGTGCTTAATTTTGACACAGAACTCTCTAAAAATATTTTTAACTATATGAAAAATTCCATAAGCCCCGGACTTTTAATATCGGTCAAAAATGTGTTTTTCAAAAAGTCCCAATTCTGCTTAAAACTTTTGGTAAACATACAAAATGATTTTCTGCAGTGTCAGAAGTTGATTTTGGTGCTTCATTTTCACACAGAACTCTCCAAAAATATATTTACCAATATGAAAAATTCCATAAGCCCCGGACCTTAAAAATTGGCTAAAATTTTTTTTTCAAAAAGTCCCAAATCTGTTTAAAACTTTTGGTACACATCCAAAATGATTTGCTGTTGTGACAGAAGTTGATTCAGGTGCTTAATTTTGACACAGAACTCTCCCAAAATATATTAAACCATATGAAAAAATTCTGTAAGCCCTGGACCTTAAAAATCAGGACCTTTTTTTTTTCAAAAAGTCCCAAATCTGCTTAAAACTTTTGGTAAACATACAGAATGATTTGCTGTGGTGACAGAAGTTGATTCTGTTGCTTAGTTTTGACACAGAACTCTCCAAAAATATATTTACCCATATGACAAATTCCATAAGCCCCGGTCTTTTAAAATCGGTCAAAAATGTTTTTTTCAAAAAGTCCCAAATTCTGCTTAAAACTTTTGGTAAACATACAAAATGATTTGCTGTGGTGACAGAAGTTGATTTTGGTGCTTAGTTTTCAAACAGAACTCTCGAACATATTTACCCGTATGAAAAATTCTTTAAGCCTCGGACCTTAAAATGTAGGGAATTTTTTTTTTTCAAAAACTGCCAAATTCTGCTTAAAACTTTTAGTACACATCCAAAATGATTTGCTGTGGTGACAGAAGCTGATTCTTGTGCTTAATTTTCACACAGAACTCTTAAAAAAATATATACCCATTTGAAAAATTCCATAAGCCCCGGACCTTAAAAATTGGGAAATTTTTTTTAAAAAAAAAAGTGCCAAATCTGCTTAAAACTTTTGGTACACATACAAAATGATTTGCTGTGATGACAGAAGTTGATTCTGGTGCTTAATATTGACACAGAACTCTCCAAAGATATATTTACCCATATGAAAAATTCCATAAGCCCTGAATTTTTGAAATCGGTTAAAAGATTTTTTTTTTCAAAAAGTCCCAAATTCTGCTTAAAAGTTTTGCTAAACATCCAAAATGATTTGCTGCGGTGAGAGAAGTTGATTCTGGAGCTTAATTTTCACACAGAACTCTCTAAAAATATATTTAACCATATGAAAAATTCCATAAGCCCCGGACTTTTAAAATCGGACAAAATGTTTTTTTTCTAAAAGTCCCTAATCTGTTTAAAACTTTTGGTACACATTAATAAATTATTTGCTGCGTTGACAGAATTTGATTCTGGTGCTTAATTGAGACACAGAACTCTCCAAAAATATATTTACCCATATGAAAATTTCTGTAAGCCCCAGCCCTTAAAAATCGGCCACCAATTTTTTTTTCAAAAAGTCCCAAATCTACTTAAAACATTTGGTACACATCCAAAATGATTTGCTGTGGTGACAGAAGTTGATTCTGGTGCTTAATTTTCACACAGAACTCTCGAACATATTTACCCATATGAAAAATTCTATAAGCCCCAGACCTTAACAATCAGGCAAAATTTTTTTTTCCAAAAAGTCCCAAATTTGGATAAAAGTTTTGGTACACATCCAAAATGATTTACTGTTGTGACAGAAATTGATTCGGGTGCTTAATTTTGACCCAGAACTCTCTAAAAATATATTTAACCATATAAAAAATTCCATAATCACCGGACCTTTAAAACCGGACAAAAAAATATATTTTTTCAAAAAGTCCCAAATCTGCTTAAAACTTTTGGTAAACATCCAAAATGATTTGCTCTGGTGACAGAAGTTGATTCTGGTGTTAATTTTCACACAGAACTCTCGAACATATTTACCCATTTGAAAATTTCTATAAGCCCGGACCTAAAAAATCGGCCAAAATCTTCTTTTCAAAAAGTCCAAAATTCTGCTTAAAATTTTTGGTAAACATCCAAAATGATTTGCTGTAGTGACAGAATATGCTTCTTTATTTTAACTTGCAACAAAGATATATACATACAATAATTACATATATAAACAATAAATAAATAAATAGATAAAATATATATATACACAAAATCAAATATCAACATAAGGATACACAATATTACTCCATATTATGCCTTATAACCAAAAGAAAACTATACCTATCCTAATAATAAACAACTTATCTCCTGAGAAAAAGTAAGCAAGGATTTTATAATAACAACTATCTTAACCACTATCTATATATTTTTTATTTATTTCTTTTTTTATTTAATATATTATATATATATACACAGCAAACCATAAATCAATACAAATACTTTAACTACTATCTATCTTATCTAATCCTACCCATCACCACCTCAGGTAGATGTATGTAAAACCTTTTCAACAAAAAACAAAAAATAGAATAAAAAATCTACAGGGAGTGAAAGGACAGAAAAGAAACCCAGCTGAACAAGAAGAGACTTTCAACCACCCACTCAAGGGGGTTTCAAATGGCCCCACCACTGTGACCATCTGACAGCATCCAGTCTCCCCTTATCCAGATCCATCATCTTTTTCACCTCTTGCATAATCATACCTACCACCACATCACAGAGGAGGACCTTCCTTTGAATAGATACCTGGCACCGTGCATTCCACGTGTGATACCTAACCGCTAAACTAACTAAAAAAATTGTGGTTAAATTAAAGTCACCGTATCTTCTGACCACCCCATAAGCCCACTCAGGGTAACTAAGACCCGAAAGGCACGGGATACCAATGGCCTTTGAAACCTCCTCATAAACCTTTACATTAAAAGGACACTCAAGCAGGAAGTGGTCCATCGTCTCCTCCACCCCTGGACATTCCTCCCGTGGGCAGCCACGTTCACTGGTACTTCACCACCTGAGGTTCCCTCCAACATAAAGCCTCCCATGAAAAGTGAGCCAGGCAATATCTTTGAACTTGGGCGGTAACCTTTGTGAATTTAACAAAGCCAATCCAGCCGAAGCGACATTACCTGGACAGTCCCTCAGTGACAGCGGAACATGAAAGTGGGTGTGCAAAATTCTTCTCTCCAACTCCCTCCTAGAGAAGTTTTTGACTTCACCCACTCCCACGTCATATCGCTTTATCACCTTCAAGCTCTGGATGAGGTAGATCGGGAGGTAACCATGATGAATCCGGAAACTTCTCACTTGGCCTCCATCTATCCAGAATCTGTGGAAGGGAAACACCCATGGTCTAAATCCCTCTACCCACCAAGGAGGAGTGTCTAAAAACATGCTCCCAATGTTAAGCTTTAAAAAAGCTGTAACAAAAAAGATCACTGGGTTTACCATGTTCAAACCCCCATCTTTCCTCGGTCTGTAGGTGATACCCCTCTTCACTATATTGATCCTGTTCTTCCACAACAAGAGGAAGAACAAGGAATTCAATCTGGACCACAAAGATTGTGGCAAAAAGCACACGTAACTGACATACAAAAAAATCGGGATCAGGTAAGTTTTGCACAAGTCAACCCTTTCCCTCAAAGACAATTTCCATCTTTTCCAACTCTCTACCTTCTTGGTAGCATCTTCCAGCTTGTTAACCCGATTTAGGGAGGCATAATCTCCATGATCGAATTTGATACCAAGAATTTTAATCTGATCGTTGACCTGAGGGAAGCTGTCCGGAAGAGGAAAAAGCTCCCCCTCCTCCCCCATCCAGAAAACATCACACTTTTCTCGGTTTACTCTGGAGCACGAAGCCTCAGAGTACTCACAAATGAGGTGTTCTATGCCACGGGCCTCTGCCTGCGAGGACAGAACCACCGTGACATCATATGCGTAAGCCACCACCCTCAATGCAAACTCTGGACTCAGCTGCACCCCCCCTACAGTCCCACACTCTATCCTCCTAATGAAGGGATCGATTGCAAAGACATACAGGAGGGGGCTCAGGGGACACCCCTGACGAACCCCCGAGCCTACACCAAAGGTCGGGCCCACCCAACCGTTTACCAGTGGAAAGCTTTCAGCCATACGATAGATCGTCTGTAACCAATTAACCACCCTCTCTGGAAGACCATACCATCTCAGTAGAGCCCAAAGGTACTCATGATTCACTCGGTCAAAAGCCTTAGACTGATCCAATGCCAGTAAGTACTTTCCCCAGTTCTCAGCCCTGCACCGCTCAATGGCCTCCCGGACACCAAGGACAGCACTAAAGGTGCTACGACCCTTCACCGTACAGTGCTGAGAAGGAGAAAGCAACAGCTCAGAAAATTCTGAAAGCCTGTTAAACAGTACCTTTGCCAAAATCTTCCTGTCTGTATTGAGAAGGGCTATGGGGCGCCAGTTCTCAATACGAGACGAATCCTTCCCTTTGGACAGCAAAATAAGCGCAGATAACCTCATGGAAGGAGGGAGGACTCCCTCATCCAGGCTCTCATTAAAAACTTCCACTAGGCGGGGAATCAGGAGGTCAGCAAAGGTCTTATAAAACTCAGATGTTAAACCATCCGGTCCTGGTGATTTCTTGGGGTTTAAACCCATTATCACCTTCCTAACTTCCTCTGCAGTTATATCACTTGCCAAGGAGTGAAGAGAGGCACCCTGAGAACTCAGACCAGGGGTTCCCCTAAGAAATTCCTCCATCCTCTCCCTGATGAGTGGCTGCTCAGACAGATCAGAATAGTAGGACACAATAACATCCAGAATGCCCTCCTTGTCAGTATGAAGGACACCCTGTCCGTCCACCAGTCCTCTAACATGTTTGGCGTCGACTGACCTCCTACAGCTCTGGTAGGGATCAGGCGAGTGGTACATACCATAATCCCTCTCTAAGACCAAGGATGCCAGTCGGTTATATTGAAACTCTTTCATCTGAGCCTTCACTCGGGAGATTTCCCCATCATCTCCCTCCTCAGAGATCAGGAAATCCAATTTCCTTCTCAGATTACGGTAGATATTTTGCTTTATCAAGTTTTTCCTAGCTACAAGACCACGGAAAAATTTGCAGATTCACTTTTTAATCACCTCCCACCACTCAGACCTACTCCAACCTGCCTCCAGAAGTGTCTCCTGAGATTGAAAGAAGACCCTGAAGGACTGCCTAACTCTCTCTTCCTCCAGGAGTTCTGAGTTCAAATGCCACAGACCCCGCCCCTTCTGAGGGGTTTCTGAAGCATTCAAAGTTACTGAGAGCAAACCGTGATCGGAAAATTCCACCAACCTCACCCCAAGGGATGAAGTCTTGGAAGTCTCCTTAACAAAAAACCTATCTATCCTAGACCTATGACTACCACTAAAGTAGGTGAAACCCGTGAGGTCCGGGGAGTGACGAATATGCACATCCACCAAACCAGCCTGTCTAACCATGCTAACTAAAAAATTGGAATCATAGCCCAGGGGTCTCCTTGAGCCTCCCCTGTCTTTTGGCCTAACAACGGTATTAAAATCACCACCAAAGACGACCTGCTGGGCTGTAAAAAGAAAAGGTTTTATCTCCATAAAGAGACTTTTCCTATCACCCGGTGTCTGTGGCCCATACACATTAATTAATCTCAAATCTTGTCCCTTTATGTTGACATCCAAAATCATACATCTACCTGCTTGCAATTCAATAACCTTGTGCACAGTTACCATATCAGAAAAAAGGACTGCCACCCCACCGTATGGCTCGGCCGCAAGAGACCAGTAAGAAGGACCCCTCCTCCACTCCTGCTTCGCCTTGTGGAGGATATCCAATTTACTAATCCTAGTCTCTTGCAAAAATAAAACATCAACATCAATCGTATTGAAAAAATCAAAGGCCATCATACGAGCACATTCGGACAACACGGAAGCCACATTAATCGTGGCACATCGTATAGGATGAGGATCCATGTTTCTAGGTTATGGAATATTACAAGACCTTGCTTACTTTTACATACCATCACCAAAAAACAAATCTCAACACTGCACACCAGCCCCCTGCGGGCCGGCCACACCACCGCTTGTGGCATCCCCATCCCCCTCCCTCCCCCCCCAGAGGGTACACCACCCTCCTCAGGGATCCCAGGGTCAGGGGCCTTGGCTACAAACTTTATGACCTGGCAGTGTACCCCACCGCCAGTGCCACTTGGCCCGATCCCCGAGAGGACTCCACATCAGTCTCTTCGACTACCTCCTGCTGAACCACCACTGTCTCCTCCATTGCCACCACCTCCTCTTCCCTTCTTTCCACCACTCTCTTTTCCTCTAGAACCAAAGCCTCCCTCCTCACCTCCGAGACTGATTCCCTTCTTTTTTTCTCGTCCCTGCGTTTCTCTCCTTTCAGGGATCTTTTTCCCTTTTTCCTGTTTTTCGTAGGCACCAGGAAAAGACCCTCATCATTTCTTATGATTTCCTCCTCATCAGAGGAGAAAACATCAAACTTGTTTGACAAAACAATTTGTGTTTCTTCATTTTCTACCCTCCTCTCCTTTCCTCCCCGTCTAACTTCCTGAAAGGCCTCCTCCATCAACTCCTCCCCACCTCCAACACTGACCACCATATCTTGCTCTGTACTCTCCACTACTACCTCATTCACCACCTCACACACTACCTCACCAGTACCCACCACCTGTTCTAACACCACATTGTGACTGGCTTTAGGACAACTGCTATAAGGGTGACCCTCCACCCCACACAAGTTACACCTGACAGTGTGACAATCCCTAGACCAGTGACCCACACCCCCACACAAAGAACATTTCACCACAGTGCACTCTGAACTAACATGACGGTGATCACCACACTTAAAACATGTCCTCGGCTGCCCCGGATAAAAACACTGCACTCTGTCCCTACCTATATAGGCAGCCGAGGGTACATGAACAAACCCCTTCTCAGACATCCTCAACCTAATACCCACCTCCCATGCTCCACCCCACACCCCTAACACATAACCGGCCTTCACTGCCCCCGACTCTACATCACAAAACTGTTTTAGCCAAAATATTATGTCCTCCGGGGGCAGTGACTCATTCCTGACCAGAATAGTGGCTTTTACCCTGTCATGCTTCGTGACTAAATTCATTACATATTTGTTAAAGGGGTCCTTGTCTCTACACGCCTGCAGCCTCCCCCAGAAAGTTTGCAGACCCTGGTACGTCAGAAAACTCACATCATACTCCAGGGTCCGCACTGGGTGGATGCAGGCGTACAGATCTGCTGGACAGAACCCCAAACTAAACACCATTTTTAAAAACACCTCTCTTCCTGGAGCTTCTCCAGGAGCAATCCACTTAAATTGGATTAGATTACGTCTTTTTCCAATACTCCCAGGCAAGGGTGCAGCTGGTGGTACATTAGTTGTTTTCCTCCCAGATACCGCATTTGCATAAGACAGGGTACCTGGGACAGACTTAGCCTGTCTCTCCCTCCTCTGAGCCAAGTCTTTTTCAATCACTGCAGCTGCCACCCTTGCCCTCTCTGGGACTAGCAACCTGTCTCCATAAACAGTCTCCACAATGTCCCTTTGCGCATTTGAAAGGGATGACTTGTCCAGGACTGGCATCCCTTGCGCTGACACATCCACAGGGACAATACCACCGACCAGACTTAACACACCTGGCACTTCCTCAGGAACCAATTCTTTTGGTCTACCCTCCATGCCAGCCTCCACCAATACTGCCACCTGGACTAACTCTGAGTCAGTTGCTTCGGAACACACTTCCATCATACTATTGCCACTGACTGCCCTTGCAGGTAAAACAGCTCCGCTAGCGGGAACCAGGGGAACCGAAGCATTATGGGCAGCCCCAACCCCGATCCCCCCCAGTCCCCTTTGCATCATCGCTTACCACTGGGCCTGGATCCTCCTGCAGCTCTGCCACTTCCACCACCATAGCTGATGCAGCCTCCACCTTCTCCACTTTTAAACCTTCCATATCACTCATTGAAGTAGATTCGGACCTTATCAGTTTCTTTTTCATTTTTTTCAAGTACTCCAGCCGCTCTTTGGCATTGTCCAGGGAAACTGCTAGTTCAGCAATTTCCCCCTTAAGGAATTGTCTCTCCAAGGGAGCTGCCAGATTCCTCCTCTTTCTCTTATCTGACAGCTTGCTGCTCAGTTTTTTAATCTCTTTTTGCAGCTGGTCCATGCTTAAAGCTGCAAACAAATCCTCCTCCTCAGTACCAGACTCTAGCTCCCCGTCTTCTGTCTTCTCCCCTTCTGCAGCACCCCCCGCTTCACTGCCAGTGGGGGCCACCATATCCCCCTGAGTTGCCTCACTCAGGGGTCCCTCCACTGACAGTTTGGGGAGCACCGCTGGGCTAGGAGTCACCATAACTGCACCTCCAGCACTGATCACCAGATCTCTGCTCTCTGCCGTCTCCATATCCTCCGCTTCACAGTTTGGAGGCAAGATCTGCAGTCAGTGCTCCCGTCTCCGCTGCACCGCCAGCGGGGGCCGCCATTACCCCCCGAGTTGCGTCACTCGGGGGTCCCGCCGCCAGCGGTTTGGAGACTGGCAGACTGCAACACTCCTCTGGACCCCCGCTCTCTCACACGAAAGTCCATGGGGGTCCAGGATATCGCCTCCACCACCGCCCGCCGCCGGGATCTCCAGGGCCGCTCGCAGCACAGGGGGGACAGAGATGTTACCACCGCCCGCCGCATCCGGGATCTTCAAAGCCGCCAGCTTGCTCCGCAGCGCAGGGGGAGCCGGGATGCCACCTCCGTCCGCCGCCACGATCACCGGGATGCCGCCCACCGCTGCCGCACTTCGTCCCTCCAGCAAGCCTGCCAGAGGGACAGGGGGATCCAGAGCTCCAGCCGGAGCCACAGCCAGAGCTTCAGCCGCGCACGCATGCGGCCTCCACGATCTCGCGGGTGGATCACCGTCCTCTCGCTGCAGTGCTCCCGTTCCAGACTCCAGGCTAACAGGTAAGTCAGGCGGGTCAGGCGCTGGCGGGCCTCCCGCGATTGCTGGAAGCTCCGCCGGCTGCTGTAAAAATGTTGGTACAACTTTAAAAAGATTTGCTGCAGTGACAGAAGTTGATTCTCGTGCTTAATATTGACACAGAACTCTCCAAAGATATATTTACCTGTATGAAAAATTACGTAAGCCCCGGACCTTAAACTTCGGCCAAAATTTTTTTTCTTCAAAAATCCCCAAATTCTGCTTAAAAATGTTGGTACAACTTAAAAAAGAGTTGCTGCAGTGACATAAGTTGATTTTGGTGCTTAATTTTGACACACAACTGACCAGAAATATATTTACCCGTATGAAAAATTATGTAAGCCCCGGACCTTAAACATCGTCCAAAATTTTTTTTTTCAAAAATCCCCAAATTCTGCTTAAAATTGTTGGTACAACTTAAAAAAGATTTGCTGCAGTGACAAGTTGATTTTGGTGCTTAATTTTGACACAGAACTCACCAGAAATATATTTACCCTTATGAAAAATTACGTAAGCCCCGGACCTTAAAAATCGTCCAAAATTTTTTATTTTCAAAAATCCCCAAATTCTACTTAAAAATGTTGGTACAACTTAAAAAAGATTTGCTGCAGTGACAGAAGTTGATTTTGGTGCATAATTTTCACACAACTCACCAGAAATATATTTACCCATATGAAAAATTACGTAAGCCCCGGACCTTAAAAATCGGCCAAAATTTTTTATTTTCAAAAATCCCCAAATTCTGCTTAAAAATGTTGGTACAACTTAAAAAAGATTTCCTGCAGTGGCAGAAGTTGATTTTGGTGCATAATTTTGACACAGAACTCACCAGAAATATATTTACCCATATGAAAAATTATGTAAGCCCCGGACCTTAAACATCGGCCAAAATTTTTTTTCTTCAAAATTCCCCAAATTCTGCTTAAAAATGTTGGTACAAATTAAAAAAGATTTGCTGCAGTGAGAGAAGTTGATTTTGGTGCTTAATTTTCACAGAACTCACCAGAAATATATTTACCCATATGAAAAATTACGTAAGCCCCGGACCTTAAACATCGGCCAAAATTTTTTTTTTCAAAAATCCCCAAATTCTGCTTAAAAATGTTGGTACAACTTAAAAAAGATTTGCTGCAGTGACAGAAGTTGATTTTGGTGCTTAATTTTGACACACAACTGACCAGAAATATATTTACCCGTAAGAAAAATTATGTAAGCCCCGGACCTTAAACATCGGCCAAAATTTTTTTTTTCAAAAATCCCCAAATTCTGCTTAAAATTGTTGGTACAACTTAAAAAAGATTTGCTGCAGTGACAAGTTGATTTTGGTGCTTAATTTTGACACAGAACTCACCAGAAATATATTTACCCTTATGAAAAATTACGTAAGCCCCGGACCTTAAACATCGGCCAAAATTTTTTATTTTCAAAAATCCCCAAATTCTGCTTAAAAATGTTGGTACAACTTAAAAAAGATTTCCTGCAGTGGCAGAAGTTGATTTTGGTGCATAATTTTGACACAGAACTCACCAGAAATATATTTACCCATATGAAAAATTATGTAAGCCCCGAAACTTAAAAATCGGCCAAAATTTTTTTTCTTCAAAAATCCCCAAATTCTGCTTAAAAATGTTGGTACAACTTAAAAAAGATTTGCTGCAGTGACAGAAGTTGATTTTGGTGCTTAATTTTGACACAGAACTCACCAGAAATATATTTACCCTTATGAATAATTACGTAAGCCCCGGACCTTAAAAATTGTCCAAAATTTTTTTTTTCCAAAAATCCCCAAATTCTGCTTAAAAATGTTGGTACAACTTAAAAAAGATTTGCTGCAGTGGCAGAAGTTGATTTTGGTGCATAATTTTGACACAGAACTCACCAGAAATATATTTACCCATATGAAAAATTACGTAAGCCCCGGACCTTAAAAATCTGTAAAAAATTTTTTTCTTCAAAAATCCCCAAATTCTGCGTAAAAATGTTGGTACAACTTAAAAAAGATTTGCTGCAGTGACAGAAGTTGATTTTGGTGCTTAATTTTCACACAACTCACCAGAAATATATTTACCCGTATGAAAAATTTCGCAAGCCCCGGACCTTAAAAATCGGCCAAAATTTTTTTTTTTCAAAAATCCCTAAATTCTGCTTAAAAATGTTGGTACAACTAAAAAAAGATTTGCTGCAGTGACAGAAGTTGATTTTGGTGCTTAATTTTGACACAGAACTCACCAGAAATATATTTACCCTTATGAAAAATTACGTAAGCCCCGGACCTTAAAAATCGGCTAAATTTTTTTTTTTCAAAAATCCCCAAATTCTGCTTAAAAATGTTGGTACAAATTAAAAAAGATTTGCTGCATTGACAGAAGTTGATTTTGGTGCATAATTTTCACACAGAGCTCACCAGAAATATATTTACCCTTATGAAAAATTACGTAAGCCCCGGACCTTAAAAATCGTCCAAAATTTTTTATTTTCAAAAATCCCCAAATTCTGCTTAAAAATGTTGGTACAACTTAAAAAATATTTGCTGCAGTGACAGAAGTTGATTTTGGTGCTTAATTTTGACACAGAACTCACCAGAAATATATTTACCCTTATGAATAATTACGTAAGCCCCGGACCTTAAAAATTGTCCAAAATTTTTTTTTTCCAAAAATCCCCAAATTCTGCTTAAAAATGTTGGTACAACTTAAAAAAGATTTGCTGCAGTGGCAGAAGTTGATTTTGGTGCATAATTTTGACACAGAACTCACCAGAAATATATTTACCCATATGAAAAATAACGTAAGCCCCGGACCTTAAAAATCGGTTAAATTTTTTTTTTCTAAAATCCCTAAATTCTGCTTAAAAATGTTGGTACAACTAAAAAAAGATTTGCTGCAGTGACAGAAGTTGATTTTGGTGCTTAATTTTGACACAGAACTCACCAGAAATATATTTACCCTTATGAAAAATTACGTAAGCCCCGGACCTTAAAAATCGGCCAAAATTTTTTATTTTCAAAAATCCCCAAATTCTGCTTAAAAATGTTGGTACAATGTAAAAAAGATTTGCTGCAGTGACAGAAGTTGATTTTGGTGCTTAATTTTGACACAGAACTCACCAGAAATATATTTACCCGTATGAAAAATTACGTAAGCCCCGGACCTTAAACATCGGCCAAAATTTTTTTTTCCCAATATCCCCAAATTCTGCTTAAAAATGTTGGTACAACTTAAAAAAGATTTGCTGCAGTGAGAGAAGTTGATTTTGGTGCTTAATTTTCACACAACTCACCAGAAATAGATTTACCCATATGAAAAATTACGTAAGCCCCGGACCTTAAAAATCGGTCAAAATTTTTTTTCTTCAAAAATCCCCAAATTCTGCTTAAAAATGTTGGTACAACTTAAAAAAGATTTGCTGCAGTGGCAGAAGTTGATTTTGGTGCTTAATTTTGACACACAACTGACCAGAAATATATTTACCCGTATGAAAAATTATGTAAGCCCCGGACCTTAAACATCGTCCAAAATTTTTTTTTTCAAAAATCCCCAAATTCTGCTTAAAATTGTTGGTACAACTTAAAAAAGATTTGCTGCAGTGACAAGTTGATTTTGGTGCTTAATTTTGACACAGAACTCACCAGAAATATATTTACCCTTATGAAAAATTACGTAAGCCCCGGACCTTAAAAATCGTCCAAAATTTTTTATTTTCAAAAATCCCCAAATTCTACTTAAAAATGTTGGTACAACTTAAAAAAGATTTGCTGCAGTGACAGAAGTTGATTTTGGTGCATAATTTTCACACAACTCACCAGAAATATATTTACCCATATGAAAAATTACGTAAGCCCCGGACCTTAAAAATCGGCCAAAATTTTTTATTTTCAAAAATCCCCAAATTCTGCTTAAAAATGTTGGTACAACTTAAAAAAGATTTCCTGCAGTGGCAGAAGTTGATTTTGGTGCATAATTTTGACACAGAACTCACCAGAAATATATTTACCCATATGAAAAATTATGTAAGCCCCGGACCTTAAACATCGGCCAAAATTTTTTTTCTTCAAAATTCCCCAAATTCTGCTTAAAAATGTTGGTACAAATTAAAAAAGATTTGCTGCAGTGAGAGAAGTTGATTTTGGTGCTTAATTTTCACAGAACTCACCAGAAATATATTTACCCATATGAAAAATTACGTAAGCCCCGGACCTTAAAGATCGGCCAAAATTTTTTTTTTCAAAAATCCCCAAATTCTGCTTAAAAATGTTGGTACAACTTAAAAAAGATTTGCTGCAGTGACAGAAGTTGATTTTGGTGCTTAATTTTGACACACAACTGACCAGAAATATATTTACCCGTAAGAAAAATTATGTAAGCCCCGGACCTTAAACATCGGCCAAAATTTTTTTTTTCAAAAATCCCCAAATTCTGCTTAAAATTGTTGGTACAAATTAAAAAAGATTTGCTGCAGTGACAAGTTGATTTTGGTGCTTAATTTTGACACAGAACTCACCAGAAATATATTTACCCTTATGAAAAATTACGTAAGCCCCGGACCTTAAACATCGGCCAAAATTTTTTATTTTCAAAAATCCCCAAATTCTGCTTAAAAATGTTGGTACAACTTAAAAAAGATTTCCTGCAGTGGCAGAAGTTGATTTTGGTGCATAATTTTGACACAGAACTCACCAGAAATATATTTACCCATATGAAAAATTATGTAAGCCCCGAAACTTAAAAATCGGCCAAAATTTTTTTTCTTCAAAAATCCCCAAATTCTGCTTAAAAATGTTGGTACAACTTAAAAAAGATTTGCTGCAGTGACAGAAGTTGATTTTGGTGCTTAATTTTGACACAGAACTCACCAGAAATATATTTACCCTTATGAATAATTACGTAAGCCCCGGACCTTAAAAATTGTCCAAAATTTTTTTTTTCCAAAAATCCCCAAATTCTGCTTAAAAATGTTGGTACAACTTAAAAAAGATTTGCTGCAGTGGCAGAAGTTGATTTTGGTGCATAATTTTGACACAGAACTCACCAGAAATATATTTACCCATATGAAAAATTACGTAAGCCCCTGACCTTAAAAATCTGTAAAAAATTTTTTTCTTCAAAAATCCCCAAATTCTGCGTAAAAATGTTGGTACAACTTAAAAAAGATTTGCTGCAGTGACAGAAGTTGATTTTGGTGCTTAATTTTCACACAACTCACCAGAAATATATTTACCCGTATGAAAAATTTCGCAAGCCCCGGACCTTAAAAATCGGCCAAAATTTTTTTTTTTCAAAAATCCCTAAATTCTGCTTAAAAATGTTGGTACAACTAAAAAAAGATTTGCTGCAGTGACAGAAGTTGATTTTGGTGCTTAATTTTGACACAGAACTCACCAGAAATATATTTACCCTTATGAAAAATTACGTAAGCCCCGGACCTTAAAAATCGGCTAAATTTTTTTTTTTCAAAAATCCCCAAATTCTGCTTAAAAATGTTGGTACAAATTAAAAAAGATTTGCTGCATTGACAGAAGTTGATTTTGGTGCATAATTTTCACACAGAGCTCACCAGAAATATATTTACCCTTATGAAAAATTACGTAAGCCCCGGACCTTAAAAATCGTCCAAAATTTTTTATTTTCAAAAATCCCCAAATTCTGCTTAAAAATGTTGGTACAACTTAAAAAATATTTGCTGCAGTGACAGAAGTTGATTTTGGTGCTTAATTTTGACACAGAACTCACCAGAAATATATTTACCCTTATGAATAATTACGTAAGCCCCGGACCTTAAAAATTGTCCAAAATTTTTTTTTTCCAAAAATCCCCAAATTCTGCTTAAAAATGTTGGTACAACTTAAAAAAGATTTGCTGCAGTGGCAGAAGTTGATTTTGGTGCATAATTTTGACACAGAACTCACCAGAAATATATTTACCCATATGAAAAATAACGTAAGCCCCGGACCTTAAAAATCGGTTAAATTTTTTTTTTCTAAAATCCCTAAATTCTGCTTAAAAATGTTGGTACAACTAAAAAAAGATTTGCTGCAGTGACAGAAGTTGATTTTGGTGCTTAATTTTGACACAGAACTCACCAGAAATATATTTACCCTTATGAAAAATTACGTAAGCCCCGGACCTTAAAAATCGGCCAAAATTTTTTATTTTCAAAAATCCCCAAATTCTGCTTAAAAATGTTGGTACAATGTAAAAAAGATTTGCTGCAGTGACAGAAGTTGATTTTGGTGCTTAATTTTGACACAGAACTCACCAGAAATATATTTACCCGTATGAAAAATTACGTAAGCCCCGGACCTTAAACATCGGCCAAAATTTTTTTTTCCCAATATCCCCAAATTCTGCTTAAAAATGTTGGTACAACTTAAAAAAGATTTGCTGCAGTGAGAGAAGTTGATTTTGGTGCTTAATTTTCACACAACTCACCAGAAATATATTTACCCATATGAAAAATTACGTAAGCCCCGGACCTTAAAAATCGGTCAAAATTTTTTTTCTTCAAAAATCCCCAAATTCTGCTTAAAAATGTTGGTACAACTTAAAAAAGATTTGCTGCAGTGACAGAAGTTGATTTTGGTGCTTAATTTTCACACAACTCACCAGAAATATATTTACCCGTATTAAAAATTACGTAAGCCCCGGACCTTAAAAATCGTCCAAAATTTTTTATTTTCAAAAATCCCCAAATTCTGCTTAAAAATGTTGGTACAACTTAAAAAATATTTGCTGCAGTGACAGAAGTTGATTTTGGTGCTTAATTTTGACACAGAACTCACCAGAAATATATTTACCCTTATGAAAAATTACGTAAGCCCCGGACCTTAAAAATCGTCAAAAATTTTTTATTTTCAAAAATCCCTAAATTCTGCTT
Organism: Taudactylus pleione; assembly: GCA_031769625.1. Lineage (NCBI taxonomy): Eukaryota > Metazoa > Chordata > Amphibia > Anura > Myobatrachidae > Taudactylus > Taudactylus pleione. The sequence goes on from JAUIMM010000651.1 coordinate 9,521,770, forward strand.
AAAAATGTTGGTACAACTAAAAAAAGATTTGCTGCAGTGACAGAAGTTGATTTTGGTGCTTAATTTTGACACAGAACTCACCAGAAATATATTTACCCTTATGAAAAATTACGTAAGCCCCGGACCTTAAAAAATCGTCCAAAATTTTTTATTTTCAAAAATCCCCAAATTCTGCTTAAAAATGTTGGTACAACTTAAAAAATATTTGCTGCAGTGACAGAAGTTTATTTTGGTGCTTAATTTTGACACAGAACTCACCAGAAATATATTTACCCATATGAAAAATTACGTAAGTCCCGGACCTTAAAAATCGGCCAAAATTTTTTATTTTCAAAAATCCCCAAATTCTGCTTAAAAATGTTGGTACAACTTAAAAAAGATTTCCTGCAGTGGCTGAAGTTGATTTTGGTGCATAATTTTGACACAGAACTCACCAGAAATATATTTACCCATATGAAAAATTACGTAAGCCCCGGACCTTAAAAATCGGTCAAAATTTTTTTTCTTCAAAAATCCCCAAATTCTGCTTAAAAATGTTGGTACAACTTAAAAAAGATTTGCTGCAGTGACAGAAGTTGATTTTGGAGCTTAATTTTGATACACAACTGACCAGAAATATATTTACCCGTATGAAAAATGATGTAAGCCCTGGACCTTAAACATCGGCCAAAATTTTTTTTTTCAAAAATCCCCAAATTCTGCTTAAAAATGTTGGTACAACTTAAAAAAGATTTGCTGCAGTGACAGAAGTTGATTTTGGTGCTTAATTTTGACACAGAACTCACCAGAAATATATTTACCCTTATGAAAAATTACGTAAGCCCCGGACCTTAAAAATCTGTAAAAATTTTTTTTTTGCAAAAATCCCCAAATTCTGCTTAAAAATGTTGGTACAAATTAAAAAAGATTTGCTGCATTGACAGAAGTTGATTTTGGTGCATAATTTTCACACAACTCACCAGAAATATATTTACCCATATGAAAAATTACGTAAGCCCCGGACCTTAAACATCGGCCAAAATTTTTTTTTTCAAAAATCCCCAAATTCTGCTTAAAAATGTTGGTACAACTTAAAATAGATTTGCTGCAGTGACAGAAGTTGATTTTGGTGCTTAATTTTCACACAACTCACCAGAAATATATTTACCCGTATGAAAAATTACGTAAGCCCCGAACCTTAAAAATCGGCCAAAATTTTTTATTTTCAAAAATCCCCAAATTCTGCTTAAAAATGTTGGTACAACGTAAAAAAGATTTGCTGCAGTGACAGAAGTTGATTTTGGTGCTTAATTTTGACACAGAACTCACCAGAAATATATTTACCCGTATGAAAAATTACGTAAGCCCCGGACCTTAAACATCGGCCAAAATTTTTTTTTCTTCAAAAATCCCCAAATTCTGCTTAAAAATGTTGGTACAACTTAAAAAAGATTTGCTGTAGTGAGAGAAGTTGATTTTGGTGCTTAATTTTCACACAACTCACCAGAAATATATTTACCCATATGAAAAATTACGTAAGCCCCGGACCTTAAACATCGGCCAAAATTTTTTTTTTTCAAAAATCCCCAAATTCTGCTTAAAAATGTTGGTACAACTTAAAATAGATTTGCTGCAGTGACAGAAGTTGATTTTGGTGCTTAATTTTCACACAACTCACCAGAAATATATTTACCCATATGAAAAATTACATAAGCCCCGCACCTAAAAAATCGGCCAAAATTTTTTTTTTCAAAAATCCCCAAATTCTGCTTAAAAATGTTGGTACAACTTAAAAAAGATTTGCTGCAGTGACAGAAATTGATTTTGGTGCTTAATTTTGACACAGAACTCACCAGAAATATATTTACCCTTATGAAAAATTACGTAAGCCCCGGACCTTAAAAATCGGCTACATTTTTTTTTTGCAAAAATCCCCAAATTCTGCTTAAAAATGTTGGTACAACTTAAAATAGATTTGCTGCAGTGACAGAAGTTGATTTTGGTGCTTAATTTTCACACAACTCACCAGAAATATATTTACCCGTATGAAAAATTACGTAAGCCCCGAACCTTAAAAATCGGCCAAAATTTTTTATTTTCAAAAATCCCCAAATTCTGCTTAAAAATGTTGGTACAACGTAAAAAAGATTTGCTGCAGTGACAGAAGTTGATTTTGGTGCTTAATTTTGACACAGAACTCACCAGAAATATATTTACCCGTATGAAAAATTACGTAAGCCCCGGACCTTAAACATCGGCCAAAATTTTTTTTTCTTCAAAAATCCCCAAATTCTGCTTAAAAATGTTGGTACAACTTAAAAAAGATTTGCTGTAGTGAGAGAAGTTGATTTTGGTGCTTAATTTTCACACAACTCACCAGAAATATATTTACCCATATGAAAAATTACGTAAGCCCCGGACCTTAAACATCGGCCAAAATTTTTTTTTTCAAAAATCCCCAAATTCTGCTTAAAAATGTTGGTACAACTTAAAATAGATTTGCTGCAGTGACAGAAGTTGATTTTGGTGCTTAATTTTCACACAACTCACCAGAAATATATTTACCCATATGAAAAATTACATAAGCCCCGCACCTAAAAAATCGGCCAAAATTTTTTTTTTCAAAAATCCCCAAATTCTGCTTAAAAATGTTGGTACAACTTAAAAAAGATTTGCTGCAGTGACAGAAATTGATTTTGGTGCTTAATTTTGACACAGAACTCACCAGAAATATATTTACCCTTATGAAAAATTACGTAAGCCCCGGACCTTAAAAATCGGCTAAATTTTTTTTTTGCAAAAATCCCCAAATTCTGCTTAAAAATGTTGGTACAAATTAAAAAAGATTTGCTGCATTGACAGAAGTTGATTTTGGTGCATAATTTTCACACAACTCACCAGAAATATATTTACCCATATGAAAAATTACGTAAGCCCCGGACCTTAAACATCGGCCAAAATTTTTTTTTTTCAAAAATCCCCAAATTCTGCTTAAAAATGTTGGTACAACTTAAAATAGATTTGCTGCAGTGACAGAAGTTGATTTTGGTGCTTAATTTTCACACAACTCACCAGAAATATATTTACCCGTATGAAAAATTACGTAAGCCCCGAACCTTAAAAATCGGCCAAAATTTTTTATTTTCAAAAATCCCCAAATTCTGCTTAAAAATGTTGGTACAACGTAAAAAAGATTTGCTGCAGTGACAGAAGTTGATTTTGGTGCTTAATTTTGACACAGAACTCACCAGAAATATATTTACCCGTATGAAAAATTACGTAAGCCCCGGACCTTAAACATCGGCCAAAATTTTTTTTTCTTCAAAAATCCCCAAATTCTGCTTAAAAATGTTGGTACAACTTAAAAAAGATTTGCTGTAGTGAGAGAAGTTGATTTTGGTGCTTAATTTTCACACAACTCACCAGAAATATATTTACCCATATGAAAAATTACGTAAGCCCCGGACCTTAAACATCGGCCAAAATTTTTTTTTTCAAAAATCCCCAAATTCTGCTTAAAAATGTTGGTACAACTTAAAATAGATTTGCTGCAGTGACAGAAGTTGATTTTGGTGCTTAATTTTCACACAACTCACCAGAAATATATTTACCCATATGAAAAATTACATAAGCCCCGCACCTAAAAAATCGGCCAAAATTTTTTTTTTCAAAAATCCCCAAATTCTGCTTAAAAATGTTGGTACAACTTAAAAAAGATTTGCTGCAGTGACAGAAATTGATTTTGGTGCTTAATTTTGACACAGAACTCACCAGAAATATATTTACCCTTATGAAAAATTACGTAAGCCCCGGACCTTAAAAATCGGCCAAAATTTTTTTTTTCAAAAATCCCTAAATTCTGCTTAAAAATGTTGGTACAACTAAAAAAAGATTTGCTGCAGTGACAGAAGTTGATTTTGGTGCTTAATTTTGACACAGAACTCACCAGAAATATATTTACCCTTATGAAAAATTACGTAAGCCCCAGACCTTAAAAATCGTCCAAAATTTTTTATTTTCAAAAATCCCCAAATTCTGCTTAAAAATGTTGGTACAACTTAAAAAATATTTGCTGCAGTGAGAGAAGTTTATTTTGGTGCTTAATTTTGACACAACTCACCAGAAATATATTTACCCTTATGAATAATTACGTAAGCCCCGGACCTTAAAAATTGTCCAAAATTTTTTTTTCCCAAAAATCCCCAAATTCTGCTTAAAAATGTTGGTACAAATTAAAAAAGATTTGCTGCAGTGACAGAAGTTGATTTTGGTGCTTTATTTTCACACAACTCACCAGAAATATATTTACCCATATGAAAAATTACGTAAGCCCCGGACCTTAAAAATCGTCCAAAATTTTTTTTTCTTCAAAAATCCCCAAATTCTGCTTATAAATGTTGGTACAACTTAAAAAAGATTTCCTGCAGTGGCAGAAGTTGATTTTGGTGCTTAATTTTGACACAGAACTCACCAGAAATATATTTACCCATATGAAAAATCACGTAAGTCCCGGACCTTAAAAATTGTCCAAAATTTTTTTTTCCCAAAAATCCCCAAATTCTGCTTAAAAATGTTGGTACAAATTAAAAAAGATTTGCTGCAGTGACAGAAGTTGATTTTGGTGCTTTATTTTCACACAACTCACCAGAAATATATTTACCCGTATGAAAAATTACATAAGCCCCACACCTTAAAAATCGGCCAAAATTTTTTTTTTCAAAAATCCCCAAATTCTGCTTAAAAATGTTGGTACAACTTAAAAAAGATTTGCTGCAGTGACAGAAGTTGATTTTGGTGCTTAATTTTGACACAGAACTCACCAGAAATTTATTTACCCTTATGAAAAATTACGTAGTCCCCCGACCTTAAAAATCATCCAAAATTTTTTATTTTCAAAAATCCCCAAATTCTGCTTAAAAATGTTGGTACAATTTAAAAAAGATTTGCTGCAGTGACAGAAGTTGATTTTGGTGCTTAATTTTGACACAGAACTCACCAGAAATATATTTACCCTTATGAAAAATTACGTAAGCCCCGGACCTTAAACATCGGCCAAAATTTTTTATTTTCAAAAATCCCCAAATTCTGCTTAAAAATGTTGGTACAACTTAAAAAAGATTTCCTGCAGTGGCAGAAGTTGATTTTGGTGCATAATTTTGACACAGAACTCACCAGAAATATATTTACCCATATGAAAAATTACATAAGCCCCGGACCTTAAAAATCGGCCAAAATTTTTTTTCTTCAAAATTCCCCAAATTCTGCTTAAAAATGTTGGTACAAATTAAAATAGATTTGCTGCAGTGACAGAAGTTGATTTTGGTGCTTAATTTTCACACAACTCACCAGAAATATATTTACCCGTATGAAAAATTACGTAAGCCCCGGACCTTAAAAGTCGGCCAAGATTTTTTATTTTCAAAAATCCCCAAATTCTGCTTAAAAATGTTGGTACAACTTAAAAAAGATTTGCTGCAGTGACAGAAGATGATTTTGGTGCTTAATTTTGACACAGAACTCACCAGAAATATATTTACACTTATGAAAAATTACGTAAGCCCCGGAACTTAAACTTCGGCCAAAATTTTTTTTTTCAAAACTCCCCAAATTCTGCTTAAAAATGTTGGTACAACTTAAAAAAGATTTGCTGCAGTGACAGAAGTTGATTTTGGTGCTTAATTTTGACACAGAACTCACCAGAAATATATTTACCCTTATGAAAAATTACGTAAGCCCCGGACCTTAAACTTTGGCCAAAATTTTTTATTTTCAAAAATCCCCAAATTCTGCTTAAAAATGTTGGTACAACTTAAAAAAGATTTCCTGCAGTGGCAGAAGTTGATTTTGGTGCATAATTTTGACACAGAACTCACCAGAAATATATTTACCCATATGAAAAATTATGTAAGCCCCGGACCTTAAAAATCGGCCAAAATTTTTTTTCTTCAAAAATCCCCAAATTCTGCTTCAAAATGTTGGTACAAATTAAAAAAGTTTTGCTGCATTGACAGAAGTTGATTTTGGTGCATAATTTTCACACAACTCACCAGAAATATATTTACCCATATGAAAAATTACGTAAGCCCCGGACCTTAAACATCAGCCCAAATTTTTTTTTTTTCAAAAATCCCCAAATTCTGCTTAAAAATGTTGGTACAAATTAAAAAAGATTTGCTGCAGTGACAGAAGTTGATTTTGGTGCTTAATTTTCACACAACTCACCAGAAATATATTTACCCGTATGAAAAATTACGTAAGCCCCGAACCTTAAAAATCGGCCAAAATTTTTTATTTTCAAAAATCCCCAAATTCTGCTTAAAAATGTTGGTACAACTTAAAAAAGATTTGCTGCAGTGAGAGAAGTTGATTTTGGTGCTTAATTTTGACACAGAACTCACCAGAAATATATTTACCCGTATGAAAAATTACGTAAGCCCCGGACCTTAAACATCGGCCAAAATTTTTTTTCTTCAAAATTCCCCAAATTCTGCTTAAAAATGTTGGTACAACTTAAAAAAGATTTCCTGCAGTGGCAGAAGTTGATTTTGGTGCATAATTTTGACACAGAACTCACCAGAAATATATTTACCCATATGAAAATTACATAAGCCCCGGACCTTAACAATCTGGCAATTTTTTTTTTCTTTAAAAATCCCCAAATTCTGCTTAAAAATGTTGGTACAACTTAAAAAAGATTTGCTGCAGTGACAGAAGTTGATTTTGGTGCTTAATTTTCACACAACTCACCAGAAATATATTTACCCATATGAAAAATTACGTAAGCCCCGGACCTTAAAAATCGTCCAAAATATTTTATTTTCAAAAATCCCCAAATTCTGCTTAAAAATGTTGGTACAACTTAAAAAATATTTGCTGCAGTGACAGAAGTTGATTTTGGTGCTTAATTTTGACACAGAACTCACCAGAAATATATTTACCCTTATGAAAAATTACGTGAGCCCCGGACCTTAAAAATTGTCCAAAATTTTTTTTTTCCAAAAATCCTCAAATTCTGCTTAAAAATGTTGGTACAACTTAAAAAAGATTTGCTGCAGTGACAGAAGTTGATTTTGGTGCTTAATTTTCACACAACTCACCAGAAATATATTTACCCATATGAAAAATTACGTAAGCCTCGGACCTTAAAAATCAGCCAAAATTTTTTATTTTCAAAAATCCCCAAATTCTGCTTAAAAATGTTGGTACAACTTAAAAAAGATTTGCTGCAGTGACAGAAGTTGATTTTGGTACTTAATTTTGACACAGAACTCACCAGAAATATATTTACCCTTATGAAAAATTACGTAAGCCCCGGACCTTAAACATCGGCCAAAATTTTTTATTTTCAAAAATCCCCAAATTCTGCTTAAAAATGTTGGTACAACTTAAAAAAGATTTCCTGCAGTGGCAGAAGTTGATTTTAGTGCATAATTTTGACACAGAACTCACCAGAAATATATTTACCCATATGAAAAATTACGTAAGCCCCGGACCTTAAAAATCGGGTTTTTTTTTTTCTTCAAAAATCCCCAACTTCTGCTTAAAAATGTTGGTATAACTTAAAATAGATTTGCTGCAGTGACAGAAGTTGATTTTGGTGCTTAATTTTCACACAACTCACCAGAAATATATTTACCCTTATGAAAAATTACGTAAGCCCCGGACCTTAAAAATCAGCCAAAATTTTTTATTTTCAAAAATCCCCAAATTCTGCTTAAAAATGTTGGTACAACTTAAAAAAGATTTCCTGCAGTGGCAGAAGTTGATTTTAGTGCATAATTTTGACACAGAACTCACCAGAAATATATTTACCCTTATGAAAAATTACGTAAGCCCCGGACCTTAAACATCGGCCAAAATTTTTTATTTTCAAAAATCCCCAAATTCTGCTTAAAAATGTTGGTACAACTTAAAAAAGATTTCCTGCAGTGGCAGAAGTTGATTTTAGTGCATAATTTTGACACAGAACTCACCAGAAATATATTTACCCATATGAAAAATTACGTAAGCCCCGGACCTTAAAAATCTGGTTTTTTTTTTCTTCAAAAATCCCCAAATTCTGCTTAAAAATGTTGGTACAACTTAAAAAAGATTTGCTGCAGTGACAGAAGTTGATTTTGGTGCTTAATTTTCACACAACTCACCAGAAATATATTTACCCGTATGAAAAATTACGTAAGCCCCGGACCTTAAAAATCGGCCAAAATTTTTTTTTTTTCAAAAATCCCCAAATTCTGCTTAAAAATGTTGGTACAACTTAAAAAAGATTTGCTGCAGTGACAGAAGTTGATTTTGGTGCTTAATTTTGACACAGAACTCACCAGAAATATATTTACCCTTATGAAAAATTACGTAAGCCCCGGACCTTAAACATCGGCCACAATTTTTTATTTTCAAAAATCCCCAAATTCTGCTTAAAAATGTTGGTACAACTTAAAAAAGATTTGCTGCAGTGACAGAAGTTGATTTTGGTGCTTAATGTTCACACAACTCACCAGAAATATATTTACTAGTATGAAAAATTACGTAAGCCCCGGACCTTAAAAATTGTCCAAATTTTTTTTTTCAAAAAATCCCCAAATTCTGCTTAAAAATGTTGGTACAAATTAAAATAGATTTGCTGCAGTGACAGAAGTTGATTTTGGTGCTTAATTTTCACACAACTCACCAGAAATATATTTACCCGTATGAAAAATTACGTAAGCCCCGGACCTTAAAAATCGGCCAAAATTTTTAATTTTCAAAAATCCCCAAATTCTGCTTAAAAATGTTGGTACAACGTAAAAAAGATTTGCTGCAGTGACAGAAGTTGATTTTGGTGCTTAATTTTGACACAGAACTCACCAGAAATATATTTACCCATATGAAAAATTACGTAAGCCCCGTACCTTAAACATCGGCCACAATTTTTTTTTCTTCAAAAATCCCCAAATTCTGCTTAAAAATGTTGGTACAACTTAAAAAAGATTTGCTGCAGTGAGAGAAGTTGATTTTGGTGCTTAATTTTCACACAACTCACCAGAAATATATTTACCCATATGAAAAATTACGTAAGCCCCGGACCTTAAACATCGGCCAAAATTTTTTTTCTTCAAAATTCCCCAAATTCTGCTTAAAAATGTTGGTACAACTTAAAAAAGATTTCCTGCAGTGGCAGAAGTTGATTTTGGTGCATAATTTTGACACAGAACTCACCAGAAATATATTTACCCATATGAAAAATTACGTAAGCCCCGGACCTTAAAAATCTGGCAAATTTTTTTTTCTTCAAAAATCCCCAAATTCTGCTTAAAAATGTTGGTACAACTTAAAAAAGATTTGCTGCAGTGACAGAAGTTGATTTTGGTGCTTAATTTTCACACAACTCACCAGAAATATATTTACCCGTATGAAAAATTACGTAAGCCCCGGACCTTAAAAATCGTCCAAAATTTTTTATTTTCAAAATCCCCAAATTCTGCTTAAAAATGTTGGTACAACTTAAAAAAGATTTGCTGCAGTGACAGAAGTTGATTTTGGTGCTTAATTTTGACACAGAACTCACCAGAAATATATTTACCCTTATGAAAAATTACGTAAGCCCCGGACCTTAAAAATCGTCCAAAATTTTTTATTTTCAAAAATCCCTAAATTCTGCTTAAAAATGTTGGTACAACTAAAAAAAGATTTGCTGCAGTGACAGAAGTTGATTTTGGTGCTTAATTTTGACACAGAACTCACCAGAAATATATTTACCCTTATGAAAAATTACGTAAGCCCCGGACCTTAAAAAATCGTCCAAAATTTTTTATTTTCAAAAATCCCCAAATTCTGCTTAAAAATGTTGGTACAACTTAAAAAATATTTGCTGCAGTGACAGAAGTTTATTTTGGTGCTTAATTTTGACACAGAACTCACCAGAAATATATTTACCCATATGAAAAATTACGTAAGTCCCGGACCTTAAAAATCGGCCAAAATTTTTTATTTTCAAAAATCCCCAAATTCTGCTTAAAAATGTTGGTACAACTTAAAAAAGATTTCCTGCAGTGGCTGAAGTTGATTTTGGTGCATAATTTTGACACAGAACTCACCAGAAATATATTTACCCGTATGAAAAATTACGTAAGCCCCGGACCTTAAACATCGGCCAAAATTTTTTTTTCTTCAAAAATCCCCAAATTCTGCTTAAAAATGTTGGTACAACTTAAAAAAGATTTGCTGTAGTGAGAGAAGTTGATTTTGGTGCTTAATTTTCACACAACTCACCAAAAATATATTTACCCATATGAAAAATTACGTAAGCCCCGGACCTTAAACATCGGCCAAAATTTTTTTTTTTCAAAAATCCCCAAATTCTGCTTAAAAATGTTGGTACAACTTAAAATAGATTTGATGCAGTGACAGAAGTTGATTTTGGTGCTTAATTTTCACACAACTCACCAGAAATATATTTACCCGTATGAAAAATTACGTAAGCCCCGGACCTTAAAAATCGGCCAAAATTTTTTTTTTCAAAAATCCCCAAATTCTGCTTAAAAATGTTGGTACAAATTAAAAAAGATTTGCTGCAGTGACAGAAGTTGATTTTGGTGCTTTATTTTCACACAACTCACCAGAAATATATTTACCCATATGAAAAATTACGTAAGCCCCGGACCTTAAAAATCGTCCAAAATTTTTTTTTCTTCAAAAATCCCCAAATTCTGCTTATAAATGTTGGTACAACTTAAAAAAGATTTCCTGCAGTGGCAGAAGTTGATTTTGGTGCTTAATTTTGACACAGAACTCACCAGAAATATATTTACCCATATGAAAAATCACGTAAGTCCCGGACCTTAAAAATCGTCCAAAATTTTTTTTCTTCAAAAATCCCCAAATTCTGCTTAAAAATGTTGGTACAACTTAAAAAAGATTTGCTGCAGTGACAGAAGTTGATTTTGGTGCTTAATTTTCACACAACTCACCAGAAATATATTTACCCGTATGAAAAATTACATAAGCCCCACACCTTAAAAATCGGCCAAAATTTTTTTTTTTCAAAAATCCCCAAATTCTGCTTAAAAATGTTGGTACAACTTAAAAAAGATTTGCTGCAGTGACAGAAGTTGATTTTGGTGCTTAATTTTGACACAGAACTCACCAGAAATTTATTTACCCTTATGAAAAATTACGTAGTCCCCCGACCTTAAAAATCATCCAAAATTTTTTATTTTCAAAAATCCCCAAATTCTGCTTAAAAATGTTGGTACAACTTAAAAAAGATTTGCTGCAGTGACAGAAGTTGATTTTGGTGCTTAATTTTGACACAGAACTCACCAGAAATATATTTACCCTTATGAAAAATTACGTAAGCCCCGGACCTTAAACATCGGCCAAAATTTTTTATTTTCAAAAATCCCCAAATTCTGCTTAAAAATGTTGGTACAACTTAAAAAAGATTTCCTGCAGTGGCAGAAGTTGATTTTGGTGCATAATTTTGACACAGAACTCACCAGAAATATATTTACCCATATGAAAAAATACATAAGCCCCGGACCTTAAAAATCGGCCAAAATTTTTTTTCTTCAAAATTCCCCAAATTCTGCTTAAAAATGTTGGTACAAATTAAAATAGATTTGCTGCAGTGACAGAAGTTGATTTTGGTGCTTAATTTTCACACAACTCACCAGAAATATATTTACCCGTATGAAAAATTTCAAAAATCCCCAAATTCTGCTTAAAAATGTTGGTACAACTTAAAAAAGATTTTGGTGCATAATTTTGACACAGAACTCACCAGAAATATATTTACCCATATGAAAAATTACATAAGCCCCGGACCTTAAAAATCGGCCAAAATTTTTTTTCTTCAAAATTCCCCAAATTCTGCTTAAAAATGTTGGTACAAATTAAAATAGATTTGCTGCAGTGACAGAAGTTGATTTTGGTGCTTAATTTTCACACAACTCACCAGAAATATATTTACCCGTATGAAAAATTTCAAAAATCCCCAAATTCTGCTTAAAAATGTTGGTACAACTTAAAAAAGATTTGCTGCAGTGACAGAAGTTGATTTTGGTGCTTAATTTTTACACAGAACTCACCAGAAATATATTTACCCTTATGAAAAATTACGTAAGCCCCGGACCTTAAACATCGGCCAAAATTTTTTATTTTCAAAAATCCCCAAATTCTGCTTAAAAATGTTGGTACAACTTAAAAAAGATTTCCTGCAGTGGCAGAAGTTGATTTTGGTGCATAATTTTGACACAGAACTCACCAGAAATATATTTACCCATATGAAAAATTACATAAGCCCCGGACCTTAAAAGTCGGCCAAGATTTTTTATTTTCAAAAATCCCCAAATTCTGCTTAAAAATGTTGGTACAACTTAAAAAAGATTTGCTGAAGTGACAGAAGATGATTTTGGTGCTTAATTTTGAAACAGAACTCACCAGAAATATATTTACACTTATGAAAAATTACGTAAGCCCCGGAACTTAAACTTCGGCTAAAATTTTTTTTTTCAAAACTCCCCAAATTCTGCTTAAAAATGTTGGTACAACTTAAAAAAGATTTGCTGCAGTGACAGAAGTTGATTTTGGTGCTTAATTTTGACACAGAACTCACCAGAAATATATTTACCCTTATGAAAAATTACGTAAGCCCCGGACCTTAAACTTTGGCCAAAATTTTTTATTTTCAAAAATCCCCAAATTCTGCTTAAAAATGTTGGTACAACTTAAAAAAGATTTCCTGCAGTGGCAGAAGTTGATTTTGGTGCATAATTTTGACACAGAACTCACCAGAAATATATCTACCCATATGAAAAATTATGTAAGCCCCGGACCTTAAAAATCGGCCAAAATTTTTTTTCTTCAAAAATCCCCAATTTCTGCTTAAAAATGTTGGTACAAATTAAAAAAGTTTTGCTGCATTGACAGAAGTTGATTTTGGTGCATAATTTTCACACAACTCACCAGAAATATATTTACCCATATGAAAAATTACGTAAGCCCCGGACCTTAAACATCAGCCCAAATTTTTTTTTTCAAAAATCCCCAAATTCTGCTTAAAAATGTTGGTACAAATTAAAAAAGATTTGCTGCAGTGACAGAAGTTGATTTTGGTGCTTAATTTTCACACAACTCACCAGAAATATATTTACCCGTATGAAAAATTACGTAAGCCCCGAACCTTAAAAATCGGCCAAAATTTTTTATTTTCAAAAATCCCCAAATTCTGCTTAAAAATGTTGGTACAACTTAAAAAAGATTTGCTGCAGTGAGAGAAGTTGATTTTGGTGCTTAATTTTGACACAGAACTCACCAGAAATATATTTACCCATATGAAAAATTACGTAAGCCCCGGACCTTAAACATCGGCCAAAATTTTTTTTCTTCAAAATTCCCCAAATTCTGCTTAAAAATGTTGGTACAACTTAAAAAAGATTTCCTGCAGTGGCAGAAGTTGATTTTGGTGCATAATTTTGACACAGAACTCACCAGAAATATATTTACCCATATGAAAATTACATAAGCCCCGGACCTTAACAATCTGGCAATTTTTTTTTTTTCTTTAAAAATCCCCAAATTCTGCTTAAAAATGTTGGTACAACTTAAAAAAGATTTGCTGCAGTGACAGAAGTTGATTTTGGTGCTTAATTTTCACACAACTCACCAGAAATATATTTACCCATATGAAAAATTACGTAAGCCCCGGACCTTAAAAATCGTCCAAAATATTTTATTTTCAAAAATCCCCAAATTCTGCTTAAAAATGTTGGTACAACTTAAAAAATATTTGCTGCAGTGACAGAAGTTGATTTTGGTGCTTAATTTTGACACAGAACTCACCAGAAATATATTTTCCCTTATGAAAAATTACGTGAGCCCCGGACCTTAAAAATTGTCCAAAATTTTTTTTTTCCAAAAATCCCCAAATTCTGCTTAAAAATGTTGGTACAACTTAAAAAAGATTTGCTGCAGTGACAGAAGTTGATTTTGGTGCTTAATTTTCACACAACTCACCAGCAATATATTTACCCATATGAAAAATTACGTAAGCCTCGGACCTTAAAAATCGGCCAAAATTTTTTTTTCTTCAAAAATCCCCAACTTCTGCTTAAAAATGTTGGTACAACTTAAAATAGATTTGCTGCAGTGACAGAAGTTGATTTTGGTGCTTAATTTTCACACAACTCACCAGAAATATATTTACCCTTATGAAAAATTACGTAAGCCCCGGACCTTAAAAATCAGCCAAAATTTTTTATTTTCAAAAATCCCCAAATTCTGCTTAAAAATGTTGGTACAACTTAAAAAAGATTTGCTGCAGTGACAGAAGTTGATTTTGGTACTTAATTTTGACACAGAACTCACCAGAAATATATTTACCCTTATGAAAAATTACGTAAGCCCCGGACCTTAAACATCGGCCAAAATTTTTTATTTTCAAAAATCCCCAAATTCGGCTTAAAAATGTTGGTACAACTTAAAAAAGATTTCCTGCAGTGGCAGAAGTTGATTTTAGTGCATAATTTTGACACAGAACTCACCAGAAATATATTTACCCATATGAAAAATTACGTAAGCCCCGGACCTTAAAAATCAGGTTTTTTTTTTCTTCAAAAATCCCCAAATTCTGCTTAAAAATGTTGGTACAACTTAAAAAAGATTTGCTGCAGTGACAGAAGTTGATTTTGGTGCTTAATTTTCACACAACTCACCAGAAATATATTTACCCGTATGAAAAATTACGTAAGCCCCGGACCTTAAAAATCGGCCAAAATTTTTTTTTTCAAAAATCCCCAAATTCTGCTTAAAAATGTTGGTACAACTTAAAAAAGATTTGCTGCAGTGACAGAAGTTGATTTTGGTGCTTAATTTTGACACAGAACTCACCAGAAATATATTTACCTGTATGAAAAATTACATAAGCCCCGGACCTTAAACATCGGCCAAAATTTTTTATTTTCAAAAATCCCCAAATTCTGCTTAAAAATGTTGGTACAACTTAAAAAAGATTTGCTGCAGTGACAGAAGTTGATTTTGGTGCTTAATGTTCACACAACTCACCAGAAATATATTTACTAGTATGAAAAATTACATAAGCCCCGGACCTTAAAAATTGTCCAAAATTTTTTTTTCCAAAAATCCCCAAATTCTGCTTAAAAATGTTGGTACAAATTAAAATAGATTTGCTGCAGTGACAGAAGTTGATTTTGGTGCTTAATTTTCACACAACTCACCAGAAATATATTTACCGATATGAAAAATTACGTAAGCCCCGGACCTTAAAAATCGGCCAAAATTTTTTATTTTCAAAAATCCCCAAATTCTGCTTAAAAATGTTGGTACAACTTAAAAAAGATTTGCTGCAGTGACAGAAGTTGATTTTGGTGCATAATTTTCACACAACTCACCAGAAATATATTTACCCATATGAAAAATTACGTAAGCCCCGAACCTTAAAAATCTGCCAAAATTTTTTATTTTCAAAAATCCCCAAATTCTGCTTAAAAATGTTGGTACAACGTAAAAAAGATTTGCTGCAGTGACAGAAGTTGATTTTGGTGCTTAATTTTGACACAGAACTCACCAGAAATATATTTACCCATATGAAAAATTACGTAAGCCCCGGACCTTAAACATCGGCCAAAATTTTTTCTTCTTCAAAAATCCCCAAATTCTGCTTAAAAATGTTGGTACAACTTAAAAAAGATTTCCTGCAGTGGCAGAAGTTGATTTTGGTGCATAATTTTGACACAGAACTCACCAGAAATATATTTACCCATATGAAAAATTACGTAAGCCCCGGACCTTAAAAATCTGGCAAATTTTTTTTTCTTCAAAAATCCCCAAATTCTGCTTAAAAATGTTGGTACAACTTAAAAAAGATTTGCTGCAGTGACAGAAGTTGATTTTGGTGCTTAATTTTCACACAACTCACCAGAAATATATTTACCCGTATGAAAAATTACGTAAGCCCCGGACCTTAAAAATCGGCCAAAATTTTTTTTTTCAAAAATCCCCAAATTCTGCTTAAAAATGTTGGTACAACTTAAAAAAGATTTGCTGCAGTGACAGAAGTTGATTTTGGTGCTTAATTTTGACACAGAACTCACCAGAAATATATTTACCCTTATGAAAAATTACGTAAGCCCCGGACCTTAAACATCGGCCAAAATTTATTTTTTCCAAAAATCCCCAAATTCTGCTTAAAAATGTTGGTACAAATGAAAAAAGATTTGCTGCAGTGACAGAAGTTGATTTTGGTGCTTAATTTTGACACAGAACTCACCAGAAATATATTTACCCTTATGAAAATTATGTAAGCCCCGGACCTTAAACATCGTCCAAAATTTTTTATTTTCAAAAATCCCCAAATTCTGCTTAAAAATGTTGGTACAACGTAAAAAAGATTTGCTGCAGTGACAGAAGTTGATTTTGGTGCTTAATTTTGACACAGAACTCACCAGAAATATATTTACCTGTATGAAAAATTACATAAGCCCCGGACCTTAAACATCGGCCACAATTTTTTATTTTCAAAAATCCCCAAATTCTGCTTAAAAATGTTGGTACAACTTAAAAAAGATTTGCTGCAGTGACAGAAGTTGATTTTTGTGCTTAATGTTCACACAACTCACCAGAAATATATTTACTAGTATGAAAAATTACGTAAGCCCCGGACCTTAAAAATTGTCTAAAATTTTTTTTTTCCAAAAATCCCCAAATTCTGCTTAAAAATGTTGGTACAAATTAAAATAGATTTGCTGCAGTGACAGAAGTTGATTTTGGTGCTTAATTTTCACACAACTCACCAGAAATATATTTACCCTTATGAAAAATTACGTAAGCCCCGGACCTTAAAAATCGGCCAAAATTTTTTATTTTCAAAAATCCCCAAATTCTGCTTAAAAATGTTGGTACAACTTAAAAAAGATTTGCTGCAGTGACAGAAGTTGATTTTGGTGCTTAATTTTGACACAGAACTCACCAGAAATATATTTACCCTTATGAAAAATTACGTAAGCCCCGGACCTTAAACATCAGCCAAAATGTTTTAATTTCAAAAATCCCCAAATTCTGCTTAAAAATGTTGGTACAACTTAAAAAAGATTTGCTGCAGTGACAGAAGTTGATTTTGGTGCTTAATTTTGACACAGAACTCACCAGAAATATATTTACCTGTATGAAAAATTACATAAGCCCCGGACCTTAAACATCGGCCACAATTTTTTATTTTCAAAAATCCCCAAATTCTGCTTAAAAATGTTGGTACAACTTAAAAAAGATTTCCTGCAGTGGCAGAAGTTGATTTTGGTGCATAATTTTGACACAGAACTCACCAGAAATATATTTACCCATATGAAAATTACATAAGCCCCGGACCTTAACAATCTGGCAATTTTTTTTTTCTTTAAAAATCCCCAAATTCTGCTTAAAAATGTTGGTACAACTTAAAAAAGATTTGCTGCAGTGACAGAAGTTGATTTTGGTGCTTAATTTTCACACAACTCACCAGAAATATATTTACCCATATGAAAAATTACGTAAGCCCCGGACCTTAAAAATCGTCCAAAATTTTTTATTTTCAAAAATCCCCAAATTCTGCTTAAAAATGTTGGTACAACTTAAAAAAGATTTGCTGCAGTGACAGAAGTTGATTTTGGTGCTTAATTTTGACACAACTCACCAGAAATATATTTACCCTTATGAAAAATTACGTAAGCCCCGGACCTTAAAAATCGTCCAAAATATTTTATTTTCAAAAATCCCCAAATTCTGCTTAAAAATGTTGGTACAACTTAAAAAATATTTGCTGCAGTGACAGAAGTTGATTTTGGTGCTTAATTTTGACACAGAACTCACCAGAAATATATTTACCCTTATGAAAAATTACGTGAGCCCCGGACCTTAAAAATTGTCCAAAATTTTTTTTTCCCAAAAATCCCCAAATTCTGCTTAAAAATGTTGGTACAACTTAAAAAAGATTTGCTGCAGTGACAGAAGTTGATTTTGGTGCTTAATTTTCACACAACTCACCAGAAATATATTTACCCATATGAAAAATTACGTAAGCCTCGGACCTTAAAAATCGGCCAAAATTTTTTTTTCTTCAAAAATCCCCAACTTCTGCTTAAAAATGTTGGTACAACTTAAAAAAGATTTCCTGCAGTGGCAGAAGTTGATTTTAGTGCATAATTTTGACACAGAACTCACCAGAAATATATTTACCCATATGAAAAATTACGTAAGCCCCGGACCTTAAAAATCGGGTTTTTTTTTTCTTCAAAAATCCCCAAATTCTGCTTAAAAATGTTGGTACAACTTAAAAAAGATTTGCTGCAGTGACAGAAGTTGATTTTGGTGCTTAATTTTCACACAACTCACCAGAAATATATTTACCCGTATGAAAAATTACGTAAGCCCCGGACCTTAAAAATCGGCCAAAATTTTTTTTTTTCAAAAATCCCCAAATTCTGCTTAAAAATGTTGGTACAACTTAAAAAAGATTTGCTGCAGTGACAGAAGTTGATTTTGGTGCTTAATTTTGACACAGAACTCACCAGAAATATATTTACCCTTATGAAAAATTACGTAAGCCCCGACCATAAAAATCATCCAAAATTTTTTATTTTCAAAAATCCCCAAATTCTGCTTAAAAATGTTGGTACAACTTAAAAAAGATTTCCTGCAGTGGCAGAAGTTGATTTTGGTGCATAATTTTGACACAGAACTCACCAGAAATATATTTACCCATATGAAATATTACGTAAGCCCCGGACCTTAAACATCGGCCAAAATTTTTTATTTTCAAAAATCCCCAAATTCTGCTTAAAAATGTTGGTACAACTTAAAAAAGATTTGCTGCAGTGACAGAAGTTGATTTTGGTGCTTAATGTTCACACAACTCACCAGAAATATATTTACTAGTATGAAAAATTACGTAAGCCCCGGACCTTAAAAATTGTCCAAAATTTTTTTTTCCCAAAAATCCCCAAATTCTGCTTAAAAATGTTGGTACAAATTAAAATAGATTTGCTGCAGTGACAGAAGTTGATTTTGGTGCTTAATTTTCACACAACTCACCAGAAATATATTTACCCGTATGAAAAATTACGTAAGCCCCGGACCTTAAAAATCGGCCAAAATTTTTTATTTTCAAAAATCCCCAAATTCTGCTTAAAAATGTTGGTACAACTTAAAAAAGATTTGCTGCAGTGACAGAAGTTGATTTTGGTGCATAATTTTCACACAACTCACCAGAAATATATTTACCCATATGAAAAATTACGTAAGCCCCGAACCTTAAAAATCGGCCAAAATTTTTTATTTTCAAAAATCCCCAAATTCTGCTTAAAAATGTTGGTACAACGTAAAAAAGATTTGCTGCAGTGACAGAAGTTGATTTTGGTGCTTAATTTTGACACAGAACTCACCAGAAATATATTTACCCATATGAAAAATTACGTAAGCCCCGGACCTTAAACATCGGCCAAAATTTTTTTTTCTTCAAAAATCCCCAAATTCTGCTTAAAAATGTTGGTACAACTTAAAAAAGATTTCCTGCAGTGGCAGAAGTTGATTTTGGTGCATAATTTTGACACAGAACTCACCAGAAATATATTTACCCATATGAAAAATTACGTAAGCCCCGGACCTTAAAAATCTGGCAAATTTTTTTTTCTTCAAAAATCCCCAAATTCTGCTTAAAAATGTTGGTACAACTTAAAAAAGATTTGCTGCAGTGACAGAAGTTGATTTTGGTGCTTAATTTTCACACAACTCACCAGAAATATATTTACCCGTATGAAAAATTACGTAAGCCCCGGACCTTAAAAATCGTCCAAAATTTTTTATTTTCAAAAATCCCCAAATTCTGCTTAAAAATGTTGGTACAACTTAAAAAAGATTTGCTGCAGTGACAGAAGTTGATTTTGGTGCTTAATTTTGACACAGAACTCACCAGAAATATATTTACCCTTATGAAAAATTACGTAAGCCCCGGACCTTAAAAATCGTCCAAAATATTTTATTTTCAAAAATCCCCAAATTCTGCTTAAAAATGTTGGTACAACTTAAAAAATATTTGCTGCAGTGACAGAAGTTGATTTTGGTGCTTAATTTTGACACAGCACTCACCAGAAATATATTTACCCTTATGAAAAATTACGTGAGCCCCGGACCTTAAAAATTGTCCAAATTTTTTTTTTACAAAAATCCCCAAATTCTGCTTAAAAATGTTGGTACAACTTAAAAAAGATTTGCTGCAGTGACAGAAGTTGATTTTGGTGCTTAATTTTCACACAACTCACCAGAAATATATTTACCGATATGAAAAATTACGTAAGCCTCGGTCCTTAAAAATCGGCCAAAATTTTTTTTTCTTCAAAAATCCCCAACTTCTGCTTAAAAATGTTGGTACAACTTAAAATAGATTTGCTGCAGTGACAGAAGTTGATTTTGGTGCTTAATTTTCACACAACTCACCAGAAATATATTTACCCTTATGAAAAATTACGTAAGCCCCGGACCTTAAAAATCAGCCAAAATTTTTTATTTTCAAAAATCCCCAAATTCTGCTTAAAAATGTTGGTACAACTTAAAAAAGATTTCCTGCAGTGGCAGAAGTTGATTTTAGTGCATAATTTTGACACAGAACTCACCAGAAATATATTTACCCATATGAAAAATTACGTAAGCCCCAGACCTTAAAAATCGGGTTTTTTTTTTTCTTCAAAAATCCCCAAATTCTGCTTAAAAATGTTGGTACAACTTAAAAAAGATTTGCTGCAGTGACAGAAGTTGATTTTGGTGCTTAATTTTCACACAACTCACCAGAAATATATTTACCCGTATGAAAAATTACGTAAGCCCCGGACCTTAAAAATCGGCCAAAATTTTTTTTTTCAAAAATCCCCAAATTCTGCTTAAAAATGTTGGTACAACTTAAAAAAGATTTGCTGCAGTGACAGAAGTTGATTTTGGTGCTTAATTTTGACACAGAACTCACCAGAAATATATTTACCCTTATGAAAAATTACGTAAGCCCCGGACCTTAAACATCGGCCAAAATTTATTTTTTCCAAAAATCCCCAAATTCTGCTTAAAAATGTTGGTACAAATGAAAAAAGATTTGCTGCAGTGACAGAAGTTGATTTTGGTGCTTAATTTTGACACAGAACTCACCAGAAATATATTTACCCTTATGAAAATTATGTAAGCCCCGGACCTTAAACATCGTCCAAAATTTTTTATTTTCAAAAATCCCCAAATTCTGCTTAAAAATGTTGGTACAACGTAAAAAAGATTTGCTGCAGTGACAGAAGTTGATTTTGGTGCTTAATTTTGACACAGAACTCACCAGAAATATATTTACCTGTATGAAAAATTACATAAGCCCCGGACCTTAAACATCGGCCACAATTTTTTATTTTCAAAAATCCCCAAATTCTGCTTAAAAATGTTGGTACAACTTAAAAAAGATTTGCTGCAGTGACAGAAGTTGATTTTTGTGCTTAATGTTCACACAACTCACCAGAAATATATTTACTAGTATGAAAAATTACGTAAGCCCCGGACCTTAAAAATTGTCTAAAATTTTTTTTTTTCCAAAAATCCCCAAATTCTGCTTAAAAATGTTGGTACAAATTAAAATAGATTTGCTGCAGTGACAGAAGTTGATTTTGGTGCTTAATTTTCACACTACTCACCAGAAATATATTTACCCGTATGAAAAATTACGTAAGCCCCGGACCTTAAAAATCGGCCAAAATTTTTTATTTTCAAAAATCCCCAAATTCTGCTTAAAAATGTTGGTACAACTTAAAAAAGATTTGCTGCAGTGACAGAAGTTGATTTTGGTGCTTAATTTTGACACAGAACTCACCAGAAATATATTTACCCATTTGAAAAATTACGTAAGCCCCGGACCTTAAACATCAGCCAAAATGTTTTAATTTCAAAAATCCCCAAATTCTGCTTAAAAATGTTGGTACAACTTAAAAAAGATTTGCTGCAGTGACAGAAGTTGATTTTGGTGCTTAATTTTGACACAGAACTCACCAGAAATATATTTACCTGTATGAAAAATTACATAAGCCCCGGACCTTAAACATCGGCCACAATTTTTTATTTTCAAAAATCCCCAAATTCTGCTTAAAAATGTTGGTACAACTTAAAAAAGATTTGCTGCAGTGACAGAAGTTGATTTTGGTGCTTAATGTTCACACAACTCACCAGAAATATATTTACTAGTATGAAAAATTACGTAA
This sequence comes from Taudactylus pleione, assembly GCA_031769625.1. Taxonomy (NCBI): domain Eukaryota; kingdom Metazoa; phylum Chordata; class Amphibia; order Anura; family Myobatrachidae; genus Taudactylus; species Taudactylus pleione. The sequence continues at coordinate 9,543,993 of JAUIMM010000651.1, forward strand.
GCCCCGGACCTTAAAAATTGTCCAAAATTTTTTTTTTCCAAAAATCCCCAAATTCTGCTTAAAAATGTTGGTACAAATTAAAATAGATTTGCTGCAGTGACAGAAGTTGATTTTGGTGCTTAATTTTCACACAACTCACCAGAAATATATTTACCCGTATGAAAAATTACGTAAGCCCCGGACCTTAAAAATCGGCCAAAATTTTTTATTTTCAAAAATCCCCAAATTCTGCTTAAAAATGTTGGTACAACTTAAAAAAGATTTGCTGCAGTGACAGAAGTTGATTTTGGTGCATAATTTTCACACAACTCACCAGAAATATATTTACCCATATGAAAAATTACGTAAGCCCCGAACCTTAAAAATCGGCCAAAATTTTTTATTTTCAAAAATCCCCAAATTCTGCTTAAAAATGTTGGTACAACGTAAAAAAGATTTGCTGCAGTGACAGAAGTTGATTTTGGTGCTTAATTTTGACACAGAACTCACCAGAAATATATTTACCCATATGAAAAATTACGTAAGCCCCGGACCTTAAACATCGGCCAAAATTTTATTTTCTTCAAAAATCCCCAAATTCTGCTTAAAAATGTTGGTACAACTTAAAAAAGATTTGCTGCAGTGAGAGAAGTTGATTTTGGTGCTTAATTTTCACACAACTCACCAGAAATATATTTACCCATATGAAAAATTACGTAAGCCCCGGACCTTAAACATCGGCCAAAATTTTTTTTCTTCAAAATTCCCCAAATTCTGCTTAAAAATGTTGGTACAACTTAAAAAAGATTTCCTGCAGTGGCAGAAGTTGATTTTGGTGCATAATTTTGACACAGAACTCACCAGAAATATATTTACCCATATGAAAAATTACGTAAGCCCCGGACCTTAAAAATCTGGCAAATTTTTTTTTCTTCAAAAATCCCCAAATTCTGCTTAAAAATGT